>WNWK01000320.1:0-122500 GCA_009830355.1 Cherax destructor
TTAGTGGTAGTAATAGATTAAGTGGTAGTAATAGAAGTATTGGTAGTGATAGAAGTAGTGGTAGTAATAGGAGTGGTAGTAGTCGAAGTAGTGGTATTACTAGTAATAGTAGTTGTAACAGTAGTAGTAATAATAATAATACTCGGTATGGGGAAATAAAGTATGGAAGAGTAAAGAAGGAAAATTAAAACAACAATTAAGATTATATCTTCAGCAGAGACAACACAACACAACACAACACAACACTGGCTTTAATGGTCATTATAGAGAAGTTAAGTGTTCTTCAAGGTAAACAAGTGTTTTTCTTTCCTAGTCTTCATACACTGTTGGCAGGTTTGATGTCTCTCTATAACTCGTATTGAACCAGCAATGAATCTTTCCCTAGAGGAAGCTTGTGATACAGATTTTTTTTATCACAAGTAAGTGCAACAATATAAATCAATTTAAAGAAAATTGGGAATCAGTTAAACTCTATTTTAATAAATATAAGCTTAAAAAAGTCAATATCATCAGAAATTTATTTCAGCAGAAATCCACTGCAAATTAAAGATGTTTCCTGAGGTTTTAATGGAGGGAGAGCGTCCGCCTCCCACCTCCTCATCTTTTACTTAAAATATAAAATGTTGCTACGCGAGCGTCGTGTGTGACGCAACACTGACGATGATTGGGAAACTGATGGGCAGGGAGAGGTTCCCCCTCACCTCGGGGAGTGGGCGGCTCCGTACCCAGCCTGGCCTGGGGTAGAGGGGAGAGGATCAGACTCTCCTTTGGGGAGACTGGGGAGGTTCTACCCTTCCTGGCTAGACACAAGAAGGGATGCAACATCGTCAAGGGTAGGGAAGGGATGCTACCCTCCTGGGTGGGAAATCTGGTTACCTGGTCACTATATATACCTGGTGGGGTCGCTTACTGCCTCACACCTTCATCTGCACTCGACTCTACACTGACAGTCAGGTAAAGCGCTACACTGCTTTCTTAGCTTGCTCACTCAGTGTTCAGATTATAAGAAGTAACAATACTTTTACTTACTTGCATCTTAGGAGACATAGATAAAGTGGTGGTGACTGACTAGTAAACAGGACAAGTGTCTCCTGACGCGGCTTTGTCTGGACAAGTGTCTCTTGGCCAGGCTCTGTCAGATGATAACACGTTAACTGGTCTACAAGATCTAGGTTTTCAACCTATTTAAAAACAAGCCTAACTACATAATAACATAATGTAAATATCGTCATTTAAAGTTACAGTTTTGGACTTACCTCAAACAGCGACAGTCGTATTGTCAAAGTCGAAAATATATGTAGTTTTTCCTCTAACGTTTAATATCCCTTGGATTATCACAAAATTAATAGTTAAAAATTGAATGGTTCCAACCGATGTTAGGCTGAACTTAGAAGGTTATGAAGGATTAAATTCTACTGTGAATATTAAAAACTTACATAAAGATGTTAAGTTAATACTGAAGCAAAATAGGTAAAAACGTACATCATGTTATTTCTCGAGCAAGCTTTAAAATACACAGTCAGATAACCACTGTTTAAGGCTCGTGAACAGTCACACGTCCCACTGTCTTAGTAACAATGAAAAACTGACTACGATTAAGAGAATGGACTGGAATCTTTCAGTGAAAATACACTGAGAAGTGTGTCTCTCACTGTACATGAGAGCTGTACATGTCTTGGTGTGCATGTACAGGTAGAGGTGTGTATCACTGTACACACATACACGGTGTGTATATCTCAGTGTATATACAGAGACGTGGTGGTTCATGGGTTGCAATGAACTCTTGTTTTATTTACAACATCGGTTGGAAATATACATCCAGCATGTCGGGTTTCTTTCAGCACAGACATGTGCGTATCTCTCAGTGAAGATAAAATGAGGAATGTACACATCTCGGCGTATATCTGTCAGTGTACGTGCACCGAGATGTGTGCTCAGTTTACAGTATAGGGATTAAGGTCATCTATAATGTTGAGGTATATCCAACAAACTATACAACTGTTCCACAAACGTGACCAAAAATTCTTTTCTCTTTAATTAGTTCGATGGGACAAACGTGGGACTCGCCTAGTAATGATTCCTTGGTCTCTTCCGGTGCCTCTATATTTCAGCGTCCTTGTCATGTTATACAATTTTTATTCTTAAATTCAAGAAGGAACACTAAGCTAATGGGGAATGAGAGGTAATCAGGTTAGATCAGAGGAAGAGAAGGGAAGTTCCAATGCCTCCTATAACGAGTTCTTCAGTGGGATCAGAGCAACCTACTCGAAGAGTTACAGGATACGAGCTTCTCTCATTCGTTTGTTTGTGTTCTTCAGTGGGATAAGAAGACACTTTTCTTTATCATCATCAACTTCTTCAGGATAGGAACATTTTGTTTAGTGGTTTTCTCTTGAAGAGTTATGGGACATGAGCCGTGTCTCATTCATCTGTTTGTTGCTATGAACTGTTTCTCATTCGTTTGTTTATCTTACAGGATGAACCGGTTGGGAGCGGCTGCCGCTCTGGTGGTGGTGATCTGCCTCCTGGAACCATCACAAGCTCACAGACCTCAAACACATTATGGGCTTCCCAGCCACGGAGGTGGCATTGGAGGGTGGCATTGGAGGGGGCGGCATTGGAGGGGGTGGCATTGGTAGGAAGCCTCTCGGGGGTCTTGGTGGAGGTGGCAGAATCATCCTCCCTGGCAAAGGAAGTGGAGGACTCGGTGGTGGTCATCTAGGCGGTGGTGGTCTTGGAGGCGGTGGTGGTCTTGGAGGCGGTGGCGGTCATCTAAGCGGTGGTGGCCTTGGAGGCGGTGGCGGTCTTGGAGGCGGTGCTGGTCATCTAGGCGGTGGTGGCCTTGGAGGCGGTGGTGGTCTTGGAGGCGGTTCTGGTCATCTAGGCGGTGGTGGCCTTGGAGGCGGTGGTGGTCTTGGAGGCGGTTCTGGTCATCTAGGCGGTGGTGGTCTTGGAGGCGGTGGTGGTCTTGGAGGCGGTGGTGGTCTTGGAGGAGCACATAAAGACGACGGTTTCAGTGGCAGTGATGACTTTGGTGGCGGTGCAATTGGAATTGGCGGCGGAAAGGGCCCAGGCTTCGGTGGCAGCGGTGAAATTGGAGGCGGTGCTGACTTTGGTGGCGGTGCAATTGGAATTGGCGGCGGAAAGGGCCCAGGCTTCGGTGGCAGCGGTGAAATTGGAGGCGGTGCTGACTTTGGTGGCGGTGCAATTGGAATTGGCGGCGGAAAGGGCCCAGGCTTCGGTGGCAGCGGTGAAATTGGAGGCGGTGGTGATTTTGGAGGCGGCAAACACAAAGGAAGCGGCGGCTATGGACGTTAAGCCCAGACAAGCGCAAGGTTCTCCTCCCACTCTGGTAAACAAGAGCTTCATCATCATTGACAGTCAACACGTCTACGGATCAGCTGGAAAATTCAACAGCTCTAGGAATCAACTTAGACAAGGAACCAGTGTGTCTTAACGCCAAATCAAATCTTAGGAAAATTCTACGTCCATGAATTTTCTCTGGGATATCTAAAATTAAAAATATTTTCCTATATTTAGCATTATAACTAGTTTGTCAATGTACGTACAAACCTTCTACAAACTTTTTGATTTTTTATAATAAAAAACTGATGAATGTAATTTTTTTTGGTATAAGGAGTTGTTACATCAATTAAATAAATGTATATAAATTTGTGAAAACATACTATTTATCCCACTTAAAATATACTTTAATTGTAAAAAATGTGATGTAATGTTACTAACTTTTTTCACTAAGGTGTTTGAGGAGGTAGATCATGGTAATGAATATGATATTGTGTATATGGACTTCAGTAAGGCTTTCGATAAAATTCCACATCAGAGGCTACTGAGGAAACTTAAGGCACACGGAATAGGAGGAGAATTTTTTTCCTGGGTAGAGGCATGGTTGACAAATAGGCAGCAGAGAGTTTGCATAAATGGAGAGAAATCAGAATGGGGTCACGTCTCAAGCGGTGTTCCACAGGGGTCAGTTTTGGGCCCCCTGTTGTTTACAATTTACATAAACGACATAGATGAGGGAATAAATAGCAACATAAGCCAATTTGCTGATGACACCAAAATAGGCATTCCAATTCATTCTAATTAGACATTAGAGCACTCCAGGATGATTTGAATAGACTGATGCAGTGGTCGGAGAAGTGGCAGATGCAGTTTAATGTAGACAAATGCAAAGTTCTAAATGTTGGGCAGGATAATAACCATGCCACATATAACTGAATAATGTAGATGTTAATACTTGTGATTGCTAGAAGGATTTAGGAGTTCTGGTTAGCAGTAATCTGAAACCAAGACAACAGTGCCCAAAAGCCCTTCATACTAGGGGCTTTTGGCATGTACACCTCATGTAATCTCAATAACCAAATGTAATTCTTTGTATCATGTCCAAATAAAAATATTATTATTATTATATTATTATATTAAGTGTTCGCAATAAAGCTAGCAGAATCCTTGGCTTCATATCAAGAAGTATAAATAATAGAAGTCCTCAGGTTGTTCTTCAACTCAATATATCTTTGGTTAGGCCTCATTTAGATTATGCTGCACAGTTTTGGTCACCGTATTACAGAATGGATATAAATGCACTGGAAAACGTACAGAGGAGGATGACAAAGTTGATCCCATGTATCAGAAATCTTCCCTATGAAGATAGACTGAGGACCTTGAATCTGCACTCTCTAGAAAGGCGTAGAATTAGGGACGATATGATTGAGTTGTATAAATGGAAAACAGGAATAAATAAAGGGGATGCAAATAGCGTGCTGAAAATATCCAGCCAAGACAGGACTCGCAGCAATGGTTTCAAGTTGGAAAAGTTCAGATTCAGGAAGGATATAGGAAAGCACTGGTTTGGTAATATAGTTGTGGATGAGTGGAACAAACTCCCGAGTACCGTCATAGAAGCTAAGACGATGTGTAGTTTTAAAAATAGGTTAGATAAATACATGAGTGGGTGTGGGTGGGTGTGAGTTCTACCTGACTAGCTTGTGCTACTAGATCAGATCGTACTAATTCCTTAAGTGGAAGTGACCTGACTACCTGGAGTTTACCTGGGGAGGGTTAAATCCAGGTGGTCGGCTAGATAAATATATGAGTGGGTGCGGGTGGGTGTGAGTTGGTCCTGACTAGCTTGTGCCACTAGGTCAGATGCCGTGCTCCTTCCTTAAGTGAATGTAACCTGACCTGGCTGGGTCAGGGCATTAGCTAAGGCCGGTTGGAGACTTGGACCTGCCTCGCATGGGCCAGTAGGCCTGCTGCAGTGTTCCTTCTTTCTTATGTTCTTATGTTCTTAATTCATCGTTTTCCCAGCTCCTTGATGATATAAGGGGACAGGAGCTAGACTCAGCCTAGTCTATGTCACCAGATGATGCTTGGTTAGCTACTGGGGCTTAAAGCTATCAAACTACACCAGGGTTATTAAAGGTGTTTGTAATCTTTACATAACCTGAAAAGTATACTAAAAATTCTACAATAGGGATTAAAGTAAACTTTCATTATATATACGCAAGGAATACACCTCTCTGTGTATATATTCAGAGATGCATTCTGTAATATATATACTATATATATATACATAGTATATATATATATATATATATATATAAATATATATATATATATATATATATATATATATAAATATATATATATATATATATATATATATATATATATATATATATATATATATATATATATATATATATATATATATATATATATATATATATATATATATATATATATATATATATATATATATATATATATATATATATATATATATATATATATATATATATATATATATATATATATATATGTCGTGCCGATTAGGTAAAACTCGCGATTTTGGCTTAAATAGCAACGCTCACCTTGCCATATAAGACAAGTGAAAATTTGTGTATGCAAAAATTTCGCCAAAATCATTCTGAACATAAAGAAAAATATATTTCATTGTGTTTGATTATTATTAAATTAATGTTAACGTATCTAAAATATATTTAGTTGGGTTAGGCTAAATTAAATTGCGCTTGTTATAATAAGGTTAGGTAGGTTTTCAAAGTTTCTCTTGGTACAAAATTATAAATTCTTACATTAACATAAATAAAAAATATATCTTTAAACGTATAAGATAAAATTTTAGAAAGGACTTAATTTAAGATGAGTTCTTTCTAATTGACCAGTTTTACCTAATGGTAAATATATATATATATATATATATATATATGTGTGTGTTTGTGTGTGTGTTTTGTGTGTGTTTGTGTGTGTGTGTGTGTGTGTTTGTGTGTGTGTTTGTGTGTGTGTGTGTGTGCAGTCCCATGTATAATACTTCCTTAAGTTAGTTGATGGTATTTGAAACTCGTCCACAACAAGGAGTCATTTGAATTAAACTCGGGAGATGTATACAATGATGTATACCTTCTCCTTGTTTACAGAGAGAAGGTATACCTTGTGTGGTGTGTACTTTAAATTAATCCCCAAAATACGGATTTAGACAAGCATAAAAATATGTTTATAAAAAATATGACGTATAATGTTTTCTAATATTTGTTTAGAGAAGTATAATATATTAGTATATAATTAATTTAAAAATATTTGATTTAATAATAATAAATATATTAAAAATAATAATAAAAGTAATTAATATATTAAGATTTTATTAATTATAAATAATAATAAAATAATAATAATGAATAATAATAATATTAATAATAATAATAATAATAATAATAAATAATAATAAATAATAATAATAATAATATAATAATAATAATAATAATATTATAAAAAATAATGGGTAGACAGCAACCCCAGGAGGTACTACCGTCCTGCCAAGTGAGTGTGAAACGAAATCCTGTAATTGTTTTACATGATGGTAAGATTGCTGGTGTCTTTTTTCTGTCTCATAAACATGCAAGATTTCAGGTACATCTTGTTACTTCTACTTACACTTAGATCACACTACACATTCATGTACAAGCATATATATAGACAACCTTGGGTTTTCTTCTATTTTCTTACTAGTTCTTGTTCTTATTTCCTCTTATCTCCATGGGGAAGTGGAAGAAAATTCTTCCTCCGTAAGCCATGCGTGTCGTAAGAGGCGACTAAAATGCCGGGAGCAAGGGGCTAGTAACCCCTTTTCCTGTATATGTTACTAAATGTAAAAGAAGAAACTTTTGTTTTTCCTTTTATGCCACCCTGCCTCGGTGGTCACCCTGCTCGGTGGTCACCTTGCCTCGGTGGTCACCCTGCCTCGGTGGGAAGCGGCTGACGTGTTGAAAGAAAGGAAACAACAACAATAACAACAACAACAATAACAACAACAACAATAACAACAACAATAACAACAACAACAATAACAACAACAACAATAACAACAACAACAATAACAACAACAACAATAACAACAACAACAATAACAACAACAATAACAACAACAATAACAACAACAATAACAACAACAATAACAACAACAATAACAACAACAACAATAATAATAATAATAATAATAATAATAATAATAATAATAATAATAATAACACAGGTTACAAACTGATGCACAATTTCTCCTTTTATTTTAGTCTCCGGGAACCCATTCAAAACATTATTTTATTCTTCAGCCTTGACTTCACAGAGTCTTCAGAAGCTAGGTCCAAGAGTCTTTACGAATCTTCAGGAGTCTTTACGAATCTTCAGGAGCCTTTACGAGTCTTCAGAAGTCTATACTAATATTTATGAGTTTTCAGGAGTCTATACAAGTCTTCAGGAGTCTTTACGAGTCTTCAGGAGTCTTTACGAGTCTTCGGGAGTCTTCATGAATCTTCAGGAGTCTTTAGGATTCTTCAAGAATCTTCTCGATCTTGAGTTTTCATGAGTTTTCATGAGTCTTCAAGAGTCTTGAGGAGTCTATTCTGAGTCTTCAAGAGTCTTCAGTAGTCTTCATGAATCTTCAGAGTCTACACGAGTCCTCAGTAGTCTTCACGAGTCTTCTTATCATAACTTCCCTCATTAAGAAACTTGGAAGATCGCAGTAGTCACATCAAAATACTCTTCCCTTATTAGTTTTTTTTACAAAAAGTATTTGGGTTCCTGGGACCAGAAAAAAAAATGATCAAAACAGAAATGTGCTGAAAACATAGCTTGAAGACAACGTCTGGCTTATATTCCATAATTTTTTTTTTTTGTATTCAGTACCCTGAAGACCGTGTCTGGTTTTTATACGACAATGTTTTTTATATTTTTCAATACCCTGAAGACTGCTTCTGTTTTTTTTGTCTTCAATTCCCAGAAGACCCAAAGTTACACCTTTACCAAGGTTGGAGGTATTAGCAATGTTGCCAAACTGTGAATAAATGCTTTGGATAACTTATAAGTTGATAAATGTTTATTTGGGTATCTTGATTCTTGATAAAGATACCCAAATGTTGCTCAAGTGCCTCGTTTATCACCTGACAACCCTGGATGAGAGGCCACAAGTGCAGAGATTCACTAAGGGTTTGCTTGATGTCTAGGTTGCGGTGCTGAGACCTTGGTTACTTTAAGTGATCAATGTCCAAGTGTTTGTAAATGTAAAGTTTCATGTATCCTGGAACATTACGAGGCGTCAGCCACTCACGTTACTTTACCTTTTTGTTTTTTGCACTGCATAAATTTTCATCCGACCAGACGAGAGTTCCCCCGCCAATACAGCAACAATTGTCTCTAGCTTCGTTCAATTCTTCAGTCAACTTAAAACAAACCTGTCTAGTGAAGGTTACCATGTCTGAGGATACGGGAATATAGCAAACACACACACACACATACACACACATACACACACACACGCACACACACACAAGGGTCAGTCCTAGGACCAGTGCTATTTTTGGTATATGTGAATGACATGACGTAAGGGATTGACTCAGAAGTGTCCCTGTTTGCAGATGATGTGAAATTAATGAGGAGAATTAAATCAGATGAGGATCAGGCAGGACTACAAAGAGACCTGGACATGCTGGACACCTGGTCCAGCAACTGGCTACTCGAATTTAACCCCGCTAAATACAAAGTCATGAAGATCGGGGAAGGGCAAAGAAGACCGCAGACAGAATATAGGGTAGGTGGCAAAAGAATGCAAACCTTACTCAAGGAGAAAGATCTTGGGGTGAGTATAATACCGAACACGTCTCCTGAAGCACACATCAACCAGATAATTGCTCCAGCATATGGGCGCCTGGCAAACCTGAGAATAGCATTCCGATACCTCAGTAAGGAATCGTTCAAGACTCTGTACACAGTGTACGTCAGAACCCATACTGGAGTGTGCAGCTCCAGTTTGGAACCCTCACCTAGTCAAGCACGTCAAGAAATTAGAGAAAGTGCAAAGGTTTGCAACAGGTTAGTTCCAGAGCTAAGTTGAATGTCCTACGAAGAAAGGTTAAGGGAAATCGGCCTGACGACACTGGAAGACTGGAGGGTTAGGGAAGACATGATAACGACATACAAAATACTGCGAGGAATTGACAAGGTGGACAGAGACAGTATGTGCCAGAGATGGGGCACAGAAACCAGGGGTCACAAATGGAAGTTAAAGACTCAGATGAGACAAAGGGATGTTAGGAAGTATTTCTTCAGCCAGAGAGTTGTCAGGAAGTGGAATAGTGTGGCAAGTGATGTAATGGAGGCAGGAATCACACAGAGTGTTAAGACGAGGTATGATAAAGCTTATTTAGCAGGGAGATAGAGTACCCAGTAGCGGTCAGTGAAGAGGCGGAGCCAGGAGCTGAATCTCGACCCCTGCAACATGAAATAGGTGAGTACAAATAGTTGAGTACACACACATACACACACATACACACACACATACACACACACACATACACACACACACATACACACACACGCCCCGATGGCATGGTGGCTAGCGCTCTTGCTTCACGCACGGAGGGCCCGTGTTCAATTCCCGGCGGGGCGAAACATTTCGAAGTGTTTCGTTACACAAACACACACACACACACACATACATACAACAGGCCTAGTGTCTAATTGACATGTGCCTAGGACAAAATGGTAATTAACACACACAGGAGCTGTGACTCGACCCCTGCAACCACAACTAGGTGAGTACTAGGTGAGTACACACACAGAAACCAAGTTCACAGGAATGATAACAGATGCCATCTTTCCAACGGGATATCAAATCCTGAGGAAAGACAGAGGGAACGGAGGGGGTGGAGGTGTGGCACTGCTCATTAAAAACCGATTGGATTTTGATGAGCTGGAGAGAGGAGACAGGGAAGCAAGAGACTACATAATAGGAACACTTCAGTCTGGAGGTCCCAAGGTGGTAATTGAAGTGATGTACAACCCACCACAGAACAGCAGGAGGCCAAGGCAAGAGTATGATGAGAGTAATAGAACGATGGTTGACACACTGGCTGAAGTGGTCAGAAGGGCTCATGCGTGCAGGGCAAAGCTGCTGATTATGGGTGACTTCAATCACAAGGAAATCGACTGGGAGAACCTGGAGCCACATGGGGGCCCAGAAACGTGGAGGGCTAAGATGATGGAGGTGGTACTGGAAAACCTTATGTGCCAACACGTAAGGGACACTACCAGAGAGAGAGAGAGGAGAGGATGAACCAGCATGACTAGACCTAGTATTCACCTTGAGTAGTGCAGACATTGAGGACATCACATATGAAAGACCAATCGGGGCCAGTGATCACGTGGTTCTGAGCTTCGAATACATAGTAGAGTTACAAGTGGAGATTGAAGAAGGAAGGGCAGAACGAACGAAGCCAAATTACAAGAGAGGGGACTACACAGGCATGAAGAATTTCCTGCATGGGGTTCAGTGGGACAGAGAACTGGCAGGGAAGTCAGTAAACGAGATGAAGGAATATGTGACAACAATATGCAAAGAAACTGAGGAGAGGTTTGTACCCAAGGGTAACTGAACTAACGAGAAAGCCAGGATGAGCCCTTAGTTCACCCAAAGGTGTAGAGAGGCAAAAAACAAATGTGCTAGAGAATTTAAGAAGTATAGAAGGCAAAGGACCCAGGAGAATAAGGAGAGAAGTCGTAGAGCCAGAAATCAATATGCACAGGTAAGAAGGGAGGCCCAACGGCAATACGAAACGACATAGCAGCGAAAGCCAAATCTGATCCGAAGCTGTTGTACAGCCACATCAGGAGGAGAACAAGAGTCAAGGACCAGGTGGTCAGGCTGAGGAAGGAAAGAGGGTGTTCACACGAAACGACCACGAAGTATGTGAGGAGCTCAACATGAGATTCAAAGAAGTGTTCACAGAGGAGACAGAAGGGACTCCAGAAAGACAGAGAAGTGTGGTACACCATGAAGTGCTGGGGACAATACATACAACCGAGGAAGAAGTGAAGAGGCTGTTAAGCGAGCTAGATTCCTCAAAAACGATGAGGCCGGATAACATCTCTCCATGGGTACTGAGAGAGGGAGGAGAGGCACTATGTATACCACTAACAACAATCTTCAACACATCTATCGAAACAAGACGACTACATGAGGTATGGAAAACAGCAAATCTAGTCCCAATTTTTAAAAAAGGAGACAGACACGAAGCATTAAACTACAGACCAGTGTCACTGGCATGTATAGTATGAAAAGTCATGGAGAAGATAATCAGGAGAAGAGTGGTGGAGCACCTAGAAACGAACGAGCTTATCAACGACAGCCAACGGTTTCAGAGATGGGAAATCCTGTGTCACAATCCTACTGGAGTTCTATGACAGGGTGACAGCAGTAAGCCAAGAAAGAGAGGGGTGGGTAAATTGCATTCTC
Organism: Cherax destructor; assembly: GCA_009830355.1. Lineage (NCBI taxonomy): Eukaryota > Metazoa > Arthropoda > Malacostraca > Decapoda > Parastacidae > Cherax > Cherax destructor. The sequence goes on from WNWK01000320.1 coordinate 11,825, forward strand.
TTGGACTGTAATTAGGCGTTTGACACAGTTCTACACAGGAGATTAGTGCAAAAGCTGGAGGATCAGGCAGGGATAACAGGAAGGCACTGCAATGGATCAGGGAATACATGTCAGGAAGACAACAGCAGTAATGGAACGCGGAGAGGTGTCAGAATGGGCGCCTATGACGAGCGGGGTTCCACAGGGTCAGTCCTAGGGACCGGTGCTGTTTCTAGTATTTGTGAACGACATGACGGAAGGAATAGACTCCAAAGTGTCCCTGTTTGCAGATGATTTGAAGTTGATGAGAAGAATTCAATCGAACGAGGACCAGGCAGAATATCAAAGGAATCTGGACAGGCTGCAGGCCTGGTCCAGCAACTGGCTCTGGAGTTCAACCCCACAAAATGCAAAGTCATGAAGATTGGGAAGGGCAGAGAAGACCGCAGACGCAGTACACTCTAGGGCCAGAGACTACAAACCTCACTCAAGGAAAAGGATCTTATTGTGAGTATAAAAAGGGCACATCCCCCGGGGCCCACATCAACCAAATAACTGCTGCAGCATACGGTCGCCTAGCAAACCTAAGAACAGCATTCCGACATCTTAATAAGGACTCGCTCAGACCCTGTAAATTGTGTACGTTAGGCCCAATTGGAGTAGCAGCACCTGTTTGGAACCCACCCCTAGCCAAGCATGTAAGGAAGCTGGAGAAAGTGCAAGGTTTGCAACAAGACTAGTCCCGGAGCTAAGGGACATGTCCTACGAGAAGAGGTTAAGGGAGATCGACCTGACGACACTGGAAGACAGGAGAGATAGGGGGATATGATAACAACTTATAAAATAGAGAAGAATCGACAAGGTGGACAGGGACAGGATGTTCCAGAGAGGGGACACAGCAAAAAAGGGCCACAGTTAAAAATTGAAGACTCAGATGAATCAAAGGAATGTCAGAAGTATTTTTTCAGTCACAGAGTTGTCAGAAGTGGAACAGTCTGAGAAGTGACGTAGTAGAGGCAGGATCCATACATAGCTTTAAGAAGAGGTATGATACAGCCAGGAGCAGGAAGAGTGACCCAGTAGGGCCAGTGAAGAGGCAGGCCAGACCCTGTGAATCGACCCTGAAACCACAACTAGGTGAGTCACACACACACACACAAAGTGGACTAAGTTCAAAGGCACGAACAGAAAACGTTTAGAAAACTGATCTGCATAACCTAAGAAGTACTTATTGTCGCACACTCTTCAGCATATTTCACAAAACTGGCCTAGTGCAGATAAGTGGAGATTGTTAAAAAAGTAGAGGCCCACTGAATAAGAAAAAAGACTTGGGAGTCATGGTAAGCAGAAATTTAAAGCCAAGGCAACAGTGCCTAAGTGTGGCAATAAGGCCTAGATTATACTAGGATTTATTCAAGACGTTGAAGCAACAGAAGTCCATGTTATTTACAGCTCTATACATCACAGTGAGACCTCATTGATTATACCGCCAGTTTTGGCTCCACACAGGATGCATATAGAGTGGATAAATTTGGCTCAGAGAACCGACAAGTTGATAAATTAGGATGGATATAGATTCATTGGAGAACATACAGAGAAGAATGACTAAAATGATTTATTATAAAAGGGAATTTCCTGATGAAGATAGACTTAGAGCCTTGAATCTTCACTCTCTGGAGAGACGTAGAATGAGAGGAGATATGTAAAGAATGGTTCAGAGAACCGAACGAGTTGGTAAATTAGACACATATGCAACACTTGGGTATCTTTATTGAGGAAACGTTTCGCCACACAGTGGCTTCATCAGTCCAATACAAAGTAGAAAGGTGTAGAGAGCAGGAGTTTGATAAAGTTTTGATAAAGATACCCAAATGTGCATATGTGTCTAATTTATAACTTGTCGTTCTCTGAACCATTCATCTACACCCTGTCTGACACATCAACATCTTGGATTTACAAACGAATTCTTCAACACTTGTCCAACTTGACGAAGACCTACTTCGAATAGTGGATGGACCATTATGACCCCGCCCTGCGCTTCACCTTACTGATACAGTATAAGTCACCAGGACATATGCTTCATCAAGATTGATGGACTGAACATCGACTTCAGGCCGACGGACTGAACCTCAAAACTCCTGCTCTCCTTACACCTTCTACTTTGTATTGACGATGAAGCCACTGTGGCGAAACGTTTTCAATAAAGATACCCATGTTGCATATGTGTCTAATTTATAACTTGGGCGGTTTCGAACCATCATTTCAGACCTTGAGTAGCTTTGAAAAAAGATTGACAAATATATAAGAATGAATGGAAGAACACTGCAGAAGACCTATCCAATACAAGGCAGGTCCTTATCAAAACCACCTACCCAAAGCTACTCAAGAATTTACTCCCGTACCCACAACACCAGTAATAATAATAATAATAATACATGTGGTAGTAACAGTCGACTTGCTTGCCTAGCATTAAAATGGGATGGGCAAATATTTTATTAGTGGTTGGATTTGAGAAACTCGTTTTCCTCGTCTCTATAGTTCACATCAGCAAAATATGTTTTGAGGAGGATTCTTGCCAATACTTCAGGAATGATGAAACTGCCTTTATTTTGCTTGTGTTAGAAACAGCGATTAATGATGATTCAAGGCATTTACGAATACGGAAATTGGTTTTTTAATCATTAGTTGGGCGTCGTTGAATTTCATGAGGAGATTGGCGGAATTCCCGGGGTTGTAAGGCGTTGTTCAAGTTATCGTTCCTACATGCATTAATATGTTCACTGAGACGTGTTTCCAGGTTTCTTGCTGTTTCACCTACGTAGATTCAGTCGCAGCCTACACAGGGTATAGCGTAAACCACCGCATTGACTGGTTCATGGTGCTTCGATTTTGCCCTAGTTAGATCCCTTACGGAAGGCTTAAAATGGCAATCCTAGTATTAGCTTGAGCGAGCACTTTAGAAACGTTCAGCAACCTGGCTGCTGGGAAGAATTGCATTGGTTAGGAGTGGTGTTGGTGCGAGAATAATGATCTGAAGGGCTCGTTTTCAGTGGAAAATAAATAGCAATGTGATCCTTACTGACAACGTTTCCGCTCATTTATCGAGTCACAGACAGATCTAGATCTGTAGATCTGTCTGTGACTGATAAAGCCACTCGCGTGGGCGAAACGTTGTCAATGCTGATCACATTATACTGCTTATGTGTTTATTTTTCCATTGTGTCGGTATTTTATACCATTTATTTCCATCGTTTCTTGCAGCTCTTTGATCTGTATGACCACTCGTGGTTTAGCGCTTCTATTTGATTATAATAATAATAATAATAATGCAGTCTTTGATGAAAAGGAAGGAAAATGTACATCAGTGAAGGTTTGGAGTATGAATGTACATTCCTCGTCAAGAAACTCTGACCACAAATTAGGTAAGCCTTTGAAAGTCCAGTGATGATGATGCCTTTTGTTTGGTCCTAGTATCTTGACTGGAATAAAAGTGTGTGAAATCACTTTTGTTTGTAGGTTTCGATAAACTTTAGTGTACATGTGCTGAGACGTACACCACTCCATGTGCACATGTACCGTTGCCTCAGTGCACTCATAGGGTATCAATAAGTGCTTTCAGCTTAGATAGTTCTTATGAAGCTTGACTATATTAAGCTTGACCAATATCAAGTTTAAGTGATAATAAGTTTTACTGATATCGCTTAAGCTCTGACTAATATCAAACTTAACTGATATTCCAGCTTCTCACTATTAAGCTTGACTGATATTGCTTGACTAATATCAAACTTGGACTGATATCAAGCTTGACTGATATCAAACTTGACTGATATCAAACTTGACTGATATCAAACTTGGACTGATATCAAACTTGACTGATATCAAGCTTGACTGATATCAACCTTGACTGGTATCAAACTGACTGATATTAAGCTTGACTAATATCAAACTTGACTGATATCAAACTTGGACTGATATCAAGCTTGACTGATATCAAACTTGACTGATATTAAGCTGAGTGATATCAAGCTATACTACTAATTTTTCAGCAACTAATTTACAACATAGATTTATGTTATGAGGACGCATAACCTCTGAAAAAAACCGCTGAGTTTCCCTCAGGTTTTGCCAGCTGTCCTGTGCCATTGTTGCCTTTTCAAAAATGATGGGGGAGTGATGTGGGTTTGGGGATGGGGGTGAAGAATTTGGTGATTTTTTTAAGAGATGGGGATGGGGAAGTTTGTGGGGTGTTATCCTGGGCACTATATATAATGGCGGCTCACTTCACCACACACACCGTCGTCTTCTCTTGTTCCATCGCTCGCCGTCTACTCCGTCAGGTAAGAACCTATTACACCGGCCGCGCTAACTTGCTCACGAAGACGGAGACAAAAGCCGCAGAATCAGCTTAAACTGGAGACAATATTTCGTAATGTTTAGAGAGTTTATCCAGACTTTATAAAGTTCCAGACAAGGTGAAATGCTGTCCAAATAAAAGGCTTCTGCAACTCTGCCCTTGTTTTCTTGTTGACAGTGTGAAGTTTCGGTCCACAGGAAAGGTATCTTGCTATTTCTCGTGTTTTCTAGGTGCAAGTTTTTCAAAGTAGTTCTAATGTTTTTACCAAATGTCCATAACTCATTTGATCTCAGTAGAAACACAATGTAAACACAGATACCAGCGTGAAGGGAAAGATGTAAACAAGCTACCGCGGTGAAGGGAAAGATGTAAACACAGCACCGCGGTGAAGGGAAAGATGTAAACACAGCTACCGCGGTGAAGGGAAAGATGTAAAACACAGCTACCGCGGTGAAGGGAAAGATGTAAACACAGCTACCGCGGTGAAGGGAAAGATGTAAACACAGCTACCGCGGTGAAGGAAAGATGTAAACACAGCTACCGCGGTGAAGGGAAAGATGTAAACACAGCTACCGCGGTGAAGGGAAAGATGTGAACACAGCTACCGCGGTGAAGGGAAAGATGTAAACACAGCTACCGCGGTGAAGGGAAAGATGTAAACACAGCTACCGCGGTGAAGGGAAAATGTAAACACAGATACCGCGGTGAAGGGAAAAATGAAATACAGATACCTGCAGTGAAGGGAAAATGTAAATACAGATACCGCGGTGAAGGGAAAGATGTAAACACAGATACGCGGTGAAGGAAAGATGTAAACACAGATACCGCGGTGAAGGGAAAACTCCTTATAAAATACATTTACGGACGTCTCGAGATTTTTCCTTTAAATGAAAATAATGTCCAGAAGAATTATATGGTAAAGTGACTATTTTCTTCGGCAATATACAGGTTTCAGTAAGATAAAGAAACAGAAGCTATAAATACCATTGATGGAACACTTCACAACTAACCAGAGTCACAATACTGTGGCTGGAACACTAACTAACCCAGAGTCACAATACTGTGCTGGAACACTTCAATCAACCCAGAGTCACAGAATGTGACTGGAACACTTAACTAACCCAGAGTCACAATACGTGCTGGAACACTTAATCTAACCCAGAGTCACAATACCGTGGCTGGAACACTTAACTAACCCAGAGCCACAGTACCGTGACTGGAACACTTCACAACTAACCCAGTCACAATAACATTGCTGGAACAATTCCACAACTAACCCAGAGTCATAGTACCGTGACTGGAACACTTCACAACTAACCCAGTCACAATAACATTGCTGGAACAATTCACAACTAACCCAAATTACAATACTGTGACTAACACTTAACAACTAATCCAGTCACATACCGTGGTGAAACAGTGCAACTATTCCAGTCACATTACTGTGGCTGAACAATTCATAACTAACCCAAAGTCACAATAACGCGGCTGGCACACTTCACAACTAACCCAAAAATAAAAATACGGTATTCGGAACAGCCCAAAACTAAAACCAAACATAAAAACAAAAGCAGGTGACAGGTCCTTAGCTTCAAACTATAGACCAATAAGCCTAACCTCCATAGTGGGAAAATTTATGGAATCACACTGCCGAGGCACTGCAGCCATCTTGAAAGCATAAATTAATCAACGAACTCAGCACGGTTTTACAAAAGGGCGTTCCTGCCTTACAAATTAAATAACTTTTTTCACTAAGGTGTTTGAGGAGGTAGATCATGTAATGAATATGATATTGTGTATATGGACTTCAGTAAGGCTTTTGATAGAGTCCCACATCAGAGACTATTGAGGAAAATTAAGGCACACGGAATAGGAGTGAGAAATTTTCTCCTGGATAGAGGCATGGTTGACAAAGGCAGCAGAGAGTTTGCATAAATGGGGAGAAATCAGAGTGGGGAAGTCACAAGCGGTGTTCCACAGTGGTCAGTATTGGGCCCTTGTTGTTCACAATCTACATAAACGACATAGATGATGGAATAAATAGCGACATAAGCAAGTTTGCGATGACACCAAAATAGGCTGTCCAATTCATTCAAATGAGGACATTAGAGCACTCCAGGAAGATTTGAATAGACTGATGCAGTGGTCGGAGAAGTGGCAGATGCAGTTTAATATAGATAAATGCAAAGTCTAAATATTGGACAGGACAATAACCATGCCACATATAAATCTAAATAATGTTAGACTTAATACTATGATTGCGAAAAGGATTTAGGAGTTCTGCTAGCAGTAATCTAAAACCAAGACAGCAGTGCATAAGTGTTCGCAACAAGCTGAACAGAATCCTTGGCTTCATATCAAGAAGCATAAATAATAGAGTCCCAGGTTGTTCTTCAACTCTATATCTCTGGTTAGCCTCATCTAGATTATGCTGCACAGTTTTGGTCACCGTATTACAGAATGGATATAAATGCTCTGGAAAACGTACAAAGGAGGATGACTAAGTTGATTCCATGTATCAGAAATCTTCCCTATGAGGATAGACTGAGGGTCCTGAATCTGCACTTAGAAAGGCTAGAATTGGGGGATATGATTGAGGTATAAATGGAAGACAGGAATAAATAAAGGTGATGTAAAAGTGCTAAAAATATCTAGTATTGACAGGACTCGCAGTAGGCTTTAAGTTGATAAATTCAGATTCAGAGATATAGGAAAGCATTGGTTTGGTAATAGAGTTGTCGATGAGTGGAACAAACTCCCGAGTACAGTTATAGAGGCTAAAACGTTGTGTAGTTTTAAAATAGGCTAGATAAATATATGAGGGTGCGGGTGGGTGTGAGTTGGACCTGACTAGTTGTGCTACTAGGGTCGATGCCTGCCCTTCCTTAGTGAATGTAACCTGACCTGATGGGTCGGGGCATTGGCTTAAGCCGGTGGGAGATTTGGACCTGCCTCGCATGGGCCAGTAGGCCTGCTGCAGTGTTCCTTCTTTCTTATGTTCTTATTTAACAATTGTATGAGGCGAAAGTCTTGGATCAATTTTTTTATTACGGTGAAAACTGACGAAAAAAAAGTTTTCATTTTGTGAGTCAAGGTTATCAGCAAAGGGGAATATAAAGAGTGTTTCAAGATCTTCCTTCTCTCATATTGCAGGATGAGTCGCATGGCACTCGCAGCCGCTCTGGTGGTGGTCCTATGCTCCCGCAATCGTCGCAGCCAAACCGCCCACACGGGGTGGAGGAGGTCGAGAGGTGGAGTAGGTGGAGGCAGACATCAAAGCAGTGCCCTCCACGGCAGTAGTGCTGGTGGTACTGTTGGTTTACCAGGCGGTAGTACTGGAGGAAGTACTCCTGGAGGTAAATTTGGTAGTACAGGAGGCGCTGCCAGCTTCCCTGGAGGTACACATGGTAGTCGTGGAGGCAGTGGTGGGACTGGAACCGGTTTTGCAGGCGGCAAACCTATTAGAGGAGGAAGTGGAGGAGGAGGACACGGCTCCATCGGGGGACGCTGAGCCATGGCCAACGCCATCACACGGACCAAACAACAGGTTAACGAAGAACACGGACCGAAGAACAGCAAGTAGCAAAGCCAGCAGATCAGCAGAAGAGTTCACCAGTTTCTACTGTTCAACGAGAACTTGCTACGACCCAGACAGAGAACGAGAAACGAGAAAGGATCTCCAACATTCTACGTCTAATTCAAACATCCAATGTCAAATATATTTTGAAATATATTTTGAAATCCCTTCCATTGCAAAACTATCCATTATGAACTGTAATATCCTTGGTAATATGAATGTTAAAGTGCCGAAATAAAATGTTTCACCTTATTGTAATTATTATATATCCCCACATACAGACTTTATTTATTTTATTCGAAATATTTTATTTAATGTATCAATCATCTTACTGTTACTTGTTTTTATTATAAGTCTTAACAATATCATTTATTATATAATTTTTTTATTATAAGTCTTAAAAATATCAAGTAGCAATAATGACACTGAAAACAGATTTAAGCTTTATTTATACAGATTTAAGCTTAATTTGCTTATTTCTACATTTGCTTATTTTACATGTAATGCAGCATTGGTTATGGAAGAAAGATGATGTGAATTCAGCATATGATATGAAATTAACTAAGGTGAACGTAAGCATTTACGAAGGAGACATGACGTGGATGCTGAGTTCTAATGAAAGATTAAAAGCATTCGATCCTTCAAAGGTAACAAAAGATCTGATATTAATAAACGACCATAACCAACACACACACACACCCCCCCATGATGAGTCAAAGGGATGTTAGGAAGTATTTCTTCAGCCATAGAGTAGTCAGGAAGTGGAATATCTAGCAAGTGATGTAGTGGAGGCAGGAACCATACATAGCTTTAAGACGAGGTATGGTAAAGCTCATGGAGCAGTGAGAGAGGGGACCCAGTAGCGATCAGTGAAGAGGAGGGCCAGGAGCTGAGTATCGACCCCTGCAACCACAATTAGGTGAGTACAATTAGGTGAGTACACACATACACACACACACACACACACACACACATCTGAGGCGCACATCAACCAAATAACTGCTGCAGCATATGGGCGCCTAGCTAACCTAAGAACAGCATTCCGACATCTTAATAAAGAATCGTTCAGGACCCTGTACACTGTGTACGTTAGGCCCATACTGGAGTATGCAGCACCAGTTTGGAACCCACACCTAGCCAAGCATGTGAAGAAGCTCGAGAAAGTGCAAAGGTTTACAACAAGACTAGTCCCGGAGCTAAGGGGTATGTCCTACGAGGAGAGGTTAAGGGAAATCGACCAGACGACACTGGAGGACAGGAGAGATAGGGGGGACATGATAACGACATATAAAATACTGAGAGGAATTGACAAGGTGGACAGAGACAGAATGTTCCAGAGATGGGACACAGCAACAAGGGGACACAGTTGGAAGTTGAAGACTCAGATGAATCACAGGGATGTTAGGAATTATTTCTTCAGTGAGAGAGTTGTCAGGAAGTGGAATAGCTTGGGAAGCGATGTAGTGGAGGCAGGATCCATACATAGCTTTAAGAAGAGGTATGATAAAGCTCATGGCGCAGGGAGAGTGACCCAGTAGCGGCCAGTGTAGAGGCGGGGCCAGGAGCTATGTCTCGACCCCTGCAACCACAACTAGGTGAGTACAACTAGGTGAGTACAACTAGGTGAGTACAACCAGAAATCACACACACACACACACACACACACACACACACACACACACTCGTTTTTAACCTTTGGGGACTTTCCAGGTCATTGCCTTCTGTTGCCATTGTTGCTAGGAGCTCCAGTGGTACACCGGAGACTTCTGAAGCTTCTCCAGTGGTATCAAGATGGTAATGATATTAAAATGGCAATATTGTTCTTATTATTATTTTTATTATTATTATTTTATTATTATTATTATTATTATTATTATTATTATTATTATTATTATTATTTTTTTTATTATTATTATTATTATTATTATTATTATTATTATTTATTATTATTGTTGTTGTTATTATTATTATTATTATTATTATTATTATTATTATTATTATTATTATTATTATTATTATTATTATTATTATTATTATTATTATTATTATTATTATTTGTTGTTGTTATTATTTTATTATTATTATTATTATTATTATTATTATTATTATTATTATTATTATTATTATTATTATTATTATTATTATTATTATTATTATTTTATTATTATTTTTTATTATTATTATTTTATTTTATTATAAATTATTTTTTATTGTTATTATCATTATTATTATTATTATTATTTTTATTATTATTAATTGTTTTAGTTGCCGGGTATTAAAAATATGTATTTTATTATTAATATTTTAGTTGCTGTGTTTAAAATATTAATTATTATTATTTTATTCAATTATGAATTAGTTACTATATTAATTATTTAACACAACGGTGAACGGCTCACCAAAGCACATCCTCACGGAGAAGAGACGTCAGGGGAACCTGACGACCAGGTTGACGGCTGACTACTGCTGGTCGCTGCTGCCAGAGAACCATACTCAACACAAGGTAAAAAGCCTGAAAATCGTCATGCAAATATGTATGACTATGGAAATTTTTTTTTTGCTATTTCAAATACATAATGAATTTACGTTCAGGAAGATTAGTAATTCATCACTGCATGAGGCACACTAAATATCTAGAAGAGGCCTGGTTATGGACCGGCCGCGGGGGCGTGACCCCCTGAAACACCCTCCAGGTATAACATAATGGCTATGATTGATAGGTAACATATATCATTTGGTTCTTCAAGCTTAAATAGTTGATCAAAAGCTTCCAAAAATCTTTATTTATCGTGATCAATGTTAACTTAAAAACACAATTTACTTTCTGAACTGGATAAAAAAAAAGTTAAATTTTGTTGGTTAGAGTTATTGTTGTTATTATTATCATCATTATTATTATTATGATCATGATTAGTATTGGTAGTAGGATTAACAGTAGTAGTAGCAGTAGATTCATAGGAAGCATTAAGGCTACGAGGATCATACAGCTCCTGGGTAATGGGGAATAATTATAGTTTGTTTCGTGGAATAGGCTAGCAGCTCCAATTTCTTGTCTTATGACCCACCTCATCAGCATCAAGACTCCTGACTCGGAGTGTTTACACTGTATAGTAGTAAAGTCTTTGTTTATTAACTTATGTGTGTAAGAACACGGAATGCGTGTATACACATACACGTTGTGAATTATTATAAAGGAAAACAGGCTACAATAATTCAACAGCAACAGCTGGTAAATTTCTCTGGCTATAGTTTCCAAACTTCCTTCCAGCATCCACAACTAAGCTATTTTGCAGTGTAGTAATTATGTTAACTTTTAATTCACCTTTTTTTTTGCAATTGATCTATATAAAAAACCCTGTTTCTACTCTAATTTATGATCTGTTAGTAGGTCATCGTTCAGTCTGACGCGAAAATAAAATGATGGTTTTGATTGGTCGTGGCAACAAGATTAAGGTGGGTTGGGTGGGTCTAGGTCGGGCGGGTGGGTAAGTGAGTTTGGGAGTCTTGACCGGTATATAAACTGGGTCTCTCCTTGCTCATCCTCACTCGTAGCGGTACACAACATCGTCAGGTACGGAACTACTGTACAACTCTTGCTCTTTGTTGTTTAGTTTATTTCGTTGTTGTAGCGAGTATTCGCTATATATAACAGAAAAACGTGTATTTACGGTAGCCTATTGTCTGTCAATAGGACAAAAATAATGCAGGATTTACGTATTGTAATGAAAGTGTATATACCCCAGTCTCTTATTTTAGAGTATGTGCCTATTTATTGTTGATATTAATTTGAGCTGGGGTAAGGTTGTCAATAAACCGACATTATCATCAGTTTCCTTCTCTTGCATTGCAGGATGAGTCGCATCGTAGTCGCCACCGCGCTGGTGGTAGTCGTCTGTTTCCTGCAACCATCACTAACCAGCCGTCCATACGGTGGTAGCCATGGTGGCAAGGTTGGTGGCCATGGTGGTAAGGTTGGTGGAGTCGGAGGGTTTGGAGGAGTCAATCCGGCTCTTGGACTAAGTGTGGCGGCCTGTCCTTGGTGAAGGATTCTTCACCCAACAGAACTTCCCTAACTTTGTGTCTGGCTTCAACCAGATGTACACCAGCCATCCTGGTAATGGCTACGGAGGCTTGCAGGAACTGGTGTCTTAGCAAGTATCAGAACCAGTACTACTGCTGTTCAACCTCACAGAACTTGGGCTCAGGTGTCGGAGTGGGTGGCTTTGTAGGTAGCGGCGTAGGTGGTCACGGAAGCTCTGGTGTCGGTGTCGGGGGCTTTGGAGGAGGCAAACCAGTTCTGGGACTGAGTGTGGCCGGTCTGCCTTTTGGTCAAGGATTCTTCACCCAACAGAACTTCCCCAACTTCGTGTCTGGCTACAACCAGATGTACACCAGCCATCCCGGTAATGGCTACGGAGGCTGCAAGAACTGGTGCCTCAGCAAGTATCAGAACCAGTACTACTGCTGTTCAACCTCACAGAACTTGGGCTCAGGTGGTGTCGGAGTGAGTGGCTTTGTAGGTAGCGGCGTCGGAGGCTATGGAAGCTCTGGTGTCGGTGTCGGGGAGTCGGGGGCTTTGGAGGAGGCAAACCAGTTCTGGGACTGAGTGTGGCCGGTCTGCCTTTTGGTCAAGGATTCTTCACCCAACAGAACTTCCCTAACTTTGTGTCTGGCTTCAACCAGATGTACAACAGCCATCCTGGTAATGGCTACGGAGGCTGCAAGAACTGGTGTCTCAGCAAGTATCAGAACCAGTACTACTGCTGTTCAACCTCACAGAACTTGGGCTCAGGTGGTGTCGGAGTGGGGCTTTGTAGTAGCGGCGTCGGAGGCTAGGAAGCTCTGTGTCGGTGTTGGAGTCGGCTGAGGAGCCACGTTCATGGACTGAAGGCCGGTCTGCCTTTTGGTCAAGGATTCTTCACCCAACAGAACTTCCCTAACTTTGTGTCTGGCTACAACCAGATGTACACCAGCCATCCTGGTAATGGCTACGGAGGCTGCAAGAACTGGTGTCGCAGCTATTTTCAAAGCCAGTATTACTGCTGTTCCTCCCGGCCAAGCTATGGCCAACGCTACCCTGGTTAAGCCAAGATTAGCAGAGTCCATCAACCTTAAGTGGGCCACAGATCAATAGGAAGACTCATAACAGCACATTGTTTTGCGTTTACAACACTTCCTTGTTTGCTATTTATTATTGTATTAAATATATGGAAATAAACTATTAATATCAATACAACTTTATATACACCTTTAAATGAGCTAATCTGACTCCTGTGTTTCAGTCATTTTCTTTCTCACTTGCTACATAATTATAGTCCAGGAAGATCGAAACATAATTCAGTTTTGCAATAAGATAACAGTAAACAGGTGACATCACAATATGCAGAACAACCACTGTGAAAAAGTAATGAATTTCCAAGCGCTTTCGTGATTTCTTACATTATCGAGGAACAGTTCCTTGATAATGTGAGAAACCACGGAAGCGCATGGAAGTTCACTATTTTTTCACAGTGATTTTTTTTATTTATTTTTTATTTCGGTGGTTGTTCTGCATATTGTTCAGTTTTATATGCATCATTTAGTAAGCTATATATGCGGTATATTCTCATTAACTGATGGATTCTAAAGAGTGCGCAACATCGATGGCTCTTTTCTTTCTTTAAGTAATAGTATACCATACCAATTAGAAAGAAGTTTTAATGTGTGATAGCCCAATTTCTAATTGTCGTAGAGTCGAATTACTGTTATTATTACATTAATGGGGGTGAGCACTAAACCCGTAGGGGGGTCATACAGTGCCTCGAGGAATGGAAGGCATTCAGGCTTGATCGAAGGAACTGCAGCACAGGTCCAATTCCTTAGATCAAGAACTCCTCGCCAACATCAAGGGACCTTGTTTGAGGGAACCATAGAGTAACAGACTTACACAATTAACCCGTACATAGGAGAGGGGACCTGGCGACTACGTTTCGGTCCAACTTGGACCATTGACAAGACTTACATTCCCTGTGATGCGAGTCAAGAAGTGCGGACAAGCAGTGGGTTCTGCTGCTCTGGTGGATACATTCAGCTGGTGTTTCAGTGCAAGAGGAGTTTAAGCAAATGTTTTAGTCGTGTGTGTTATCCCAGAGTTTGATAAACAACAGCCATCTTGGGAAGTTTGACCTCTACCATTACTTCTCTCCACTGTCTTCTTTCTTCCTCTCTTTGTCCCGTCCCTGTGTCCCCTCTCGCCTATATATATACTGGCTCCCTCACCTCCCTGTGTTAGTGTGACTTGTAAATGGTGCAAATCGGACTGAAACGTCGTCGTAAACTCCTCTGTCCTACGTGCGGGTTATTTGTGTATTGTTTCAGTCACACTATTTTTTTATATATATTTATTTAAAACAGTGTACAACGTACATAGCATAACAATACATCCAATTACAGTAAATTATCCAAAAGAACACACATACACAACAAGCTTCCAAACAATGTGATTGCAAATGTCAGAACATAAGGAGCACACACACATATTAGATAATATTAAACACAACATATATTTTAACATGTTCTACCGCGATAAGACTGTCTCACGTTCACAAACTAATCATTGACAAACATTGACAAAACGCTACAAATCAATGTTGTTCATATGTAAATAAATACAGTGTACAACGTACATAGCCTAAAAATACATATCGAATAACATTAACCACAAGAACACATATAAACAACTATCTACCACACTATGTGGTTTGCAGTGTCATAACATTAGGAACACCCTTAGTAAAATAATATTAAACATATCTAATTGTTAACATGTCATACTTAACATGCCTGATCCTCTACCCCCCACCCCAGGTGCGTGCTACACCATCAGTAAGAAGCTCCCCTCCTTGACCCTCCTCCAGACCTGTCAGATGTCAACATGTTCATGTACTCGTGTATGAACATATTACCTCACCCGTAACATACAAGAGAGTATGTCCACCGAGGTGTCTTACCCTCCTTGGTGCTCTGGACACATGACACTGAGCACTCACACACCGGAAATACACACCAACACACCTATTAACTTACAAGATCAGGCGTATGACCTTGCCATTACCTTTCCGCAAGACACAAGGTTCCATTGTGCATTGCTTAACACATCTAACCAATAGAAACTACATGGAGCACATAACAGGCGTCTATATATCTGACCATACCTGGACTCTTATGCTCCCATAACAACACACAGGCATCCCCACCAGTACACACACTAGCCACAAATATTACCACATCCGTCCACACCGCTAGCCGCCTTGCAAATACCCCTTCCCTTTGTAGACGGAAAACCAGCTACCCCTTATCTTCACGCTCCCTTTATGGGAGCGCACTGTGAGGTTCCTATAACCCTCCTGTAGGTCCACCTCCCATTAGTATTGTACCTTTTTTTCTTCTTTATTACTCTCCTGTAATGTGAGTTTAGAAACAGGTTGCTGTGAAGAGCTTTGGGTCCTTCAAGGGACTGCAGAGCTCTGCAACATTTAAAGAGCTTCAAGATCTTTTCAATAGCATAATGACAATAGTTTGGATAAATGGGTTGATTTTTCTTTCAGATTTTGATGGTAGGGCAATTTATGAAGATTCTTTTGTTTGTTGATTGAGACACTTGTGTATTTTTTAAGCCGGTACGTTTTTGCCTGCTCTGCAGACTTCTTCAGTCGAATGGAGTGGTGAGTAAATAATGAGGACAGCAGAAGCAGTAGAGAGGTAAAGGAAGGTGATCAGTCCCTCAGTCTTGACGTATTTATGTGATGCTTAATTCTTCAGTCTTAAAGTAGTTTTGAGGTGATCAGTCCCTCAGTCTTGAGAAATGCTAAATTCCGTTTAGACAAATTACTGCACATATGGCTCCTTCCCCTATTTTACATATTATATTATATTAATACGAATAGCTAAACCCGTGTGGGTCATTTAACGTATCTAGTGGTGGAGGCTTGTTCCTCCGTCCGCTAACTGTGAGATGTTACTCAGGTAGACAGTCAATGTTCTTGATCTGTGCGCCTCTCTCTCTCTCTCTCTCTCTCTCTCTCTCTCTCTCTCTATCTATCTATCTATCTATCTATCTATCTATCTATCTCTTGTATCCTCGCATCAGGACCTCCGGATGGTATGTAAATAAGACACACACAATGTTAATTAATGGGGTTTGAAGCCAATCCGCCATATTACATTCAATAATTCTACACGTAACCTTTTCACCACCAGAAAACAATACTTTAATCCCTAAAATAGGGCACCCCTGGTTACTAGGTCATCCATGGTTACCAGGAAACCTCTGGTTACCAGGACACCTCTGGTTACCAGCCCACCCCTGGCCACCAGATCACCCCTGATTACCAGGATACCCCTGGTTACCAGGTCACTTCTGGCTACCAGCCCACCCCTGGCTATCAGCCCACCTCTGACTACCAGCTCACTCCTGGCTATCAGCTCACCCCTGGCTATCAGCTCACCCCTGGCTACCAGCCCACCTCTTTCTATCAGCCCACCCCTGGCTACCAGCTCATCCCTGGCTATCAGGCGACCCTTGGCTACCAGCCCACCTCTGGCTACCAGCTCACCCCTGGCTACCAGCCCACCCTGGCTACCAGCCCACCCCTGGCTACCAGCCCACCCCTGACTACCAGCCCACCCTGGCTATCAGCCCACCCCTGGAGTGTGTTTAATGACGATAATAATATTTACATACCTTATCTTAACTTGTGAGACTAAAACTTAAGGCGACGTTTCGGTCCGACTTAGGCCATGGTAACTTGTTAGTAGTCCACGTCTGACCGAAACGTAGTGGCACGTTTCAGTCCCCTAAGTGCGATTATTTGTGCGTTGTTCCGGTCATGGTATTGTGATCATTTTCGATTTTCAAAGAGATTTACTTATCATTTGTTAACTATTTGCCACGTCGATGGGAGAGGCAATCTAGTTTGATCCGAGGTATAAGAGTGCAGCTCCTATATCTTGGACCCAGAGCCCTAGACCAGGGAGGAGGAAACGACGCTCCTTCACAGTGCTCCATCACACTGCTACTTCACAAGTATCTCGTAAATACAGCAACGCTACCTTAATGTTACTTACTGTCGTAGGATAAACCAGAGACACATAAAAAGTATGTCTCTCTAAATCTAATCTAATCATAAAACTTGGAAGACTGAGGACGAGAGAACGGGACTGGTGACAGTACCTTGGAAGAGTATACCGATAGCACTGTGAAGGAGCACTGTGACGGAGCACTGTGATGGAGCGCTGTGTTCTCGTGTCTGGTGAGCGTCTCCTAAAGCAGGTTCAAGTCTGCCAGCAAAGATGAAGACTCTGAACCCAGGAAACTCACAAGACACTTGGCATAAATCATGAGGAAATATACGAGAACCGAGAAAACTCATAACTTCTTCTATTGGCGAAGGATAAAAGATTTGCCCCCTTTCGGGCGACGCCCATTTGTGTACAAAGTTAGGACTCGAAAAGAAGGTAAATATCTTAATCTAGACCCAATTTGAGAGATTTTTTTTTATGTCAAACTGGGTTTTACAATCACCTCCAGTCACTCGGGAAAATATCTTCCTGCTAACCAGGACGAACGAGATCAAAACAATGAGCAAAAAATTCGTCAATGATAGTAATAAAAGGCGATCAATTTTTCCCCTCTGAGAGTAACAAAATTAAATTTGATTGGTATCACTTAATAAGATTATCTTCCGTGTTGATTCTATTATTAGCTAAGATTGTTACTCTACACAGAGTTGATAATGAATTAGTTAAAACAAACAAAATAGCATCACAATTTCTCAAAAAATAGCATCACAATTTTCGCGAACACTTTCCAAAGATTTTGTCGTGAACTTAACGATTGTACACCACCAATAGCACAGTTGACTCTTAGGTATATCAAAAGACATATTGAAAACAAATATTTATTTGTATGTATTCAACACATCAAGAAATATACAGAGATAAATGAATGTGGAGGTTCATTCCTGAGTTCACACGGCTCTTACGGAATGTAAATAGTAACCAGGAACTGAGTTAGTGTATTGTTGAAAGGTACATGAAATGTGGAGAGAAAGCTGTTGAAAGCAAGACTCTCTGGTTGACCTCTTGTAGGCTCATACTGACTTGTAGAGCTATAGCATTTTCCTTGATTTGTTAGCTTAATTTGTGTTGGAAAGAGCATAATCATCATCACCATCATCAACAACATCATCACCATCATCAACAGCAGTGCTGTTCTTATTACCCTCTGCAAGATCAGGACTGCCGGTGAACAGTTGGTTGTTGATCAACACCAAGTCGGGAAAGTTCTCTGAGGTGAAGAATCCTCGAATGAATGTCTGTCCTGACAAACTCGGTAGAGGTCCTGGGTTGGCAAAATTTTCTGAAGCGCAATACCATCCTTTAAAGCCACCGACTTACTTACCACCTTGAATACCGACGTCACTTCTGGGTTTATCCGCGATGTCCATGGTGTCCACCACCTGGAAATCTCCCCCCACCAATGATGCCTCCACTGCCAGGAAATCTACCTCCGATGCCTCCACTGCCAGGAAATCTACCACCGATGGCTCCACCTACTGGAAATCTTCCAACAAAGCCACCACTACCCGGGTATCTGCTGCCAGGGAAGCCATGTTGAGGGTTGGCTTCTGATAGTTGCAGGAAGCAAACAATTACTACAAGAGCGGCGGCGACTGTGATGCGACTCATACTGCAATGTAAGAGAAAGAAACTGATGACACTGATGATGATACTGATAATGACAATGATGATGATACTGATGATAGTGACGTATTAACCATCCAGATGACCTCACAATCACAGGGTCACAGCTAAGCATTACCTAATTAAACTGAAGTAAGGTTGGAAAAATTCAGTCTTTACATTTATAACATAATACTGAACAAATAACACACATTAGATTTAACTTATACTAAGTTTGATGAAATATTTACTAAAGTATGTTTGCTTGATGAGTTTTGTGTATTGCTTTTTCTTTATTAATGGTAAATACATTTGCATTATAAGGAAAAAGACATTTTATGTTCTTTTATAAGGCAACATATATTCTTGATTGATTTAATTGTTATTATTATTATCTTTATTATTATTATAATTATTATCTTTATTATTATTATTTATAATTATTATTATTATTTTCTTGGGGAAGCATCTGTTCTCGTAGGAATTATACAGATTCTGTTGAAAGTGTAATTATTTTTGACCCGAGTTAATGTAAGGTGGGTCAATACCATGACTGCAACAACACACAAATATCTCGCACATAGAAGACAGGAGCTTACCACGATGTTTCTCTCTGATATAAGCGTCGGGTTATTTGTGTAAAGGTAGCTCCATTTCCTCGGATCAAGAATTTTTACTCCATTATTCAGATACATTTTAGAGATGTTGGTTTGTTTATTGATAAACCAGAGGTGTTTATTACCACTTTTCTTATGTATTGGAGCTATAACTTAAACTTTGTAAACTAGTCAGTGTTAACGAAGGTGACTTAGATCGTGCAGAAATTGACGCACTGCAATGCGTAAGAAAGTAAACGCTGAAGTTCGCTTGAGTGTTTGCAATTGTTCACTCAGTGTTCACCAAGTAGTGAACAAATAAAAGCCATAAGTTGGGAAATATAAACTGTACTCAAATTATTGCGTTCATTTTCCTAAGAATTACATTACGTCAATATCTGAACGTGCTAAGTCACCTACGGATTGAATGTTAGTTACTCTATGTCTTTTATTTTAGCATAATATGAATAACCTTACTCATCTTTAGTTAAAATCCAATAAACAAAATTTAAAATACGGGAAGGTAACGTCTGGCAGCGGGGGAGACACTGCAGTGGTTAAGATAGTTGGAAATAGAACGCTGGTTATCCGTGTTAAGGAACATGAGAGGTGTGGCTCCGTACCTGACGAGGTTGGCACTGAGGGCTGGAGAGGATGACACAAGACTGAGGCACCAACACCACCTGCTGACTATATATAGGTTAGTAACCCTGGACACCACCCAGTCTTAAAACAGTTGCCAGACACTGCTACACTCAAAACCCACATCAATTAATTTGGTTCCAAATTCTTTGTGTGATGACTTAGCTAAAAGTTCATGAAATAACTTCATAAACTTCTAGTTAGAAGAGAAATATATATACATTATACATTCAATAATCCTCAGCAAAGGTGAAAGAAAGAGCCTCGAGACCTTTCGTAAACACTATCAAGTAGAATACGTATGTAGCCAAACACTTTCCTAGCTGCCTTATATAGAATTGAACACACGTGCCACGGGAGGAAAGTTGTGAGGTGTCCAGCTCACCTTCTACCTCACAAAATTTAGTTGCTTAGAAATGAGATAAATGACTGAAAACGCGCAGTGCATGTAAAGCGTAGACACACCAACTTAAGGACTAATGAAACTGGTAACGAATTGAGGGATTCTATTGTTATTTGATATATTACGTAGAGAATACAATCAACAAAATGAAGAAATATGACAGGGTGAATAAAGATTACTTTACAACAAAATCATTGATGGTAGTAATGAAGTTCCTTGTTTTTATACCTGTAAAATATTGGTTTAACGCTCACAGCTCTATTCAAGGCAAGAAAGATATTAGATCTGAAAAAAATATAGAGAAATCGCTTACTTCCTGCACAGAGAAAATACAAGGCACGCCTTAAATACCAATTACCTCTGGAGCAAGTAAGAAAGTCCTCATTAGAACACCGGAGAGATAGCAGGAACATAAATTCATTGAAGAGGAGAGGTGCCACAGGAACAATAAGACAAGACTGCATCAATATCTCTTGACCAACACTGTTTAACCTGTTACCACCAGATATCACAAACATTACCAGGAAAAGAGTAAACATTTTCAGGAGCAATGTTGAAACACAACCTCAGCTAAGTGCTAAGTCAACTAGGCCGTGATGGCTGCTTCAACAACCCCTTAACAAGGAAGCGTTACAAGTGTAAAATATATATATATATATATATATATATATATATATATATATATATATATATATATATATATATATATATATATATATATATATATATATATATATATATATATATATATATATATTTTATATATATATATATAATGTAAATGCCCAAGTACATTATATGTACCGGTAGAGCTGTATTTGTTCGGATTCGAGGCACAGCTCCTGACCCTGTCTCTTGAGTTAGCTTGGCTGACATTTCCGTAGCTAGCTTACAGACGATATGTCATAGCTATTCCTGAAGCTGCTGCAGTAATATGCCTCCACAAATGATACTGAAGGAATGCTGTGTGTGTGTGTGTAATCACCTATTTGTGGTTGCAGGGGTCGATTCATTGCTCCTGCCCCGGCACCTTCACTGATCGCTACTAGGTCCACTCTCTCTCCCTGCTCCATGAGCTTTATCAAACCTCGTCTTAAAACTATAGCTGGTCCACTACGTCACTTTAAAAAAGACTATTTCGCTTTCTGACAACTCTGTGACTAAAGAAACATCCCTTTGACTCATCTGAGTTTTCAGCCTCCAATTGTGACCCCTTGTTTTTGTGTCCCATGTCCGTCCACCTTGTAAATTCCTCGCCGTAATTTGTATGTCGTTATCATGTGTGTTGTAGTTGTACCATTTTGTCCTAGGACATGTCGATTAGACACTAGGCCTGTTGTATGTATGTGTGTGTGTGTGTGTGTAGGAAACACTTGAAATGTTTCGGCCCGCCGAATTGAACCGCCCTCCGTGCGTGAAGCTAAGAGCTGGCCACCATGCCGTCGGCACGTGTGTGTGTGTGTGTGTGTGTGTGTGTGTGTGTATTAATGACCTTCCCAGGAAGAGGGTTAGTAACCTAGGTAAGGCAAAAATTTCCTGCTGTAACACGTATGATGACTTAAAACTTCCCTTTCACTATTTTCTTTTTGCTTTGAATTATTGAGATTGTAATATAAAACTAAAATTTAATTTTGCCTAGATGTTTATGAACGAATTTCAAAAACTTTTACCAAGTCATCGTCGAAGGTGTTAAAACCAAATTAATTGATGTGAGTTTTGAGTGTAGCAGTGTCTGGCAACTGTTTTAATACTGGGTGGTGTCCAGGGTCACTAACCTATATATACTCAGCAGGTGGTGTTGGTGCCTCAGTCTTGGGTCATCCTCTCCAGCCATCAGTGCCAACCTCGTCAGGTACAAGCCACACCCACTTTCCCTTTCATGTTCCTCAACATGGATAAACAACGTTTTGTTTCCAACTGTCTTACCCACTGCAGTGTCTACCCCGCTGCCAGACGCTACCTTCCCGTATATAAATTTTCTTTTATTGAATTAGAAGTATTAGTAAATAAATTTATTTACATTTTGTTAAAGTAACAAATATAAAATAACTAATATTGAAACTGTAGGTGGAATAGTACGTTCCGATACTGACGTATTGTAATTCTGAAGGAAATTAATATTGTAATTGTTTACTTATTGTGGAAGATGAGAAGGAGTTTGAGGTAATCAGTCCCTCAACTTGGAGATGATGTATTTCTCCACCTTCTGCTTACATTTGTTCACTTCTTGGTGAACACCGAGTTAATGAACAATTGAAAGCAGTTAACCAGACTTCAGCGTTCATTTTCTTACCCATTGCAGTGCGTCTGTTTCTGCACGATCTAAGGCACCTTCGTATAAGTTATAGTTTCCCTTCATCAGAAAAGTGGTAATAATCACCTGGATTATCAATAGACAAATCAACATTTCTAGAAGGTATCTGAATAATGGTGTAAAAATTCTTGATCCAGGGAAACGGAGCTACCATTACACAAATAACTCATAAAGCAAACAGATACTTCAATGTACATAGATAGTTCCAAGTTAACTTTAAAGATATCTTCAAGATGAATTTTATTGCATTGGTTAAATTTTATTAACATTTAACAATGACTCAATAATAAAAATAATTATTTTAGGCCTAAACTTGTGATCAATGGTTATTATTTAACTAATGAAAACTACAGCCAAATACAGTTATTTATTTATATTGAACTTCTCATATTTTTTATCATAATTAAGCACATAAGTGTGCAGTAAGTAAATAATAATTTTATTGTTAATTCGTTATTTATTTATGTCAAATGCTAAACTAGTTGTTGAGAATCAACATTAGAGGCTCTATCCTCCGTCTTCTAATTTCACCTACGTCTCTGAAAAGTAAAAAAAAAAAAAAAAAATTTTTACATGAATAATACATAACAAATTTTTAGTAAATATTTCATCAAACTTAAATCTAATATGTTAGTTTCTTGTTCAGTATTATGTTAAAAATGTAAAACTGTTACTTCAGTTTAATTAGATGATGCTTAGTTGTGACCCCGGGATTGTGAGGTCAACTGGATGGTTAATACGTCACTATCATCATTGTTATTATCAGTATCATCATCATTGTCATTATCAGTATCATCATCATTCAGTATCATCATCAGTGTCATCAGTTTCTTTCTCTTACATTGCAGTATGAGTCGCATCACAGTCGCCGCCGCTCTTGTAGTAATTGTTTGCTTCCTGCAACTATCAGAAGCCAACCCTCAACATGGCTTCCCTGGCAGCAGATACCCGGGTAGTGGTGGCTTTGTTGGAAGATTTCCAGTAGGTGGAGGCATCGGTGGTAGATTTCCTGGCAGTGGAGGCATCGGAGGTAGATTTCCTGGCAGTGGAGGCATCATTGGTGGGGGCAGATTTCCAGGTGGTGGACACCATGGACATCATGGACATCGCGGATAAACCCAGAAGTGACGTCAGTGGTCAACGTGGTAAGGAAGTCAGTGGCTTTAAAGGATGGCATTGCGCTTCAAGAAACTATGCCAACCCAGGACCTTTACTGAGTTTGGCAGGACGGTCATTCGGTCGAGGATTCTTCACCTTGGAGAACTTCAAGACTTGGTGTTCAGCAACAGCCAACTATTTACCAGCAGTCCTGGTGCTGTAGCAGGCAACAAGAAGCAGCATTGATGCTGCTGTTCTTCCCAGCGCAAATTCAGCTCAATTGACCAAGAATGAGCCACGACCATCACCAACCTTGGCTACATAACGGGCGTATGACAAATTTGCTTTTAATAGATATAAGGAAAACAACAGTTTAAAAGGGAAAATGCAACAGCCCTGCAGGTCTACGGGAGCTTGTAATGTGTCTGCTAGTGAACCTTGTTTTAAGTAGCTTTTCCTCATACACATTGTCCTTTAAAAAGATACTCTAACACAAGCTGTGTAAACTCAAGCCTTAGCCTTAAGATTAATTTATTTTTATGTTTCTTGAGTTTACATCAACTTTTGCATTTTTTTGGTGATTTACTGAATATGTAACAATAAATATTTATTTTCAATATATCTTTTTTTAATGTACCTTACGTGTAAGCTGTACCATTAGTGCAATATATAATTATCAAACTTACAGAAATTTTTACCTCATTTCGCCCATTTGCAAATTTGTGTGCATAATAAATTATACGATCTCATAACCAAGTTGGAGAAATATTTTGGAACTTTTCGTGATTCTAGTGAAAAGCGCGAAAATGTGATACGGATTAATTTATTAAAACGATAAACTTCGTTTAGATTAACGAGCGAAGGTAACCATAGCAACAACAAGAAACCAACTTTATTACGTGTTATCAGTAAAGCTTTATTTTTTTTATTACTTCGAGGAAGGGTAACTCATATATTTTTCTTATTATATGAGACCAGTAATATGAAGAGACTTTGCCGATTATTGCTGTGTTAGACATGCGAGGTTTCGCTTCTTGTACTCACCTATTTGTGGTTGCAGGGGTCGAAACATAGCTCCTGGCCCCGCATATTCACTGATCGCTATTAGGTCCTCTCTCTCCCTGCTCCATGAGCTTGATCATACCTCGTCTTCAAACTATGTATGGTTCCTGCCTCCACTACATCACTTGCCAGACTATTCCACTTCCTGACAACTCTACGAATATAGAAATACTTCTAATATCTCTTTGACTCATCTGAGTCTTCAACTTCCAATTGTGACCCCTTGTTTCTGTGTCTATCTCTGGAACATCCTGTCCCTGTCCACCTTATCTATTCCTCGCAGTATTTTATGTCATTATCATGTCTTCCTAACCCTCCTGTCCTCCAGTATCGTCAGGCCGATTTCCCTTAACCTTTCTTCGTAGGACAATCCTCTTAGCTCTGGGACTAGTCTTGTTGTAAACCTTTGCACTTTCTCTAATTTCTTGACGTCCTTGACCAGGTGTGGGTTCCAAAACTGGTGCTGCATACTCCAGTATGGGCCTGACGTATATGGTGTACAGAGTCTTGAACGATTCCTTAGTGAGGTATTGGAACGCTATTCTTAGGTTTTCCAGACGCCCGTATGCTGCAGCAGTTATCTGATTGATGTGTGCCTTAGATGTGCTCGGTATTATACTCACCCCAAGATCTTTTTCATTGAGTGAGGTTTGCAGTCTTTGGCCACCTAGACTATACTCTGTCTGCGGTCTTCTTTGCCCTTCCCCGATCTTCATGACTTTGTATTTGGCAGGGTTAAATTCAAGAAGCCAGTTACTGGACCAGGCTTGTAGTCTGTCTAGGTCTCTTTGTAGTCCTGCCTGATCCTCGACTGATTTAATTCTTCTCATTAACTTCACATCATCTGCAAACAGGGACACTTCTGAGTCTATCCCTTCCGTTATGTTGTTCACATATACTAAAAACAGCACAGGTCCTAGGACTAACCCCTGTGGAACCCCGCTCGTCACAGGTGCCTACCCTGACACCTCGTCACGTACCATGACTCGTTGTTGCCTCCCTGTCAGATAGATATTTTCTGATCCATTGCAGTGCCTTTCTTGTTACGTGTGCCTGATCATCTAGCTTTTGCATTAACCTCTTGTGAGGAACTGCGTCGAAGGCCTTCTTCCAGTCCAAGAAAATGCAATCTATCCACCCCTCTTTCGTGTCTTACTTCTGTTACTTTGTGATAAAACTCCAGTAGGTTTGTGACACAGGATTTTCCTTCCCTGAAACCGTGCTGGTTGTCGTTTATAAGCTTGTGTTTTTCTAGGTGCTCCACCACTCTCCTCCTGATGATGTTCTCCATGACTTTGCATACTATACACGTCAGTGACACAGGTCTGTAGTTTAATGCCTCGTGTCTGTCTCCTTTCTTAAAAATTGGGACTACATTTGTCATCTTCCACACCTCAGGTAGTTGCCCAGTGTCAATGGATGTGTTGAAGATTTTTGTTAGTGGCAAACACAGCATCTCTGCTCCCTCTCTAAGGACCCACGGAGAGATGTCTGGTCCCACCGCCTTTGAGGTATCAAGTTCACATAACAGCTTCTTCTCCTCCTCCTCGGTTGTGTGTATTTCATCCTGCACTTGTTTGTGTACCTCCCTATTCTGAATTCCTGGAGTCCTTCCTCCCTCCACTGTAAATACTTCTTTAAATCTCAGGTCTTGGTCGTTTCTTGTGAACTTCCCACCTTCCTTCCCCAGCCTGATTACCTGGTCCTTGACTGTTGTTTTCCTCCTGATGTGGCTATACAACAGCTTCGGGTCAGACTTTACTTTCGATGCTATGTCATTTTCGTATTGTCGCTGAGCCTCCCTTCTTACCTGTGCATATTCGTTTCTGGCTCTTCGGTTAATCTCTTTATTTTCCTAGGTCCTTTGTCTTCTGCACTTTTTCCATTCTCTAGAGCACTTAGTTTTTGCCTCCCTACACCTTTGGGTGAACCAAGAACTCGTTCTGGTCTTCCCATTACTTCTGTTTCCCTTGGGAACAAACCTCTCCTCTGCCTCCCTGCATTTTGTTGTCCTATAGTCCATCATTTCTTTTAATGGTTTTCCTGTCAATTCTCTCCCTCTGAAAGACTTGTTGGAAGTTCCACATTCCTGTGTAGTCCCCCTTTTGTAGTTTGTTTTTTCCCGTCCTATTCCTGCTCCCCTCTCCACTTGTAGCTCAACTATATAATCAAAACACAGAACCACATGATCACTAGTTCCAAGGGGATTTTCGTACGTGATATCCTCGATGTCCGAACTACTCAAGGTGAATACTAGTACCAGTCTTGCTGGATCATCCTCACCTCTCTCTCTGGTAGTGTCTCTAACGTCTGTGTGTGTGTGTGTGTGTGTTGTGTGTGTGTGTGTGTGTGTGTGTGTGCGTGTGTGTGTGCGTGTGTATTAGTGACCTTCCCAGGTAGAGGGTGAGTAACCTAGGAAAGTCAAAAGTTTCCTGGTGTAACACGTATGGGCAGCTCAACACGAGGCAGCTGGGAAGAGTTTGGCTACGAATATATTCTCCTTGACAATGTGATCACTTAAAACTTTCACTATCTTCCTTTTGCTTTACAATATTGAGAGAATAATACAGAAATAAAAATGTTTTTTGCTTAGATGTTTATGAACGTATTTCATTAACTCTGAGCAAGTTATCATCGAAGGTGTTGAAACCATATTAATTGATGTGAGTTTTGAGTGTAGCAGTGTCTGGCAACTGTTTTAAGACTGGGTGGTGTCCAGGGTCACTAACCTATATATACTCAGCAGGTGGTGTTGGTGCCTCAGTCTTGGGTCATCCTCTCCAGCCATCAGTGCCAACCTCGTCAGGTACGGAGCCACACCCACTTTCACTTTCATGTTCCTCAACATGGATAAACAACGTGCTGTTTCCAACTGTCTTACCACTGCAGTGTCTACCCCGCTGCCAGACGCTACCTTCCCGTATATAAATTTTCTTTTATTGAATTAGAAGTATTAGTAAATAAATTTATTTACATTTTGTTAAAGTAACAAAAATAAAATAACTAATATTGAAACTATAGGTGGAATAGTACGTTCCGATACTGACGTATTGTAATTCTGAAGGAAATTAATATTGTAATTGTTTACTTATTGTGGAAGATGAGAAGGAGTTTGAGGTAATCAGTCCCTCAACTTGGAGATGATGTATTTCTCCACCTTCTGCTTACATTTGTTCACATCTTGGTGAACACCGAGTTAATGAACAATTGAAAGCAGTTAACCAGACTTCAGCGTTCATTTTCTTACCCATTGCAGTGCGTCTGTTTCTGCACGATCTAAGGCACCTTCGTATAAGTTATAATTTCCCTACATCAGAAAAGTGGTAATAATCACCTCTGGATTATCAATAGACAAATCAACATTTCTAGAAGGTATCTGAATAATGGTGTAAAAATTCTTGATCCAAGGAAACGGAGCTACCATTACACAAATAACTCATAAAGCAAACAGATACTTCAATGTACATAGATAGTTCCAGGTTAACTTCAAAGATATCTTCAAGATGAATTTTATTGCATTGGTTATATTTCATTACCATTTAACAATGACTCAATAATAAAAAGTTATTTATTTTAGCTAAACTTTGATCATATGTTTTATTATTTTAAACCTAAGTGTGAGTAGTAAATAATTATATTTTATTTTAATTCTATTTTTTAATTTAAATTCTAAACTTTTGATGAGAGTCATATTGAGCCTATCCTCAAACTTCTTCTAATTCTCACTTATTCTTGAAAAGTCAGACAAAAAAAATGATAATTTTTTTACATAAATAATACATAACAAATGTTTAGTAAATATTTCATCAAACTTAAATCTAATTTGTGAGTTTCTTGTTCAGAATTATGACTTTTTCCAACCTTTCTTCAGTTTAATTAGATGATGCTTAGCTGTGACCCTGTGATTGTGAGGTCATCTGGATGGTTAATACGTCACTATCATCAGTATCATCATCTTTGTCATTATCATCATCAGTGTCATCAGTTTCTTTCTCTTACATTGCAGTATGAGTCGCATCACAGTCGCCGTCGCTCTTGTAGTAATTGTTTGCTTCCTGCAACTATCAGAAGCCAACCCTCAACATGGCTTCCCTGGCAGCAGATACCCGGGTAGTGGTGGCTTTGTTGGAAGATTTCCAGTAGGTGGAGCCATCGGTGGTAGATTTCCTGGCAGTGGAGGCATCGGTGGTAGATTTCCTGGCAGTGGAGGCATCATTGGAGGGGGCAGATTTCCAGGTGGTGGACACCATGGACATTTCATGGACATCGCGGATAAACCCAGAAGTGACGTCAGTGGTCAACGTGGTAAGGAAGTCGGTGGCTTTAAAGGATGGCATTGCGCTTCAAGAAACTATGCCAACCCAGGACCTTTACTAAGTTTGGCAGGACGGTCATTCGGTCGAGGATTCTTCACCTTGGAGAACTTCAAGACTTGGTGTTCAGCAACAGCCAACTATTTACCAGCAGTCCTGGTGCTGTAGCAGGCAACAAGAACAGCATTGATGCTGCTGTTCTTCCCAGCGCAAATTCAGCTCAATTGACCAAGAATGAGCCACGACCATCACCAACCTTGGCTACATAACGGGCGTATGATAATTTTGCTTTAAAATAGATAGTATAAGGAAAAGAACAGTTTGGAAGGGAAAATGCAACAGCCCTACAAGTCTACGGGAGCTTGTAATAAGTCTGCTAGTGAACCTTGTTTTAAGTTGCGTTTCCTCATACACATTGTCCTTTAAAAAGGTATTATAAGACAAGCTGTGCAAACTGAAGCTTGAACCTTAATATTAATTTATTTTTATGTTTGTTGCATTTTTTGGTGATGTACTGAATATATAACAATAAATATTTATTTTAATGTACCTACGTGTAAGCCGTGCCATCAGTGCAATATACAATTATCAACCTTACATAATTTTTTACCTCATTTCGCCCATTTGCAAATGGTTAAGCATTAATTAAATTAAATTATATTAAAATTCTTTATTTATGATAATATTACAAAGTGGGGTATAGATATTTTATGATAATATTGCATATTATAAAATACTTATTGCAAGAAGACCACTAGTATGCCTAGGTTTGCCTAGGCATTTCGGGTAGACTTATACTAGATCTTACTCTTTATTGACACATTAATTATACTGGTATCATGGTTAGGCAATTGTAGTTATTAACTAGATTTACAGAATTGAGGTAGTTCAAAATATTTAAGAACTTAACAATTAGTTTATCTATTGATGGATATGGTGTCGTTTTGGGATGATACACTTTCTATATTTGAGTGTCTTAGACAAACTTATGACTAGCTTAAGAATTATGAAGAAATAGCTGTATTTAGAATTTTATATTAACAGTCATGTGTAAATTAAGGGGAATCACAGATATCAATAAGTGTATTTTGCTTTGGATATGTGCAAGATAAAGTAGTTTTCATGTGGTTAGCTACCGGTTGGGTGCGTAAGGGAGATAAGATGTTTTTTAACGGTGCTTTTGAAAATGGTGGTTGTGTCTGCAGTTCTAGAGTTTTCAGGCAGGGAGTTCCTGATTTTAGGCCCTTTTATGTACATTGAATTTTTGTATAGATTTAGCCGGACACGGGGAATATCAAGGAGATTTTTGTGTCTGGTATTATGTCTATGGATCCTGTCACAACTATCAAGAAAGTGTTTTAGTTCAGGGTTACTATTGGAATTTATGGTTCTATAAATGTAGATAGCAGAGTAGTAAGTGTGGATGTTCTGAACAGTGAGTAGGTTTAGGTCTTTGAAGAGTGGGGGGTGCTGCCTAGCATTGGATTGCGTGATAATTCTTACTGCGGCTTTTTGTTGGGTTATTATTGTCTTTAGGTGGGTAATTGCTGTTGATCCCCATGCACAAATGACATATGTGAAGTAGGGATAGATGCGTGAATAGTATAGTGTGAGTAGGGCTGATTGTGGTACATAGTAACGTATCTAAGAGAGGATCCCCACAGTTTTGGACACTTTTTGTTATGTGTTGGATATGAATGTTGAATTTTAGTTTGCTGTCCAGGTGAAGGCCCAGAAATTTGCCCTCATTATGTTTAGCAATAAGAGTGTTGTTGATCTTAATGTTTAATTGTGGATCACCCGCTCTGTTACCAAACATAATATAGAAGGTCTTATCAGTGTTGAGTGTAAGTTTATTGGCTGTCATCCATGTAGATATTTTTAGTAATTCGTCGTTAACAATGGTATTGAGCGTGGCAAGATTTGGGTGGGAGATGACATAAGTTGTGTCGTCAGCAAAGAGTATTTATTGGTTTCAGGTGTTGTGATACATTGGGAAGATCATTGATGTATAAGAGGAAGATCAGGGGACCAAGGACACTTCCCTGTGGTACTCCAGTATCAAGTGGTCGTGTTGAGGAGGTTGTGTCTTTAATGGTGACATACTGATACCTATTTTTTTATATTTTATACATACTAATACCTATTTTTTTATATTTTAAACATACTGATACCTATTAGTAAGGTAGGATTTGAAGTATGCTAGTGCATGACCTATTATTCCATAGTGGTCAAGTTTGTGGAGTAGGATGCCGTGGTTTACTGTGTCGAAAGCTTTCCTTAGGTCAATAAAAAGTCCTAATTATACTAACTAATAGCGAAATTAGAGAAATGTCTGGGGGACTTTTCGTGATTCTACTGAAAAGCGAGAAATTGTGATAAGGTTTAATTTATTAAAACGATAAATTCCGTTTAGAGTAACGAGCGAAGGTAACCATAGCAACAACAGAAAATCAACTTTATTACGTCATATCGGTAAACCTTTATGATTTTTATTTTTACTCCGAGAGACTTGATTTATTTTTCTAATTATATGAGACCAGTAATGTGATGAACCTTTGCCTTTTGTTGCTGTGTTAAACATGCGAGGTTTAGCTTCTTGAACCGAGCGGCTTCGTCTAGTGTGTTAGTTACCATTTTGTCCTAGGCCCATGTCGATTAGACACTAGGCCTGTTGTATGTATGTATGTGTGTGTGTGTGTGTGTGTGTGTGTCCCTTGGTCACACGATAGATGTTTTTTCCTTGAGTCTTGAATCAAGACATTGACAAACAAGGATATTTTTTCGTAACTGATTATTTTTTTTTGTCTAGATCATGATGTTGATGTTCTCTATCGAGTCTCATATTCGTAAAAAAAAAACAGTGGAGTTACTCACAAAAAAAAAAGGTCAACTCTTTTGAATCCAGGTCCATTAAAGGAAATTATTTAGATACATCTTGTTCCAGCGTTTGTGTCTTTATCCAACCCATTCTCAAATATATATATATATATATATATATATGATGGGGTCCACATTTGGTGCAAATTGTGGGACCCATAGCCTCGGAGAAGTGGATAAAAGTCTTCAAGGAAGAATATTTGAATTTCTTCTTGAAGCCATTTGAATATTCCACTTCTCCTACCACCCATATATATATATATATATATATATATATATATATATATATATATATATATATATATATATATATATATATATATATTTATGATTAACAATTCGCAAACAGGCGAAATTATTTACAAACATTGTCTCTACGTCAAGCAGGACTCGAACCAGCAAACTCTGTATGAGAGTAACTAGTACTTTACCACTGAGTTAGACCCGCGAATATGTTGGGCATCAGCCGAGCCAGACGATGTTTCCCCATACCGGGCACCAAGCTCGTTTTGAAAGTTATTTCAACGAGCTTGGTGCCCGGGCAATGGGTAAACATTGTCTGGCTCCGGCTGACGCATACTTATTCGCGGTCTAACTCAGTGGTAAAGTACTTGTTACTGTGATACAGAGCTTGTAGGTTCGAGTCCTGCTTGGACGTAGAGACAATGTTTATATATATATATATATATATATATATATATATATATATATATATATATATATATATATATATATATATATATATATATATATATATATATATACATACATACATACTTTAGCATATTACATTTGAAGCAATATGCTCGCAAAGATCATTTTGAGTTGCATGGTACATGTGTGTTGACGTTTGTGTGGTGAGATGTGTAGAAGCACGTACACGTACAGAAAGAGAAAGTACAAGTGAAGCAATAAATCAGTTTATTTAAAAGAGAAAAAATTACGTTAAGTGTAAAGCAACTCTAGAGAAGAGTAGAGTAAGGACAGTGAAGATGTGCGAAATAAATTCTGTGGTTTTTTTCTGTATGTGTATAAGAGTCAGTGAAGAAATGTTTGATTGGCAGTAGGCTATGACAGTCCTCAGAGGAACTGGGCCCTTTTTTATGAGATATCCACATGAGAATCTGGTGTGTTTGATAAATAGTCAAGAGGGCATTGTTTTCTATAACCAGCAGCGATAAAGAAAAGATACAAGTACAATTGTTTCTTCTTTGAAAACAATGTTTTCCTCATTAACTCGTACCAAAGAGTTTCTAGCGATCTCAAAGGAGCTGCGACAGTGCTGGATAAACATAAAAAGATCAATAGGAAATAGGAAGGCACTGAATTGGAGAGCGCGCGGGGAAGCCAGCAATTTTATCACCTACTTCGTTATCCAGAAACCCAGAAACAAACGATCTCTTTTTCTTCACTGATGATGCGACGCAGCCAGAGCTCAACATTTACGGCTTAATGTAAAGAGCCAAAACCTCAGCTTATAAGGAGGTGGAGCAGGCAGTGATATGGATGACTGTGACAAGAAGTACAAATTACTGTGGTGAAGATGATTCTTGTCTCCAGGAAGCTTTATCAAACCACAAACAGATCTACTTGGGTAAAGAGTATATGTGTATATACAGTGTGGAGACTCAGGTAGAGAATGTTGAATAGGTTGAATCTGAGACGGACCTAAAAGGACGAGTTTGAATGTTATGTAGGATAACGATGAACAAGTTTCCTGGCGAGGCGTTCAGCTATGTTGTGAAAGCCGGTGTATAACTGTTAGATATACAGATAAGTGATGATTCCAAGATCATCACTTTATCTATATGTAACGGTATTTTATACCATTTATCTCCATCGTGATCTGAGGAAAAAAATGTTTTATGTACCAATCTTAAGCCATTGGTGTACTCAGCATGTGAATATGACTGAAAATGCCCGAGAATGGAATGAGAAAAGAGGAGACTCGGGCCATTGCCACTTCTCCAGGTAGGAGAGCAATGAAAAACACGAGACAAGATGAAAAATAAGTGAAGGAAAACTGACTGACATTATCAAAGATTTTAATGCGGAGATCAAAGGGACGTATTAAAAATTCCAATGGCATCATAATCCATCAGATCATTGGAGCGAGCAAAACAATGGGTATCTCGGCCGCACTGAAGGAAAAATTTGAGTGCGTACTTGATAGGACACCGCTTGAGTGCGTACGTGATAGGACACCGCTTGAGTGCGTACGTGATAGGACACCGCTAGAGTGCGTACGTGATAGGACACCGCTTGAGTGCGTACGTGATAGGACACCGCTTGATAGTGATCCATCTCGCTTTTCTTACCAAAAAAAAAAAAAAGCAGCGTGAGGTGACCCGACTTGATGTTGAAGTGAGTCAGCCGCTACTTGAGTGTCTTTGATAAACCGAACAATAACAAAATCGTCTACATATCGGAAAGAGCAGATCCTCTGCTGAAGGGGATGAAGGGGGGTAACACTTGGCTTCGATGATGGATATTAGGAATAAGGCAGCCTAAATAAACGTACTTAATAACTTACCCATTATTATTGAAAAAAGGAGGAATAAGAAGGTATAAGAGGTGTAGTGCTGAAGAGGAAGGGGAGAGAGAGAATGAGAGAGAGAGATAGTGAGAGAGAGAGAGATAGTGAGAGAGAGAGAGAAAGAGAGAGAGAGAGAGAGAGAGAGAGAGAGAGAGAGAGAGAGAGAGAGAGAGAGAGAGAGAGAGAGAGAGAGAGAGAGAGAGAGAGAGAGAGAGAGAGAGAGAGAGAGAGTGTTTCTCTCCGGGGAGCTCATCAATATTCAGACAACATCGACATGGTTGCTATGTGAGAGAAAGAGAGAAAAAACCCACGTACCTCAGAAGGTTGCAACACCAGACTTACCCGCACTGCCCCACCCTCTCTCCCTCCCTCGCTAGATGCGTATGCTCCCTCAAAGTAACCAACGTTTCGTCAAATTTGAGACCATCACCAATCCATAAACTAGTTGACCACGACCCCACTAAGACTAGTAAAAACTTCACACTTTCTCTAGATGATTCACAGTGGCCACAAGTCACACTCTCAGTCGAACTGGAGATGACTGGCTGGACTGGGGTGACTGGCTGGACTGGGGACATACGTATGGATCCCTGTCCTCCACCTCTTTCAGTGTACTGGGAGGAAAATTGTGACTCAGGTGAGAGGTGCTACACGACCTGGTATGTGAAGCGGGGGGGATGGGGGGTCATGCAGAGCCTGTGGAAAGGGAGGTAAGCAGGTTTGATCCAAGGAGAGGGAGGGGCAACTCCAATCCCTCGCATCAAGAGCCCTTTACATGCATTGAGGCACAAGCGTGATGCTCCCACTCTGTAAACCCACTCAGGAGACCCCACTCCACAGACTCACTTTACAGACCCACTCCACAGACCCACTCCACAAACCCACTCCACAGACCCACTCACCATATCAACTTTAGATTAATGATTAAGATTGAAGATAAAGACTCATGTGCAACAGGTGGGTATCTTTATTGATCAATCTTGGAGAAAAAGTATTTGAGGTGATGTTAAGAAAACTAAATTGGACCGGTAAGCCAGCGGAAGGCCTCGGTCAGGTGACCACAAGCTCCAACGGCGGGTCATCATCTGACTAAGACCCGCGTCAGGAAACACTTGTCCTGTTTCCTGACGAACCTTACCTAACCTAACCTGAGGTGATCAGTCTTTCAACCTGAAGAAGAGTTCAGCTCAATGGTCTGGAACGACATCGTATCGTCTGGAACGACATCGTATCGTCTGGAACGACATCGTATCGTCTGGAACGATATCATATCGTCTGGAACGACATCGTATCGTCTGGAACGACATCGTATCGTCTGGAACGATATCATATCGTCTGGAACGACATCGTATCGTCTGGAACGACATCGTATCGTCTGGAACGACATCGTATCGTCTGGAACGATAACGTATAATTTCTGATCACCTTAAATACCAGTACACACAACGAATTTCCATAAGAACTGTTTTGAGAGTAATTTGCTCATTTGAAAACTCATTTGATTTTGATTTTGTTATACTTCAAATAGGCTGGAGTCTTCTTACACATTTTATTTTGTCTAGGCTTCGATTTCCAGCAGACCTGCAGTTTTTCCCATGTGAATTTGGATTATAACCAGGATTCGACACGTAATATTCGACTAACCTGCAAGTATCTCTTAACTGGAAGTGGACAGGGGCAACGGGTAGTACCTGTTTAGTTTACTGCTAGGTGAATAGTGTCAGGAGTGGTACCTGTTTACCGCTAGATGAACAATGGCGGGGATGGTACCTGCTTACCAGTGGCGGAGGTGCTGTTTACTGCTAGATGAACAATGGAGGGGGGTGTTACCTGTTTACCAGTGACAGGGGTGGTACCTGCTTACAGTGGGGGTGGTACCTGTTTACCAGTGGCAGGGGTGGTACCTGCTTACAGTGGCAGGGGTGGTAACTGCTTACAGTGGCGGGGGTGGTACCTGTTTTCTCCTAAATGAACAGAGCAACAAGTGCAACAAGATTTGCACTTACATCCTGTTGGGCCCGAGAATCGATCCTTCTTATAGTTTACCTTAGTTTACTCATAGTTTACCTTAGTTTCATAGTTCCTTAGTTTCCTTATAGTTTACCTTAGTTTCTCATAGTTTACCTTAGTTTACTCTATAAGTTTCATACTACTTAGTTTCTTATAGTTTACCTTAGTTTCTCATAGTTTACCTTAGTTTAGTCCTTTCTTTAGTTTACCTTAGTTTGCTTATAGTTTACCTTAGTTTGCTTATAGTTTACCTTAGCTTGCTTATAGTTTACCTTAGTTTGCTTATAGTTTACCTTAGTTTGCTTATAGTTTACCTTAGTTTGCTTATAGTTTACCTTAGTTTGCTTATAGTTTACCTTAGCTTGCTTATAGTTTACCTTAGCTTGCTTATAGTTTACCTTAGTTTGCTTATAGTTTACCTTAGTTTGATTATAGTTTACCTTAGCTTGCTTATAGTTTACCTTAGTTTGCTTATAGTTTACCTTAGTTTGCTTATAGTTTACCTTAGTTTGCTTATAGTTTACCTTAGTTTGATTATAGTTTACCTTAGTTTGCTTATAGTTTACCTTAGTTTGCTTATAGTTTACCTTAGTTTGCTTATAGTTTACCTTAGCTTGCTTATAGTTTACCTTAGTTGCTTATAGTTTACCTTAGTTTGGTTATAGTTTACCTTAGCTTGCTTATAGTTTACCTTAGTTTGCTTATAGTTTACCTTAGTTTGCTTATAGTTTACCTTAGCTTGCTTATAGTTTACCTTAGTTTGCTTATAGTTTACCTTAGCTTGCTTATAGTTTACCTTAGTTTGCTTATAGTTTACCTTGTTTGCTTATAGTTTACATTAGTTTGCTTATAGTTTACCTTAGTTTGCTTATAGTTTACCTTAGTTTTCTTATAGTTAACCTTAGTTTGCTTATAGTTTACCTTAGCTTTGCTTATAGTTTACCTTGTTTGCTTATAGTTTACTTAGTTTGCTTATAGTTTACCTTAGTTTGCTTATAGTTTAACCTTAGTTGCTTATAGTTTACCTTAGTTTGCTTATAGTTTACTTAGTTTGCTTATAGTTTACCTTGTTTGCTTATAGTTTACATTAGTTTGCTTATAGTTTACCTTAGTTTGCTCATAATTGTGCCTTTTTTTGTTATTTATTGAGTGCATTATTTAGACTCTAGGAGAGACAGAGGGAGATAAGAATTAAGTAAAATTATAAAAAATCCAAAATAATTATTCTCTTAAGCAAAATCGAGGTCAAAATAAAATCTAACACAATGCCTTTACTTAAAGGAGACGGAATATTTACTAATGACAGTTAAGAAAATGAGTGAAATGTTGATGCCACAATACGAGTGTGTGTGTAGTGGACCACTCATCAGTCTACAGATCGAGGAGCTTATGGAACTTTTTAATGAATGAGACTCAAAACACCACCGACATCTCCACAATTCCTGATGTGTCCCTCTCACCAGTTGAGTTACAAAAAGCCAACGACAGCATGCCCGTGCATTCTGCCCAAGACCCAGACTCGTGGAGCTCCAGACTCGTGGAGCCAGACCGTGGCCGAGTGAGACTCGTGAGCCAGACTCGTGGAGCTCCAGACTCGTGGAGCTCCAGACTCGTGGAGCTCCAGACTCGTGGAGCTCCAGACTCGTGGAGCTCCAGACTCGTGGAGCTCCAGACTCGTGGAGCTCCAGACTCGTGGAGCTCCAGACTCGTGGAGCTCCAGACTCGTGGAGCCAGACTCGTGAGCCAAGAGCTCTAGTGGAGCTCCAGATTCGTGGAGCTCAGACTCGTGGAGCCAATAAACTGACCAGATTCGTGGAGCTCCAGACTCGTGGAGCTCCAGATTCGTCAAAAATTGCATGAAACCACTCGAGTAATTAGTATTTTATCGTGAAGGAGACTGGACACAGGTGCCATCCTGGACACAGGTGCCATCCTAGACACAGGTGCCATCCCACTAAGGTGGCCGTAAAACAACTGCAGAAAAAAATATAGACAGCGCTAACCTCACACATTCCAAAAATCCTGGAACGGGTCTTACGAAGCAAGACTGCCAGTTTTGTTGCAACATTTGCAATGTACAGGGGAGCTTGGGTTTAAGGCAGGCCGCTCCTGCCTTTAATAACCGATCACGACATTAAATGACAGTTACAACTATTCGTGAAATAAAATGCAATGAAAATTATTATATTCTCAGTGTCATTATTTTTGTTGCAAGGGCAATTATTTCAAGCGTAATTACTTGCTTATTACTTGCTTCGTTATTGATTAATACTGAGCCCACTTGGGGCGTGAGAAGATGAGTAACTGCGACAGGGAGATGTTAATTGGTAAGTGGCTGAGATGCTCTGGTAATAATGAGAGGGGATTTTTAGGAGATGGTGGTGAGGGTGATGATGATGAGGTGGTGAAGGTGATGGTGATAGTGGTGGTGAGTATGATAGTGATGATGGTGGAGGTAATTGTTTTGATGATAGGGATGGTGACGGTGATGAGGGTGATAGTAATGATGGTGGTGGTGAGAGTGACAGTGATGTTGGCAGCGAGGGTGATAGTGATGATAATGATTGTGGTGGTGGTGGTGGTGAGGGTGGTAGTGATGATGGTGATGGTGGTTGTGACTACTGTGGTGGGGGGAGAGGGGGAGTGTGATACGAGTGCATGATAATAATGAATAATGAAAGTTATAACACTCTGGCAGCATCAATCCAAAACTAATCCCTGATACCATAGCTGGAACAATTCAATACTGTCTCAAAGTACAATGGCTGGAACAACTCAAAAAGCACAATACAGTAATTGGAACAATTTACAACCATTATGAAATCGTAACATGATGATGACCCATGACGGACCGAAACAACTCAAATTTCCCCTCCAAATCATGGTGGTGATGGTAGCGATTGTGATGTGATATAGACAACAATTTCGTTTCTATTTTTACTCTGAGATTTAATACCTAATAGTTTTATGAGAGAAAGACAGACATACAGAAATACAGACAGACAGAGAAACAGTATAGAGGAAAATTTAAACTATATCAGGGATGGTCATCCTGTGTGATGAAATATGACATGGAAACCCATCCTGTGTGATGGAATATGACATGGAAACTCATCCTGTGTGATGGAATATGACATGGACCCATACCTAACTTCTGTTCCTACAATGTAACTATCCTACAGTGTAAGGCAACAGCACACTGCGGGTGTACTCACTTTTGTTTACTAGACAAAAAAAAGATAGTGAATCAAATTATGATAAGCACAATCTTAGCTATGATGGAAAACTGATAATTGTAATTATGATAAGCAGAGAATAATTATGATAATCAGATAGACAATGTAATTATGTTAAACAGGTTCTGATGGCTGGCAAAATGCATGTTAATTAGTTAGTCCGGATGGGATTCGAACCTCATTATTTTCAGTGGGTTAGGTAAGACCAAGCATTTCGAACAGGACACTGAGACTGACGCATATAGATCTGAACGTTTACGTTAGTGTATTGAGCCGGAAGACGATCACTAGAACCATACACATTTATTATCACTAGAACCATACACATTTATTATCACTACTCTACACATCTGACATCACTGCATATCTACCATCTACCATCACTTCATATCTACCATCATTACACATCTATCATCTCTATACTAAACATCTATTGTCACTGCACCTTACATCTACAACAATTACACTACACATCTACCAAAATTACTCTACACATCTACCATCACTACATTGCACATGTACTAGCACTACACTACACATTTACCAAAATTACACTTCACATCTACCCAATTATTGTACACATCTATCATAACTGCACTTCTACCATCACTTCTCATCTACCATGACTACTCATCTCCCATCACTTCACTACACTTCTACCATCACTGCACATCTATCATCAATACACTACATATCTACCATCACTACACATCTGCTATCACTACACATCTATCTCTACACATCTACTATCTCTACATATTTACTATCGTTACACATCCATCAATAAACTACATATCTACCAGCACTAAACTACATATCTTCCTCAATTACACCACTCATCTATCCCAATTACTCCACACATCTAATATCACTACACATCTACCATCACTACACTACATATCTACCCCAGTTACACTACACATCTATCCCAATTACTGTACATATCTACCATCACTACTACTCTATCATAACCACACTGCACATCTACCAGCACTACACTGCATATCAACATCTACCATCACTACACTACACATCACCTCTACTATACTTTTATCACTAAACACATCACAAGTCCACTTTCTTAATCACTAAGCCATCATCTCTGCCACTCTTTTTATCACTATATTACTCATCACATTACTGATAACTTCACCACCATTCTACTGATAACTTTACCACTTTCATCATATCTACACCACACATCACTACTCCAATCATATTATTATACCACTCATATCAACATCCTACTCATACCATTATGCTTCTCACAATCAAAACACTACTCATCCTATCTCTAAACCACTGTAATTAACACTACACAATTCATATCGCTACACCAATCCATCATCATGGCACCACTCACATCATCACTATATTAATTTATCACTTCACCACTAATATCACAACAGTCTATACATTACTATAATACTCACTTCTCCAAATGGTACTTTAAGTATTAGTTCTGAATATTTCCATCTGGGCTGCCTTCGTAGACTAGTCGGTAAAGCGTCAAGTTATAACTCTGAAGAGCGAAGGTTCGAGTCTATTGTAA
The DNA here is from genome assembly GCA_009830355.1 of Cherax destructor. Taxonomy (NCBI): domain Eukaryota; kingdom Metazoa; phylum Arthropoda; class Malacostraca; order Decapoda; family Parastacidae; genus Cherax; species Cherax destructor. The sequence continues at coordinate 53,099 of WNWK01000320.1, forward strand.
ACCTTTCTGTTAAGTAATCGACAGTTGTTGATTATACATGGCTAAGTACGAGAGTCTGAGCTACGAAAGTGAGAGTGATGACATTGTGGTCATCATCCCTTCCGTGGAGGATCAACGTAAGTGGAAAGATAAGGTCATCAATAAGGCAACCTTCAGGCCAACACCTGTTCAGCAGCTGAAAGGTGCCAAACGGGTGCTTCAAAAACTGAACGAAAAATGCAAGATGGCTCGTCTACATAAGGCACCATTCCCAGTAGCCACCATGACAGTGGATAATACAGCAATGGTTGCTCAGAAGCGGAGCGTCCAGTCTCAGGACTCCCTCCCTCCCCGCAAGAAAATCAAATTGCAGCGGAACAACTTCTGAGCATCCTCTCTAACAATTCCCCCCAAAAAAAAAAAAAAAAAAAAAAAAAAAGGAAATCAGTTAAAAAAAAAGGAAGAAAAAATTAATTTGATTTTAAATTAATTATTGATTGTCTATTATTTACCTTTAAAATATTTATTACAATGATTATTTTTATTTTTATCTATGGATACGAATGTGCTTGTACCAGGAGGCATATCAAGTGTAATTGCTGCAACCCTGCTGTTTGTAGTATGAGGTTAAAATTTAAGTATTTTAGCTAGAAAATTAGCACATATTTCTGAGTTTTTTATATCATTTTTGAAAATTATTACATATTTCGACGTTTTAGAGCGGTTTGAAGGCTTTTCTGGCCATCATCATTTTTTATCTAAAATACATAGATTATTACACTTTAATTCACACTTTCTGCTGCAATTGAATTTACGGAAAAAGTAAGCCAAATTTTATAAAAAATTGTTTACTAAACAAAAAAGATAGTGGAATATAATTATGATAAGCATAATCTTAGCTATAATGGAAAACTGATAATTATAATTATGATAAGCAGAGAATAATTATGATAATCAGATAGACAATGTAATTATGTTAAACAGGTTCTGATGGCTGGCAAAATGCATGTTAATTAGTTAGTCCGGATGGGATTCGAACCTCATTATTTTCAGTGGGTTAGGTAAGACCAAGCATTTCGAACAGGACACTGAGACTGACGCATATAGATCTGAACGTTTACGTTAGTGTATTGAGACCGGAAGACGTAGAACCATACACTAGGAGCAGGATACGTATGATCGTCCACTACAGTTAGTACAGGTACAAACGAACACTTCTAAACTGACTCGAACATTTCGAACTGAACACTAAGAAGAGGACATCAAACCGAACACTGAAAACCGAAACCTTGAACAGGAGACATTAAGAAGAACATTTAGAACTGGTAACCTGGGGTTAAAAATGAAGTATCCGACATTTAACCCACTGTGACTTTGAAGGGACTTGAGCTAGAGCACGACACAGCCACGCTGGTGTGGGATTCGTCTGTGAAAACCTGCATTTGTGGTCACAGTGGTGGCCTATGAACCTCCCTACGATATATATAGAAATATACATAGTTGAATGAATCTTATAATAGCCAGCTGGTCCAGTGGTTAACGCATTGGCCTGTGAGTTTTAGGGCTCACTTTCCATGGGTTCAATCCCCACAGGTTCCAAGATTTATCTCACCGGATAAGGCTAGAAATCTTTTAAGTAATTCCTTGGAGAAAGAAGAAACAGTGAGTGGTTCTTCTCTGGCAAGACTACAGTGAGGATCTAGCCTTCTTAAAGTGAGTCAGTCACATGGTAAGTTAGAAATATAGGCACTATTTTGTATGAAGGTGGTGATGGTGTTGGTGATGGAGGTGATGGTGATGGTGGTGGTGATGGTGATGGTGATGGTGATGGTGGTGGTGATGGTGGTGGTGTTACAGCACTAACCAATATCATTGCTCTGTGTGTCTTTCTGTAAATTAACTAACATATTTAACGCTTATCAATAACCAAACGATTAGATAGAACACAACGATCAATGTTGCCTCTACGAAGAAAGTTTTTCCAACGCGTCAAAGTGCGTCTGTTTTCACACGGTTGAAATCGAGACCAAAATTAAATAACCTACATTAACTTACATTTAACTTACATTTAACATTACATTAACTTACATTGTCGTCTCATAATTAGTTGGAAATTTCACGCTCGTTGAGCTGGAGGATAACTTTCAAAATATAGCCAAGTAAAGATTTCAAAGATTTCAAAATAATTTTCTGAAAAACACGAATATTTTAGCTAAAATATATCTATATTTAACCTCCTCTAAAAAATCTTAAATTTCGCTTGTGTTTCACGTAAAATTCAATTGCACCAGTGTGAGAGCTGTACCCACTCTGCCTGAGGTATCCCAGCGAGTGAGTCCGTCTCCTGTATTATCCCAGTGCTTAACAAAATAGGGAATAGCAAAAGAAGGTACAAATAAAAATGGGAACTATGGCTGTCGTTTACTTAATAACATAAAGAACGAGAATACATTATATCCTGACGGAGAATTACATACAATAACCATTGACCTATGAGACTTATTACCAGGGGGAAGGGGTAGGTGTTATCAGTAACACGGACTTATACTCACTCTTAATTCACCAACCAGCTGACCCGAGATTCGCAACGCGTGGCCCACTGCACACCCGCTGTCCAGAGACCTGCTCACTGGACCTGTCACCCACCTCTCTGTCTCCTCTAGTCGTTTTCATGACTTTATATGGTGCTCAAAGCATCCCCCTATCCCATAAGGTGTTGACCACGTGTTACGACCTGACGCCAGGCAAGAACAAAAGATCTGAGGCTTAAGTATGGAGGTGTGGCTGACAGCTATTTGCCAAGGTAAGGTGTGGGTAATTAGCTGGACCTCACAACCACACTGACTACATCACATAGTTTACCTTAGTTTACTTATAGTAAACTCATAGTTTACCTTTGTTTACTCATAGTTTACCTTAGTTTACGTATAGTTTGGACTATATCTTTACACATTGTGAGAATTAAACAGCACACAACACAACAAAACAGAGTATACATTCTAAGAGGTTTAATCTCTTCTTTATGGATTAAAGTACCTTTGGTGGTTTACAGGTGATTTACAGCTTAATTGACTAGAGTAGTTGAAAGACCTTACATCAGATGAGCAAATTTACAAATAGTTATGTTTGATTACATGTTTCTGCTGAGAGAAAATGTAATTAAGACTTCGAGGAACAACTGGAAAAAAATTGTTTAGTAAATTCAACTATTTATTGAGTTTTTGTAAAAGTTGTGTCCCCCCCAGAGAGTTCTTATAAAAGTTGTCCCAGAGAGTTCTTGTAAAAGTTGTGTTCCCCAAAGTTCTTGTAAGTTGTTTCCACCCGAGTTCTTGTAAAAGTTGTGTCCCGAGTTCTTGTAAAAGTTGTCCCCCCAAAGAGTTCTTGTAAAAGTTGTGTCCCCCAAAGTTCTTGTAAAAGTTGTGTCCCCCCCGAGAGTTCTTGTAAAAGTTGTCCCCCCAAAGAGTTCTTGTAAAAGTTGTGTCCCCCGAGCTCTTGTAGTTGTGTCCCCGAGAGTTCTTGTAAAAGTTGTGTTCCCAGGTTCTGTAAGTTGTCCCCGAGATTCTTATAAGTTGTGTCTCCCGAGTTCTTGTAAAAGTTGTGTCCCGAGTTCTTGTAAGTTGTGTCCCACAGAGTTCTTGTAAAAGTTGTCCCCCGAGTTCTTGTAAGTTGTGTCCCCCAAGTTCTTGTAAAGTTGTCCCGAGTTCTTGTAAAGTTGTGTCCCCCCAAGAGTTCTTGTAAAAGTTGTGTCCCACCCCGAGAGTTCTTGTAAAGTTGTGTTCTCCCGAGTTCTTGTAAAGTTGTGTCCCCGAGTTCTTGTAAGTTGTGTCCCACCCGAGTTCTGTAAAGTTGTGTCCCCGAGTTCTTGTAAAAGTTGTGTCCCCCCCCCCAGGCCACTTCGAGCAAGTGAAGATCTCAGTAACATTACAAAATGCGGACTTGCACTATCTCTTGTTACTTACCTGGAAATCATAATGATTTGCTGCCAGATTAGATTCATTCAATGTTTGCTTACAGTCTGGAAAGCTTGGGACAGCTAACCTTCCCCAGCGATTGATAATTTTTACCGTGTATTCAACAGATATACTTTCCCGTGTGGCCAGCAACTTATGCTATGTATTAAAGACACACGAGCTAATATCCTGGATATTCCCCAGCTGCCTCGATCCTGTAAACTGGGAAAAACTGGTCTGGGGAGGAGAACGTCAGAGCCACATGCACCAGAGGTCAGTCAGGGGACACGGTAACAACCACCTACTCGGGCGCCATCTCTCTAAAATTGCCAAATGAATGCCACACCGAAAGATACACTTTATTGTTTTTTTTTAAATATATACATGAGGACTGTGTGGCTAAGTCAAAGGGGAAGGTTCCTTTGTTTATGGAAATTTTAAGTGCGGAAAAATCTCATGGGTTTTTTCTCTTTTTCTATATTTTCCTCTTATTGTCTTATTCTTCTGCTCAATGTTTGTTAGTTTGTTTCCTGTATATCTATGTATTATATGTGTGTGTATTTGTCTATGAGCAAATACAAAGATGTAACAAGAAGTGGTCTATAGTTCAAACATACAAACACAAAACAATGACTTTGTGTGTGTGTTTATGTATGTGTGTATGCATATATGAATGCATATAGTATGTATATATGTATGTATATATATACATTTGTTGAAACATTGACCCTTGCCTTTAAAAGGGCATTTAATCCAAGGAGTTGTAAAAACAATTTTACAGTTAATTATTATTATTATTATATTAACAATAATAATAAGAAGAAGAAGCAGAAGAAAAAGAAGACAAAGAATAAGACGAAGAAGAAAACGAAGGAGAAGAAGAAGAAGATTCTTAAAATTAACGTCAGTGGTTGCCAGGTGATTAAGGCCAAATCCTCAAACCCGTTTATTTTTCAGGTATTTGGCTAATGAATCAGAGTCAGCAGCATCCCTGTGAGGCTGAGGTCTCGCGAGAGTCACCGTCTTCGCTCGATACAAGCGACCAACTTGACGAGCGAGATGTGATGGAGGAGGTGAACAAAAACCAGGTTCCTCGCACCACGCTTCTCAGAGACTCGCCAAACTCGTTGCTGTTGTTTTTATGGTCGCTTTGGGTTCAGTTTTGTGACCTTAGCCTCGAGGGTTGTGTGCTGAGGCATTACCAGTGTATTAGTTACTGGTTGTCAAAGGCACTTGTCGACAGACACTTGTTGCTTGTGTGGTAGTTACGAGTTGTCAAAGGCACTTGTCGCTAAACACTTGGCCTATTTTGCGTGTGTGGTGCGGTTGAGTGAGTGTGTGTGTGTACTCACCTAGTTGTACTCACCTAGTTGTGGTTGCAGGGGTCGATTCACAGCTCCTGGCCCCGCCTCTTCACTGGCCGCTACTGGGTCACTCTCCCTGCGCCATGAGCTTTATCATACCTCTGCTTAAAGCTATGTATGGATCCTGCTTCCACTACATCGCTTCCTAAACTATTCCACTTCCCGACCACTCTGTGACTGTAGAAATACTTCCTAACATCTCTGTGATTCATCTGAGTCTTCAACTTCCAACTGTGTCCCCTTGTTGCTGTGTCCCATCTCTGGAACATTCTGTCTCTGTCCACTTTGTCAATTCCTGTCAGTATCTTATATGTTGTTATCATGTCCCCCCTATCTCTGCTGTCCTCCAGTGTCGTCAGGTCGATTTCCCTTAACCTCTCCTCGTAGCACATGCCCCTTAGCTCCGGGACTAGTATTGTTGCAAACCTTTGCACTTTCTCTAGCTTCTTTACGTGCTTGGCTAGGTGTGGGTTCCAAACTGGTGCTGCATACTCCAGTATGGGCTTAACGTACACAGTATACAGGGTCCTGAACGATTATTTATTAAGATGTGTGTGTGTGTATGTGGTTGCAGGGGTCGATTCACAGGTCCTGGCACCGTCTTTTCGTTGGTCGCTACTAGGTCCACTTTCTCCCGGCTCTAAGAGCTTGATCGTGCCTCTTTATAAAGCTATGTATGGATCCTGCCTCTACCACCTCACTCTCCACATTGTTCCACTTCCTCTGTGTACTCACCTAGTTGTAGTTGCAGGGGTCGAGTCACAGCTCCTGGCCCTGCCTCTTCACTGGTCGCTACTAGGTCACTCTTCCTGCTCCATGAGCTTTATCATATCTCTTCTTAAAGCTATGTATGGATCCTGCCTCAACTACATCACTTCCCAGACTATTCCGCTTCCTGACAACTCTGGGACTGAAGAAATACTTCCTAACATCCCTGTGATTCATCTGAGTCTTCAACTTCCAACTATGTCCCCTTGTTGCTGTGTCCCATCTCTGGAACATCCTGTCTCTGTCCACCTTGTCGATTCCTCTCAGTATTTTATATGACGTTATCATATCCTCCCTATCTTTCCTCTCCTCCAGTGTCGTCAGGTCGATTTCCCTTAACCTCTCCTCGTAGGACATACCCCTTAGCTCCGGGACTAGTCTTATTGCAAACCTTTGCACTTTCTCTAGTTTCCTTACATGCTTGGCTAGGTGTGGGTTCCAAACTGGTGCTGCATACTGAAATATGAGACTAACGTACACAATTTACAGGGTCCTGAATGACTCCTTATTAAGATGTCGAAATGCTGTTCTTAGGTTTGATAGGCGCCCGTATGCTGCAGCAGTTATTTGGTTGATGTGCGCCTCAGGAGATGTGTCTGGTGTTATAGTCACCACAAGATCTTTTTCTTCAAGTGAGGTTTGTAGTCACTGGCCCCCTAGACTGCACTCCGTCTGCGGTCTTCTTTGCCCTTCTCCAATCTTCATGACTTTGCACATAGCGTGTGTGTGTGTGTACTCACCTAGTTGTGGTTGCAGGGATCGATTCATAGCTCCTGGCCCTGCCTCTTCACTGGCCGCTACTAGGTCACTCATCCTGCTCCATGAGCTTTATCATACCTGTGTGTGTGTGTATGTGTGTGTGTGTGTACATAAGTAAATAAGTAAGTAAGTAACTTTATTTAGCCACAGGAACACATAAGTACAATTATGATACATATGTAAATTATCTAGAATAACCCCAAAAAAGTCATAGTGACATTTCTATTGGGGTCCTTGTGTGTATGCGTGTGTGTGTGTATGTATTGCTATAAATATGGATACATATACATATGCATACATTTGTGTATGTTTGCGTGTGTGTCAATAGTATGTTATATGTATTGTGTATGTTATATTTATTAAGAGACCGTTAACTGAGGGTCATCGTTGAGGAACCTCCGGTACCTGGCAGGGTGGTGTCAGTCACCTGGCAGGGTGGTGTCAGTCACCTGGCAGGGTGGTGTCAGTCACCTGGCAGGGTGGAGTCAGTCACCTGGCAGGGTGGAGTCAGTCACCTGGCAGGGTGGAGTCAGTCACCTGGCAGGGTGGAGTCAGTCACCTGGCAGGGTGGAGTCAGTCACCTGGCAGGGTGGAGTCAGTCACCTGGCAGGGTGGAGTCAGTCACCTGGCAGGGTGGAGTCAGTCACCTGGCAGGGTGGTGTCAGTCACCTGGCAGACACTGCGCTGCTAACACACGTCCATTTGACATCTGGATTATCGTGTAAATATAACTGCAGGAGAGGAAATAGCGCGCCGTATCATTCCATACGCACTGCATACTAAAACCCACGCACAGCATTTGCGCAGGCATATGGTTACAAGTTGTCAAAGGTAATTGTCGATAGATACTTGGCCTGTTTTGTGTGTGTGTGTGTGTGTGTGTGAGCAAAGAAGGAACGTCAGGTCCCTGGGGCCACGACACTGCTTACAGATGCGTAATAAATCAGCGAAATGGTTGCCTACACCTCTACGAGGCCAGGAAAGCCGTACATGGCAGGCGGAGGCCGCGGAGCCCCGACCTTGTAATCCTGGTGAGGGATTACCACATTAATCCTATGACAGCGTGAAGTTAGCGCGTCGTTTGGGGACGCAGACAAGAGTATTCCAACACTATAGAAAGCCACTTGTTATGCTGAACATTTCGGGCAAATTAGGTCAGTTTTGTCCCAGGATGCGACCCACACCAGTCGACTAACACCAAGGAACCCATTTTAAACTGATGGGTGAACAGGGACAGGGACAGCAGGTGTCTTATGGAAACACGTCCCTAATGTTTTCCAGCCGTACCGGAGGAGATTCGATCTCCGGACCTCAGAGTGTAATCCTTGAGAAGGCGATATTCACACTATGTGATAGGTTATGTGAGGGATACTCAAGCCATGTGATGGATTATAAAATGGAAATCCATGCAATGTAATGTATTATAAGATGGAAATCCATGCTATGTGATGGATTATAAGAGAGAAATTCACATTATGTGATGGATTATATGAGGGAAATCCCCTCTGTGTGATGGACTATGGGAGGAAAATCCACGTTATGTGATGGAATATGACAGAATATAACATAGATTTTGTACCCACCGTGAAACATATAGGTGAACAGTAAACAGATAAAGATAAAGAGGTTTTAGTTGCATTTATGGATTTGTAAAAGGTATAGGATAGGGTGGCTAGGGAAGCAATGTGGCAGATGTTGCAAATGTATGGAATAGGAGGTAGGTTACTAAAAGCAGTTAAGAGTTTTTACGAGGATAGTGAGGCTCAGGTTAGAGTGTGTAGCAGAGAGAGAGAGAGATTATTTCCAGTAAAAGTAGACCTTAGACAAGGATGAGTGATGTCATCGTGGTATTTAATATATTTATATATGGGGTTGTGAGTGAATGCTCGGTGTTGGCAAGAGGTGTGGGGTTAAAAGATAAAGACTCTAACACAAAGGGGAGTTGTCACATATGCTCTTTGCTGATGACACTGTGCTTTTGGGAGATTCTGAAGAGAAGTTGCAGAGGTTGGTGAACGGGTTTGTAAGGTTATGTAAAGAGGGATATTAAAAGTGAGCATAGGAAAGAGTAAGGTGAAGAGGATAACAAAAAATTTAGGCAATGATAGATTGGATATCAGATTGGAGAGAGGAAGTATGGAGGAAGTGAATGTATTCAGATATTTGGGAAAAGACTTGTCAGCAGATGGGTCTATGAAAAACGAGGTGAATCATAGAATTGATGAGGGGAAAAGGCGAGTGGAGCAGAGAGGAGTCTGTGGAGACAAAGAACATTATCTATGTAGTCAAAGAGAAGAATATATGAGAGTATAGTTATACCAATGGTCGAATTTGGGTGTGAAACATGGATGGTGAATGTTGCAACAAGGAGAAGGTTGGAGGCAGTTAAGATGTCTTGTCTGAGGCAATGCAGAGAATCCGTAGCTTGGAGATTAGGAGGTGCGGGGTTTCCAAAAATATTATCCAGAGGGCAGAGGAAGGGTTGTTGAGGTGGTTCGGACATTTACAGTGGATGGAACAAATCAGAATGACTTGGAGAGCGTATAAATCTGTAGTGGAAGGAAGGCGGGGTAGGGGTCATCCTAGGAAAGGTTGGAGGAGATGCGGGGGTAAAGGAGGTTTTGTGTGCTTGGACTTCCAACAAGCATGCGTGTTAGATAGGAGTGAGGGAGACGAATAGTTTTTATGACTTGACGTGCTGTTTGAGTGTAAGCAAAGTAACACTTATGAAGGGATTCAGGGGAACCGGTTAGCTGGACTTGAGTCCTGGAGGTGGGAAGTAAACTGCCTGCACTCTGAAGGAGGGGTTTTGATATGTTGCAGTTTTTTAACTGTAGTGTAGGCATGACTGTGGCAAGACAGTGATAGAATGAATGATGATGAAAGTGTTTCTTCTTTTCGGTTGCTCTGCCTTAGTGGGAAACGGCTGATGTGTTAATAAAAATTATAAATATAACAATCACTATTAAACAAAGCAGCAACACTCTGCTTACGTATCCTAATCTTGCTAAATACAAAAAAAAACAAAGAACAGCTATTGAATGAGTAATGGTGAATGTGTTTTCCTTTTTTCTCTGCGTCATCCTACGTCAGTGTGCGAACGTAAAAGGCGAACACGGCAGCAGGTTTTCCCGTCATAACTGAGTGGTGGTGGTGGTGGTGGTGGTGGTGGTGGTGGTGGTGGTGGTGGTGGTTGCTAGCGAGGAGGCTGCCTCTTCTGGGTCAAATGTCGGTTCTTATTTTCCGAGTAAGTTTTTGCTTATTTACGCAATTTTTCTCCCCAGAAGGTCTGGTGTGGGGCGCGGGACGCTGGGGCGATGACCTCAGTCTTCTTTGACGGCAGTGATTATACTAAGAGGGCTTTTATTATTATTATTATTATTATTATTATTATTATTATTATTATTATATTATTAGTAGTAGTAGTAGTAGTAGTAGTAGTAGTAGTAGTAATAGTAATAGTAGTAGAAGTAGTAGTAGTAGCAATAGTAGTAACAGTAACAGTAGTAGTAGTAGTATGGTAGCAATTGTTGAATTATTATTATTATATTTTTTTATTAACAGATCGGCCGATTCCCACCAAGACAGGGTGGCCCGAAAAAGAAAAACTTTCATCATCATTCACTCCATCACTGTCTTGCCAGAGGCGTGCTTACACTACAGTTATAAAACTGCAACATTAACACCCCTCCTTCAGAGTGCAGACACTGTACTTCCCATCTCCAGGACTCAACTCCGGCCTGCCAGTTTCCCTGAATCCCTTCATAAACGTTACCTTGCTCCCACTCCAACAGAACGTCAAGTATTAAAAACCATTTGTCTTCATTCACTCCTATCAACTACGCTCACGCATGCTTGCTGGAAGTCCAAGCCCTTCGCACACAAAACCTCCTTTACTCCCTCCCTCCAACCTTTCCTAGGCCGACCCCTACCCCGCCTTCCCTCCACTACAGATTTATGCACTCTCGAAGTCATTCTACTTCTATCCTTCTTCTCTACATGTCCGAACCACCTCAACAACCCCTCCTCAGCCCTCTGGATAATAGTCTTGGTAATCCCGCACCTCCTCGTAATTTCCACACTACGAATTCTCTTCATTATATTCACACCACACATTGACCTCAGACATGACATCTCCACTGCCTCCAGCCTTCTCCTTGTTGCGACATTCACCACCCATGCTTCACATCCATATAAGAGTGTTGGTATAACTATACTCTCATACATTCCCCTCTTTGCTTCCATGGACAAAGTTCTTTGTCTTCACAGACTCCTAAGTGCACCACTTACCCTTTTCCCCTCATCAGTTCTATGATTCACCTCATCCATTTCATAGACCCATCTGCTGACACGTCCACTCCTAAATATCTGAATACATTCACCTCCTCCATACTCTCTCCCTCCAATCTGATATCCAATCTTTCATCACTTAATCTTTTTGTTATCCTCATCACCTTACTCTTTCCTATATTCACTTTTAATTTCCTTCTTTTACATACCCTACCAAACTCATCCACCAACCTCCGCAACTTCTCTTCAGAATCTCCCAAAACCACAGTGTCATCAGCAAAAAGCAGCTGTGACTCCTCCCACTTTGTGTTAGATTCTTTATCTTTTATCCCCACACCTCTTGCCAAGACCCTAGCATTCACTTCTCTTACAACCCCATCTATAAATTTATTGAACAACCACGGTGACATCACACATCCTTGTCTAAGGCCTACTTATACTGGGAAATAATCTCCCTCTCTCCTACATACTCTAACCTGAGCCTCAAAATCCCCGTATAAGCTCTTCACTGCTTTCAGTAACCTACCTCCTATTCTATACATCTGCAACATCTGCCACATTGCCCCCATATCCACCCTGTCATACGCCTTTTCCAAATCCATAAATGCCACAAAAACCTCTTTACCCTTATCTAAATACTGTTCAGCTATATGTTGCAATGTAAACACTTGGTCTACACAACCCCTACCTTTCCTAAAACCTCCTTGTTCATTTGCTATCCTACTATCCGTCTTGCTCTTAATTCTTTCAATAATAACTCTACAATACACTTTACCAGGTATACTCAACAGACTTATTCCCCTATAATTTTTGCACTCTCTTTTGTCCCCTTTGCCTTTATACCTTCCGTCATTTTTCCCAGTGTATGTGCGTGTGTGTGTGTGTGCGTGTGGAAGTGAGGAAGTGTCTCTCAGTCACCTCAAGGTTCAGGCATGTGGTAAGTACTCAAAAGTGATACCTCCTAGCACTCGGGACAAACTTTCCGCAAGTCTTCCCTTCCCCGAGTCACTCTTCTCGGAGTCTTAGTAAATAAATTAGACACATATGCAACACTTGGGTATCTTTATTGTGGAAACGTTCACACAGTGGCTTCATCAGTCGGACTGATGAAGCCACTGTGTGGCGAAACGTTTCCACAATAAAGATACCCAAGTGTTGCATATGTGTCTAATTTATCAACTTGTCGGTTTTCTGAACCATTCGTCTACGAGTCTAAGTAAGGCAGGATTCCTCCTGCCGTTATTACAAACGATATTTACAGCATCAAAGTACACAGTACTGCTCACACAGCAAGTCCTCGCATTAATAATGAACGGCTAGTAATCACAAGGAGTTGTTTCACGTACTCGGGAAGCAGTGAACCAGTGCGTGCGGCAGTGAACCAGTGCGTGCGGCAGTGAACCAGTGCGTGCGGCAGTGAACCAGTGCGTGCGGCAGTGCTAGACGACACAGTTGAAACGCAAGTCCTAGGGTTCCCGGGGTATGAATAACGAAGCCTAGGAACTACTGGAGTCTTCCTGGAGGGTGTTCCAGGGGAGGTCAACGACCTATGGGGCCCGGCCCATGACCAGGCCTCGCGGTGAAGCACAGCCTGATCAAACAGGCTCTTAATGCCGGCCGCACGCAATCTCACGTACGAACCACAGCCTGGCTTCTCAGGTACTGACTTTTGGTAAGAGAAACAATTGGCAAATTTTGCAAAACCCATTTACGGACTTCTAACCGGAGTGAAAGTGAAAGTTAGTAGGTCCAGAGAGAGAAAGAGAAGGGCGTGTAGGTGGACCTATGAACTTTCTCAACCAGAACAACAACCCAGTTATATATGATATATATATATATATATATATATATATATATATATATATATATATATATATATATGTATATATATGAGAGTGTGTGTATGTGTACTCACCTAATTGTGGTTGCAGAGGTCGAGACTCAGCTCCTGTGTGTATGTGTGTTAGTTACCATTTTGTCCAAGGCACATGTCGATTAGACACTAGGCCTGTTGTATGTGTGCGTGTGTGTGTGTACTCACCTAATTGTGGTTGCAGGGGTCGAGACTCAGCTCCTGGCCCCGCCTCTTCGCTGTCCGCTACTGGGTCTCTGCTCTCCCTGCTCCATGAGCTTTATCATACCTTGTCTTAAAACTATGTATGGTTCCCGCCTCCACTATATCGTTCGCTAGACTATTCCACTTCCTAACTACTCTATGGCTGAAGAAGTGCTTCCTAACAACCCTTTGACTCATCTGAGTCTTCAGCTTCCAATTGGGTCCCCTTGTTTCTTTGTTCCCTCTCTGGAACATCCTGTCACTATCTACCTTGTCGATTTCCCGCAGTATTTTGTATGTAGTTATCATGTCTCCTCTAACCCTTCTGTCCTCCAGTGTTGTTAGTCCTATTTCCCTCAACCTTTCTTCATAGGACAGTCCCCTGAGTTGTGGAACTAACCTTGTCGCAAACCTTTGCACTTTCTCTAATTTCTTGACGTGCTTGACCAGGTGTGGGTTCCAGACTGGTGCTGCATACTCTAGTATGGGCCTGACGTACACGGTGTACAGTGTCTTGAACGATTCCTTGTTAAGGTAACGGAACGCTAATCTTAGGTTTGCCAGTCGCCCATATGCTGCCGCAGTTATCTGGTTGATGTGTGTTTCCGGAGACGTGCTTGGCGTTATACTCACCCCAAGCCCTTTCTCATTTGACGAGGTTTGTAGCCTTTGTCCACCTAGCCTGTACTCTGTCAGCGGTCTTCTTTGTCCTTCTCCGATCTTCATGACTTTGCATTTGGTGGGGTTAAATTCGAGAAGCCAGTTGCTAGACCAGGTGTCAAGCTTGTCCAGGTCTCTTTGAAGTCCTGCTTGGTCCTCATCCGATGTGATTCTCCTCATTAATTTCACATCATCTGCGAACAGAGACACTTCTGAGTCTATCCCGTCCGTCATGTCATTCACATATACCAAGAATAGCACTGGTCCTAGGACTGACCCCTGCAGTACACCGCTCGTCACAGGCGCCCACTGTGATACCTCATCCCGCAGTATTTTGTATGTAGTTATCATGTCTCCTCTAACCCTTCTGTCCTCCAGTGTTGTTAGTCCTATTTCCCTCAACCTTTCTTCATAGGACAGTCCCCTGAGTTGTGGAACTAACCTTGTCGCAAACCTTTGCACTTTCTCTAATTTCTTGACGTGCTTGACCAGATGTGGGTTCCAGACTGGTGCTGCATACTCTAGTATGGGCCTGACGTACACGGTGTACAGTGTCTTGAACGATTCCTTGTTAAGGTAACGGAACGCTAATCTTAGGTTTGCCAGTCGCCCATATGCTGCCGCAGTTATCTGGTTGATGTGTGTTTCCGGAGACGTGCTTGGCGTTATACTCACCCCAAGCCCTTTCTCATTTGACGAGGTTTGTAGCCTTTGTCCACCTAGCCTGTACTCTGTCAGCGGTCTTCTTTGTCCTTCTCCGATCTTCATGACTTTGCATTTGGTGGGGTTAAATTCGAGAAGCCAGTTGCTAGACCAGGTGTCAAGCTTGTCCAGGTCTCTTTGAAGTCCTGCTTGGTCCTCATCCGATGTGATTCTCCTCATTAATTTCACATCATCTGCGAACAGAGACACTTCTGAGTCTATCCCGTCCGTCCTGTCATTCACATATACCAAGAATAGCACTGGTCCTAGGACTGACCCCTGCAGTACACCGCTCGTCACAGGCGCCCACTGTGATACCTCATCACGCACCATGACCCGTTGTTGCCTCCCTGTAAGGTATTCCCTGATCCATTCCAGTGCCCTTCCTGTTATACACACTTTGTCTTCCAACTTCTTTACTAATCTCACATGAGGAACTGTGTCGAAGGCTTTCCTGCAGTCCAGAAAAATGCAGCCAACCCACCCTTCTCTCTCTTGCCTTAC
The DNA here is from genome assembly GCA_009830355.1 of Cherax destructor. Taxonomy (NCBI): domain Eukaryota; kingdom Metazoa; phylum Arthropoda; class Malacostraca; order Decapoda; family Parastacidae; genus Cherax; species Cherax destructor. The sequence goes on from WNWK01000320.1 coordinate 68,131, forward strand.
GTCTGTTACTTTATCATAGAACTCCAGGAGGTTTGTTACACAGGATTTGCCTTCCCTGAATCCGTGCTGTCTGGCGTTGATTATCCTGTTCAACTCCAGATGCTTCACCATTCTTTTCCTGATGATTTTCTCCAAGACTTTGCACACTATACACGTAAGTGACACCGGTCTATAGTTTAGTGCCTCTTTTCTGTCTCCTTTTTTAAAGATGGGGACTACGTTGGCCTTCTTCCATACCTCAGGTAGCTGTCCAGTTTCAAGGGTTGTGTTGAATATTATGGTAAGTGGCACAATCAGAACCTCAGCTCCTTCCCGTAGGACCCACGGGGAGATATTGTCCGGACCCATTGCCTTTGAGGTATCAAGGTCACTGAGTAACAGCTTCACCTCCTCCTCAGTTGTGTATATGCCCTCCAGCACTTGATACATCCCTTGCTGGTGATGCACCCTATCCTGTCTACCCATCTGCCTTCCTGCCTCCACTGTGAATACTTCCTTAAATCTCGAGTTGTATGTGAGTGTGTGTGTGTACATTACATTTTATTTGGCACATGTCACACACCCATATAGGCATGCCTCCCAACCAGCGAACCAGGTGCTAAGGGTATAATTAGTAAGGGTCCCCTCGTTCTGCTAGAATTTGGTTCAACCAGCCACTGACAAGGAAGCCCACCATAGATGTGAAGCGATGCGGTACATTTGTGAATTAACATTAGCATACTTACCTCCAAGTGTGGTCGGATACGGTGCAGGCCACCAGACTACACCTGTGTTCGTAATAATATATAAAGAAACTCCAGGCAGTAATGAAATAAGAAGCTATGAAGGGAAAATCTTTAATGTTGAGCCTCACGAGGCCTACACGATAATTATTGGGAGTTGCTTGTTGATGGGTCACGATCCTCGTCTCAAACAGGTTTCCACACCACACAGACACATCTCAACTCATTAATACTGAGAGAAGAAGTCAAGAATGTACTGATATACGTATTTGTCAGCGTCGATCCCCCTGCAAGAAGAGGGAGTGAAAGTTAGCATTTGGTGGAAGGTAAATTAAGAAGAGGGGAACTGAAGGAGAGTAAAGAAGAGGGAATGAAGGAGAGTGAATAAGAGGGAAGAGACGAATGAAAGTAGAGAAGAGGGAAAGAAAGGCAGAACAAAGAATAAGGAAAAGAGACTGAGGGAGAGAGGGGAAAACAAGGATGAAAGAGAGTGGAAGAGGATGAGTGATAAAAACGATGCAAAGAGTGATCTGGAGGGTGACTGAGATGGAAAAAGAATGCAAAGAAGAAGAAGAGGGAGCGTCAAGAAGATGAAGAGGGTACACCGGAAGGTAGAGGAGGAGGAGGAGGGAAAGGGAGAAGAGTCCAACGTTCAATACAAGAAAGTACATATGTTATGGTTACTCGTAAAGATAACACACTGTCAACATTATCATAGCACAGCAACATCAAGCTAAAATCTTATATAATATCATCTTATTTTATAATCATTACATACATACGCAGGGCAAAAATCTCACCAGCCGAAGTCAAGATGGTTAAATTCCGTTTTGTTGACTTGAAAGTTGAGAGCCAAATTGGGCAGCTCAGCAGCCAGCCGGGCCACGTCCTGGAACCACATACTGTTAGTTATACATCTTGGAACGAGGTAAGTGTTAAAGATAGGACCTGGAATAGTCCAGTAACCAAACAGATGTTAGAAGTGTTTCCACAAAAGGCTGATTTGGTAGATCAGTGTCCTGGAACGATATGTCCTGGATCGATATGTCCTGGAACAGTCGTGAAACGGTTTTTCAACTATTTGATCGTTAATTGAACGTCCTGAAAACAGTCCTGGAATAATGTAGTTATTAGAGCAGGGTTCTAAAACGATATCGTTGTTAGAGCAGCGTCTTAGAAAAATATTGGAACTATTTAGTTTCTATAAACCATATGGTTATTTGATCAGGCATCTTGAACAGCAATGGAACGATGCAGTGTCCTTGAACCATCCTGGATGATACACTTATCAAGGACTTTTAGTCCTGGAAAAATATTCTTGCTAGAGCTGAATTTTGAAAGTCATGGAACGATATATTTCATAGTGCAACGAAACAGATGTTAATGCGGCAACGTGGAACAACACGAGTGTTAGAACATGATCTTGCAACGACACAGGTGTTAGAGCAAGGTCTTACAACGACACTGTGTTAGACCAAGGCCTTACAACGACACAGGTGTTAGAGTAGGGTCTCGCAGCACCATGAAGTCAGGCAGATACATTTGCAAACATTCGTCTGAACAGACAACAAGTTTACTTGCCATTTACAGAAGGGAAGAAATGAACCACAGATAGACGTACAGACAGACGTACAGACAGACAGACAGACAAACAGATATACCACCAAATTTTCAATCAGCTAATCAAGCATTGGCACAGAATCAAGCACAGGCATTACCGTGGGGTCAGCGAGCCAGTCTGTGTTTCCCCAGAAGAGGCCGACGGGGGCGCTGACGTGGGAGAGGTCGTACAAGGGCGGAGTCTCCTGACCGTAGTGGATCAGATTGCTTATTGGTCCATAGTCGTATTTCTGGAACACCCCTGGAAGGAAACACTCACGTTGACAGGTAGTAGTAGTAGTAGTAGTAGTAGTAGTAGTAGTAGTAGTAGTAGCAGTAGTAGTAGTATTGGTAGCAGCAATAGTAGTAATAGTCGCACCAGTAGTAGTAATAGTAGCACCAGTAGTAGTAGTAGTAGTAGTAATAGTACCAGTAGTAGTAGAAAGTAGTAGTAATAATAATAATAATAATAGTAATAATAATAATAGGTGTTTCAATCAACGTCGTTTCGTTATAACGTTGATGAAAAAAGAAATCAATTTCCAGCCAGGAATGGAAAATATGGAAAGACTTTTCAACATCTGGATGGAGGACATCCATCGGCGTAACTCTCCATATACACTTAAAACCATACAAATGAAAGATTTTAGTTTATTTGAAGATCTAGAGAAAAACCAGGGTCCTAGTGTTGAAAGCGAACCTTCGTGGCAAGTCGTGGTTGGTTTGAACGTTTTAAGAAACATTTAAAACTGAATACCATAGAAATAACAGGTGAGTCTGTAGGTGCCGACAGAGAAGCCGCAGCCGCTTATCCAGTTTTAATATTATGTCAGTTTCCTCCCTTATGGCTGTTTGTATTCGGTTTTTATGATATGTATCGTGCTTCTTAAATAATTCTGAAAAAAACATGTGATTCTTAAAATAATAAAAATGTCAACAATGGAGTAAATATACGACTTTGTAGCGCCCCAGAGCGACATACTCCATAGTCATGGCGGTACTGCCTTTAGCTCTTACTGTCAACTCCCTGTCAGGTCTTGCCTTGCAGTAGCAAATCTTGCTTATAGGAGTCAAAATTGGCTTTTAACGATTCGCTTAAAGTGAGGTTTCCAAGAATCTACTGAGACGTTAAGTGGAGGATTTCTGTAGTAGTAGTAGTAGTAGTAGTAGTAGTAGACTGGTTACTGGTACTTGATATGAAATTTTCTACACATACTAGTGACTGGTACTAGTAGCTAGTGTTAGGAAGGGGTGTTTATCCAAGGAATAGGAACTGACTTTCCCTGTTTTGTTGGCTCAAACGAGACTACCTCTAATTTTCACAGGTGCGGTATGGCCCCTTCTGGCTAATCGCTTCCCTTTCATAATAATAATAATAATAATAATATTATTATTATTATAATATTATAATATAATATTATTTTTATTATTATTATATATTATTAATTTGATTAATTAATTATTATTATTATTATTATTATTATTATTATTATTATTATTATTATTATTATTATTATTATTATTATTATTGCATTCATGGGAAAGCTTTAAGCCCCTATGGGTTATACAACGCCTGGAGCATTCTAAACGTTTCGCCAACACATTTCGCCTTAAATAGCGACAAGCTGACAAGTGACACACATGTTCAACACTACAAATCTTTACTGACATGTGTTGCGCATGTGTTTAAACTCTCGACAAATTCTATTGTACGGGCGAAACGTTGCCTGACAGCGTTTCACAGACAGCAGACAGTCATGTACAGGTCGACGATATTCCTTCACAGAATATATATACCGAGAGGTGGTGCATGTTGGGGATTTAATCCCAGTTTTTGAGAGCAAAAAATTCTTGTCTGAAAGCAAAAGGATTTACGTGCAACCTTAATGACCCTAGTGTAATCGACAGGCTTTTAAATCCCCCATCCCCGTTAACCCAACCGGTATTCCCACTACAACTACAGTTACTTGTCTTACCTGCCAGGATGAGCTGGGCGTAGTGGTTGACGGTGTGTACGGAGGTACCGGCAGGCATGTGAGACAGGATCAGCGGAAGGTACTCCTACAGCAAGATGTAACCTAATTAATCATGATACAAGTTAATTTTTTTTTTTCGAGGTGGGCGGGTGAGCCAGGAGAAGGTCTCTGTTATGGTCATAAGCGTCACTGACTGGGTCATCAGATGACGAATTCCCTCCCCCACACACGGGAATTTTTTTCCCATTTCTTCATGAGAATTGCCTGATGTCCCTTCCCTCTCTTTCCCTTTCCCGGTTTTTAAAGGTTAGTAAAACTCTGGATTTAAAAGTATAGTAACTTCAAAGTTGCGACGCATAGACACAATCAAGACATAAATATAATTTTTTTATTTATTTTACCTGAGTTCAAAGTGCGGCCTTTCTAGGAAAGTAGGTCAATGGCTAGAACAATGCATAAATAAACAACTCTTTGGAGAGGCAAATTAGACGACGTTTCGGTCCCTCGTGGACCATTATAACGATCCAAGACGGACAGAAACGTCGTCTAAAGTTTCCTCTCCAAAATGTGGGTTATTACCCACTAAATCATTTAACACGAGTGGTTAACGCACTGGCCTGCGAGTTTTAAGACTCACTCGCCATGATTTCAAGTCATGATTAGCGCAGTAGGAACCACAAATTAATCTGAGGCAGCTGACTGCATCTGACCACAGGTACGACATCAGAATACAATGGCAGACAGCTAGTGGAAGCTTGTAAAGCACTACTTTCCCAAGGCATGGGAAGCTTGAGGGGGAAGTGTTTGGAATACTGTGTCATACCCTGCCCACCTTAGGGATCTCGTCGGTATCAGGACCGCAGAGGAGGAAGAGGAAGTTGTAGCAGACCTCGGCGGTGTTAGCTTCCATATCGCAGAAGTTCTCAGCTATGTAGTCCGTCAGGTCAGAGGTGGGAAGGAGCTCTCCCACTCCCAGCAATGAGAACACCGTCTATAGAGGACAAAACAGCGTCAACAACCGTCCACTCAGTGTATAAAAGCCTCTGGTTAAAGACACGTGAGACAAACACTAGGACATATTTATTAGAAAACGTTTGGTCCTGGGACCTTGATCACCATGCTCAAGGTCTCAGGATCGAAATGTGTTGATTACGTGTCATTTTAGACCAATTTGTGGGTATCTGTTATCTATCCCCACGCACAATTCACAATGTCGACGTTTCGGTCCCTCCTGGAAAATCTGCGAGAGTGTGACTTGACATTGGTCCGGGATTGACCGAAACATCGTCATGATGTTCCTCACCTAAGTGCTGGTACAGGGTGAACTGCGCCAGTCACGGAATTTGCCACTTAGCATTCTTAACTGATACAATGTTTCCAACCACGAGCGGGTGAAACGTTCTACCAGTGAAGGCTTCCTTGCGCTGGTCATCTTCTTACCTCTTGTCGACGCCCTCTCCTCCAGCAGCGTGTACAGCAGAGATGACCAGAGTTTAGCCAGACGGGATCTATTTATTCCAAAGTTGATCCCTGGACTGATCATACCGCGATCTACTCGTTACTAGCAGATCGCGATGCCATTTATAGTAGATCACAATGCCATTCTGGTAGATCGCGATGACATTTCTGGTAGATCGCGATGCCATTTCTGGTAGATCGCGATGACATTTCTGGTAGATCGCGATGACATTTCTGGTAGATCGCGATGCCATTTCTGATAGATCGCGGATGATCTGTATAGTGGATCAACGTAGGAAAAGTAACGAGTAGATCGCGATCGACGTTTCGGCCGAGCCTGGTCCACAGTGCTCCAAAGGATTTATTGTTATGTTTACGAAATATAACGCTAATTTATAACACTCCGTATAAATACATGTTAAAAAAAATATCGCTTCAAGAGTTAGTTTTGTATCCCAAGCGTGGGAATGTTAGCGGACGGAGGATCGAGCCTTCAATTTCCTTGAGTTGAATCATTATCGGGTTTATCGTTTCGCATAAGGTAAATAACGAGGAGAAAGGAGCATAATAATGCAAAATAATAATAATAATTAGAGAAAGAGATAAACATAATCATCATCCTATAATTATATATATATTTTTTTTAAATAATCGAAAGTAACAAATTGGAGAGAAGAAAAACGAAGGCTAAAATGGAAGATGAATATGAGAGAAAGCAATAAGGAATTAATGGGTTTAATATGAAAGTAATGGGTAATAAATGGGTTTAATCTAGCCTATTCTTAACCGAATGGTCAATGAGAGTGTTGGCAGTAACTGCTGCCAACTGAAGTTAGTGTGGCACTCACGTCCATGTCGCCGGAGTATGGCGCCAGCTCGATCAGAGGTCCCTGTGCGTTGTCCGTGTAGGCTACCGGTGCCATGGCTGCCATAGCACGCACCTGTGTAGGAGAATTACAATAATAATAATTATTATTATTATTATTATTATCGTTGTTGTTGAAGCTGTTGTTGCTTTTGGTGTTATTGTTGTTATTGTTGTTGTCGTTATTATTATTATTATTATTATTATTATTATTATTATTATTATTATTATTATTATTATTATTATTATTATTATTATTATTATTATTGGGAAGTACAACAGCCCTTTTGGAATGAGAGGCGATCAGGTTTGAACCGAGTAATGGGTGGAGGCAGATACAATTCCTTGGTTCAAGAACCTGCAGGCAACGTGCAGGCAAGAAGAGGTTGGGGGGCAGATAGTGAGGTGAGGGGGGATAAATTATGAGGTGAGGGTGATATGGGTGAGGAGAAACTAAAGTGTGTGTGCTGGTAAACCGGTTCGGTAGATCGTTAAGTAGTAACTTTTTTTTTTTTATGGATTTAGAAGATCTAAGTTGTTAGGGCACTGTGTAGAGACTAGCTTGTAAAATCTGCCTTCAACCATCAGCTGTCCTTTTATGGAAGGGATTTTTGAATGCAAATTCTACTTTCTTTAAAAAAAGAATGCATATGCACAACAAACTTATACACATGAATACATACGACATACATGTAGATGCAGGCTCATACATATGCACAGTCATACATATTTACTTTCATGTCTAAACGTTAGGAACAGTACATGATCAGCCGGGTTGTGGTTTTTACGTCAATTTACGTGGGGCCAGCAGTAACAGCCTGGTTGATCAAACCCTCATCCACCACGAGGCCTAGTCTCAGACCGGGCCGCTGGGGCGTTGACCCCCCGAAACCCTCTCCAGGTATTCTCCAGGTATACATACGACCCCCCTACAGTATTCCTACTGCGTGTATCGAGGAAGGGGCGGCTGGGCTAGTAGCATCCCGGGGATACCTATGTCGCATGCTCTGGTATTTCTTAATATTTTTCTAACTTCCAGAGACTACGTACTGATATCAACGTTCTAAGACGCTTAGACGTATCACGCTCTGCCAGACGTAATTTTTAATAGCACAATATTAAAACAAGAAGCGCTAAATGCGTGTGGGTCAGTTGGAGGGTTAATTGGGATTGTAGAACCTAATGACTACATGAGGGTAATTAAGGTTGATTAACACCTGTTCACCACCAGCCAGAGATACCTTAATTCTAAACGAAAGAGTGAAATACCATACACAGACAGTTTACATCTGGTAACCACTGTATGAACCACACACACAAGGGTATATACACCGAAAGGTGTATGTCACTCAGTGTATATACGCTGAGACTTTACACGAATCTCAAGAGTATATACAGTGAGAGACATACACCTCTCCGTTATATAGACCCTTATGGGTGGAACATACAGAGTTTTTCAGACGTAATCCGCTTGGTTATGTTATTTCGTTGTTGTGACCAACTATGTGTAGTTTTGTCGACCAACTATGTGTAATATAAGTTGATCTTTGTTAACCTAACCTGTCTAAACAAACCTAGACTAGAATACTAAGCAAATAAACATTTGTAGAAGTCTAGCTGACGCAGAACTCAATAAAGTGAAGATGTATTTGAGATGGCAACTGCTGACGCAAGCTGACAACTGTTGTTACACACTGACAACTGTTGTTACAAGCTAATAACTGCTATCACAAGGCCTGGTTATGTGGTCATGAACAGGGCAGTGGGGTGTTGTTCCCCTGCAACACCCTCCAGGTAGACTTAAATCATTTGCAAGCAACAACTATTGGTCACTGAAACACGTGCACTTAACAGTGTCAAGCAACATATATATATATATATATATATATATATATATATATATATATATATATATATATATGTGTGTGTGTGTGTGTGTGTGTGTGTGTGTGTGTGTGTGTGTGTGTGTGTGTGTGTGTGTGTGTGTTGTGTGTGTGTGTATTTATATGAAACAGGGTGAGGTTAGATACAGTTCTGTCCCAGAACTTCCATGTTGTCAGGTGGCTGGCTTTCTCTCATTTACATTTTTTTTTTTTGAGAACCTGTTTGAATGCTTGCCAGTCAAAAATTCGCACTGGGAACTGGTTTTTCACGAAATTTGGACATTAGAGATCTCGAGTAAACCTTTCCTAACGTTACCACTCTCTCTCTCTCTCTTGCTTTCCTTTCATTAACTCATACTGCTAGATAATACACAATAACTTTTAATCCATATAGAAATATAAAGCTTTTGTCAACAGGTAACCTCGGTGTTCCCTTCTGAGTCCACTGTTGTCTGTCTTTCCCATGTACTCTGTCTCTCTCTCCCTACCTACCTTCTGGTTGTACTCTGGCCTCTCACTCATCATGGCCCAGAAGACAGTCGTACCCATACTCCAACCTACGTAGTATAAATCCTGGGCACCGGTCTGGCCCAGGACGTAGTCTATACTAGCCGGGACGTCATAATATCCCATTTCGTCCCATCTGGTAAAAAAAAAAGGCAATTATACTTCAACATTAAATATCAACAACTTTAGTATATAACAAAATACGTGTGAAAATTATCTTTAAATAAACTATTTTTTTGTGTGCAAAATTATATTCGTAAGAAAATTATGCTCCATAAGATTTAACAATATTATTATTGTTGAAGGAGCATAAATTTTGTATGTGCTTATTTGCAGGTGTTTTACACAGTAGGCATGCGTATTTTACGCATGTGCGTATGCGCATTTTTCAAATGTGCGTACATATGTGTTCTATACACATGCGGCTACATGTTTTAAAGTGTCAGTATACTCGTCTTGTACATGTTTGTACGTGTTTTATACTTGTAGATATGCGTACATTTGTTTTATGCTAATGCGGACTTGTCTCATACACATGTGCACGGGTTATATACATGAGTGTCCTTGTTTTATACATGTACGTACGTGTTTTCATTCACGTACACGTCTGTTGCAGGTGTTAGTCAAATTTATGAAAACAGCGATTAAATGTCAATAAATTCGGCTACTTTTGTTTTTCATACCCCATGCCCCCACTCCCGTCCCTCCTCCCCTCCCCTCCCTGCCCCCCACCCCTTCCCTGCCGCTCTGGCCTTAATTATACTTCAATGCACCTTCACATTGTTGCAGGATGATATACTGCAAAGTTACTTTTTATATCGATGAGGCATGATTTGCAGATACTTATCACAAGTGATGGTCGTCCATTGTGGTCCTCACAACCGGCTGTGTTGAAACCCAGCAACAAAAGTCTTCTGTTTTTTCTCTTTATCGTAAACTATTTCTAGCTGAAGGATTCTTATTATCATATTACTATTATTATTATTATTATTAATATTATTATTATTGTTGTTATTATTACGAAGGGGTAATAAGGTGTTTCAACCTTGAGAAGTCCTGCTTTACGAGCGGTTTTTCCCCTTCTTGCATCAGAGAACACCTTAGTGGGTACGCCACTCCACGGTGCCCCGTGGTCTGGTGGCTAAAGCTCTCGCTTCACACGGTGAGGGGTCTGGGTTCGATTCCCGGCGAGGGTAGAAACATTAGGCGTGTTTCCTTACACCGGTTGTCTATGTCCCCCATCAGTAAAATGGGTACCTGGGACTTACTCGACTGGTGTGGGTCGCATCCTGGGACAAAAACTGACCTAATTTGCCCGAAATGCTCAGCATAACAAGCGGCTTTTTAGTATATTATTGATGTCAGCTAGGCCTGTATACCTTGTACTTGTAGAAATAAAGATATTATTATTAGTGCTGAAAGCATCCAATAGATGGCGTAGGCTTGCAGGGCATATGTCTGCAAAAGGCAAAGATTTGCCCAGCTTGTATGGTGGGCTAGGTTAGGTTAGACTGAAATGAGAAACAGGGCAGTATTTACTAGGACTTTCAGCACCTTCCTCAGGACTTCAAGAAGCAGAAGTAGTAGTTGAATAAGTTGTTATAGGAAGATGACAGAAGAGATGCAGCGCACACGACATTAAGTGCATTACCCAGCTACCACCTCCTCCACTACCACCACAGTTTCCACCTCCGCCACTACCACAACTTTGCAACAATCCCACCACTACCACCACCTCCCCCACCCCCACAACAGGGCATGAGACGAGTCAGCGATGCATTGTTCACTGAGGTGAGAGTAACGCCACTGCCTCTTGAGGAGAGACAATCGCTCTCTGAAACTCACAAAAACAGAAATTTCTAAAACTTTCCCTAAAACTTTTTTTTTTTAACTAACCTACTTCACCTGGCTGAATACCTTCGTCACATAGCTGTTAATATTTATCACATAACATTTATCTTATATGGCTTTCACCTTCTTCACATGGCTTTTACCTTCATCACATGGCTTTTACCTTCATCACATGGCTTTTACCTTCATCACATGGCTTTTTAACTCCCTCACATGGCTGTTCTTCCCCATAGTATGGCTTTTTTCTTTCTTTTACCTCGATCACCGAGGATCTTAAAGAGTATAATATCTTAGTCTAACTTTTAGTGCAAAACCCGCAAGGGTGATACGTCTACTCACGATTAATTTAACAGCACTACTCACGAGAACTGCCAGAAGGCTAAGTCTTCAGGAAGAAGTTCGATGTGATTCTTGGAGTAAGTATTGCCTCTCATGTTAGACAGCCACACGTCGTAGCCCGCGTCCGCCAGTATGTATGCTGCAGATTATTGTTATTATTATTATTCTTATTATTATTATTACAATCATCAGTGCTAAACCCAGCATATGTATGTTTCAGAGATACGCACAATGATCGCGATGTTAAACTTTCGTATATATATATAAATTATCCTCCATGGTTCGTGGTCCCTGGCAATCATGGCGTAGTCTTTGTCCCCTCTCCCTCTCTCACCTAGGGCTTTGTCGGGGTCGTTCATGATGTAGTCTGAGGAAGAGCAGAGAAGGCAGTGCTCGAGGTAGACGACAGGTCGTCCCTCGGAGGGCTGATCCACCACCCCGCGGGGAATCCGATGGAGTTCGAGAATGTAGCCGTCCTCGGTGGTGACGTGGTGCACCTCCACCGGGTAACCCATGGCTTCGATCAGCTCTGGCTGCAAGAAAATACATGGACACTCTGTACACGGAGAAGGCAGATACATGAGTCTTTGTTTATGGTCTACACCGGCGAAACAAGCTAAAAAGAAACTAACTTTAGTCTACCTTCTTGTAATCCTGTCTAAACAAATCAAAAGCAGACTGCCAGAAAGACATCACATAAAAATACAAGAACATTGCAAAAAATGACTTTACATTTAATCACTGACGTTCATGAAAAAGACTCTACATATAATGAATGACGTCTCTTGAAAAAACGCTTAACTATAATCTAAAAGTCCATAATTATATCTAGATACTTAAGAATTTGGCTGAATGGGATGAAGATTTTCTTTTAGATTTTCACGACGAAGTGGCTAGTTTACCGCCACGAAGTGGCTAGTTTACTCCGACGAAGTGGCTAGTTTACTCCGACGAAGTGGCTAGTTTACCACGCACGAAGTGGCTAGTTTACCACGCACGAAGTGGCTAGTTTACCACGCACGAAGTGGCTAGTTTACCACGCACGAAGTGGCTAGTTTACCACGCACGAGTGAGAGCATACGGATACATAACAGGCAAGGAACTACGCGCCAGGAAGGCTAACACAAGTGCATGTGGATTTATATCCACAATTGTCTGCATGGAAGATAATGAATTAGACACTTGGGTATATTTACTGAGGAAACGTTTAGCCAGCCAGTAGCGTCTTAAGTCCAAACATATTCTTTGTATCGGACTGAATAAACCACTGGTGGGCGAAATGTTTCCACGATAAAGATACCCATAAATAAAGATACCCATGAATAAAGATACCCATGAATAAAGATACCCATGAATAAAGATACCCATGAATAACGATACCCATGAATAAATATACCCATGAATAAAGATACTCATGAATAAAGATACCCATCAATAAAGATACCCATCAATAAAGATACCCATCAATAAAGATACTCATCAATAAAGATACCCATCAATAATGATACCAATGAATAAAGATACCCATGAATAAAGATACCCATCAATAAAGATACCCATCAATAAAGATACCCATCAATAAAGATACCCATCATAAAGATACCCATCATCCTGTCGGTTCTCTGAACCATTTATCTACATGCATGGAAGATGTAGAATATATTAGCATTAAATATGAAAAGCAAAGAGCAGAACTCCCAAAACCACAACAACACGACTGTAAAACAATCATAGAACGTGGGTGGTGATCGAACCCGTGGTAGGCGAGTCCTTAAACTCCTAGGCAAGTGCGTTAACCACTGGACCATGACGGCCTAATAAAATTCATTTTACTAGGTATATTTCTATACAAAGTGTGAATGTTTAGATCTATATCGTGGCTATCTGCTGAGAAAGGCTAACTAGTCTAAATATCACTAACTAGGTCTGGTTAGAGTTAGGTATAAGCAGTAGGTTTTGATACCTACTGTGAAAGGAATCTATGACTCTTTTTGGAGGGATGGAGTAGATTAAGAGGATTTTAATTTTTTTTTCTATTTTTTCACACAACATCTCCATTCATTATTCCACTCCTCCATACCTCATTCCACTCCTCCATACCTCACTCCACTCCTCCATACCTCACTCCACTCACCGTTGTAAGGTTAACACCCCAGTGGTCTTCTCCCCAGTGAGGAATCTCATGAAGCAAAGAGGCGTAGACCTGCTGGGTCCTGCTGCTTCTGCCTCCTGCAGCAGCAGCAGAAGCAGAACTCAGCGTCACCAGCAGCGTCACCAGCAGCGTCACCGTCACACGCGGCCCCATCACTCGGTCTGAGGGGAAATATCATTACTATATATATGTGGAGCCTCTAAACCCGTATGGATCATTCAACTGTTGGGGAATGGGGAGGTGTTCAGTTCTGATCCAAGGAAGCAGAGGGGTAACTTTAATTCCTTGGATCAAGGTGCCTTACTATAGGCACCCCTCCGTCAAGGGACACACAAACAACAAGAGGTATGATAAGGCTCATGGCGAAGGGAGAGAGACCCAGTAGCGGCCAGTGGAGAGGCGGGGCCAGGAGCTATGAATCGACCCCTGCAACCACAACTAAGTGAATACACACACACAACAAATATGCACAAAAGTGAATGTAAACAATAAAGAAGAAATTCTGAGAGACAGTTTAAGGCAGCCACGGCATCGAAAGCCAAAGGTGAACCAAGACTGCCATAAAGTTCCAGCAGAAGGAAGACGACGGTGAGGAACCAGGAAGGAGGAGAGGTCACCAGGGAGTCTGTGACGAACTGAGCAAAAGATTCAAGGAAGGTTTTCTCGGAGGAACTAGAGGTATAACCAGAGAGTCATTGATGAACACACCATCAGTCAGCACTAGACACATTACTTCTTGGACTGTAGGAAGCCTCTTCGCTGGTCGCTACTAGGTCCACTCTCATTGCTCCATGAGATTTATCGTATCTCTTCCTAAAGCTATGTATGGATCCTGCCTCCACTACATCACTCTCCAGATTGTTCCACTTCCTGACAAGTCTATGGCTGAAGAAATACTTCCTAAAATTCCTGTGACTCATCTGAGCCTTCAATTTCCTGCTGTGACCCCTTTCGACTCAGTTCCGCACAAGAGATTATTGCAAAAGCTAGAGGAGCAGGCAGGAATAACAGGAAAGGCACTTCAATGAGTCAGAGAATATCTGACAGGAAGAAACAACGAGTGATGGTTCGTGAAGAGATGTCAAAGTGGGTGCCTCTGACGAGCGGGGTTTCACAAGGGTCAGTCCTAGAGCCGTTGCTGTTTCTGGTACATGTGAATGACATGACGGAAGTGGCATATTCAAAGGTGTCCTTGTTTGTAGACGGCGTGAAGTTAATGCGGAGAATTCAAGCGAATGAGGTTCAGGTAGAACTACAAAGGGATCTGGACAAGCTGCAAGCCTGGTCCAACTAATGGCTCCTAGAGTTTAACCCACCAAGTGCAAAGTCATGAAGACTGAGAAAGGTCAAAGAAGACCCCAGACAGAGTACAGGCTAGGGGGCCAAAGACTGCAAACCTCACTCATGAAAAAAAAATGGGGTGAGTATAATACCGAGCACATCTCCTGAGGCACACATCAACCAAATAACTGCTGCAGCATATGGACGCCTGGCAATCCTAAGAATAACATTTCGGCACCTTAGCAAGGAATTGTTCAAGACTCTACATCGTGTACGTCAGGCCCGTATTGGAGTATGCAGCACCAGTATAGAACCCACACTGGTCCAGCACGTCAAGAAATTAGAGAAAGTGCAAAGGTTTGCAACAAGACTAGTCCCGGAGTTATGGGGTAAGTCCTACAAGAGAGGTTAAGGGAAATCGACCTGACGACACTGGAGGACATGATAACAACATATAAAACGAGTGACATGATAACGACATATAAAATACTGAGAGGAAATGACAAAGTGGATAGGGACAGGATGTTTCAGAGATGGGACACAGTAACAAGGGGTCACAGCAGGAAGTTGAAGGCTCAGATGAGTCACAGGGATTTTAGGAAGTATTTCTTCAGCCATAGAGTTGTCAGGAAGTGGAACAATCTGGAGAGTGATGTAGTGGAGGCAGGATCCATACATAGCTTTAGGAAGAGATACGATAAATCTCATGGAGCAAGGAGAGTGGACGTAGTAGCGACCAGCGAAGAGGCTGGGTCAGGAGCTGTGAATCGACCCCTGCAACCACAAATTAGTAAGTACAAGAGGTGAAGAAATCACTGAGATAGACACCTTGAAGGCGGTGAGGCCAGGTAATAACTCTCTAGGGTCCTGATAGAGGAGACTGAAGCACTGTGTGCACCCATAGCTAAAATCTACAAAACAATTGATGCAACGCAACTGCCGAAAGTGGGGAAGGCGGCAAAAGTAGAGTAAACCTTTTTCTTAAAAAATGGGTGAGACAGGCATTAAACTACAGACCAAAGACACTGACTTATTATGTAAGGTAACGCAGAAGATAATTAGAGGGAGAGTGATGGAGCACCTACAGTGAAGTTGGTTAATGGAGAACAACTAACGAGGTTTTAGAGACGGCAAATTCTGTTTCATAAACCTGCTTGAGCTGAGAGAGGGTGGGATGAATTGCATGTTCTTGGACTCTAAGAAGGCATTTGACAATGCACCAGTCAAGAAACTAGGGCAAAAGCTAGAGGAGCGAACAAGAATAACAGGGAAAACAAGGCATAGAACCAATCACAAAGAGTGATTGTAACTGAGGACGCATTGGAATGGGCAAATGTGACAAGCGGGGTTCCACAAGGATCGGTACTGTTTCCGGTGTACGTATATGACATGTCGGAAGAGGTAGAGTCTGATGCATCCCTGTTTTGTAAATGAAGTGAAAATAACGAGATAAATAAAAGACAGAAGACAAGGAAAAAAAAGAATCGGTTCTGGAAAATCTAAATAACTGATGTGATAAAGTGGTTATTTGACTTCACCCACTGCAAGCGAAGGTTACGACAACTGGGGGAGGGCTAAAAAAATCATCACCGAATTACAGGCTCGGGGAGGACGAAAGCTGCAAACCTCACTAGTAGAAGAGAACCTCGGGGTGAGCATAGTGCCGAGCATATCTCATGAAGCAGATATCAAGCAAAATAACTTTGCAACATGTGCTCGTCTAGTAAATCTAAGATTAGCTTTAAAGAATCTGAACAATGATTCATTTACGACACTCTATACGACGCATGTCTGACCCATCTTGGAGTATGCAGCACCAGTTTGGAACCCTCACGTGAACAAGCATGTGAAGAAACATAAAGCTGAAGGCTCTAATCAACAAGGAGGTGGAAGCTCTACTCACTACGAAACCTAGAGCTAGAGGCTCTTCTTACCCTCAGACTTAGAGGCGGAGGCTTTACTCACCATCATAGAGCTGGTGGTTCCACTCGCCCTAAAAACATAGAGTTGGAGGTTCTTCTCTCCCTGAAACACTGAGCTAGAGGCTCTGCTCGCCAGTAAACATTGAGCTGGAGTAAAAAAATAGAGCTGGAGTGGAAAACATGGAGCAGGAGTGAAAAACATAGAGCTGGAGTAAAATACACAGAGCTGGAAACTCTACTCACCTTGAGAGCTGATATCAACTACCACATACGTAGATAAACCACATGCTTAAATAGGCCAAAATCTTGTAGGGGGGAGGAGTGAGGGAAGGTCTAGGTAGGGAAGCCCAGGGGAGGGGAAGAGAGAGAGGGGGAAGAGAGAGAGGGGGAAAAGAAGGAGAGGGGAATAGAGGCAACTTTGGGTAATTGGACCATCTTTATTCTGTTCACGGGGGATATAGGGAATTTCAGAGCACCTGGGGAAGGAGGTTTGATCCAAGAGAGAGAGAGGGCGACAAGAGAGAGAGAGAGAGAGAGAGAGAGAGAGAGAGAGAGAGAGAGAGAGAGAGAGAGAGAGAGAGAGACAGCAGTCCCAGTTCATTGGATCAAATCCTTCACCGGCATCGAAAGATTACGAAACCAATCTTCCTTCAACGAAGGGAACCATGGAGCTAATGTTGGGCTCTTGATTCTAGGGATGGGAGCTGCCCCTTCCTCTTTCCTTGGATCAAAATCTTACGGGGTTTGAAGCATAATTATAATAATCTTCAAATTAATTATTTTCGGGATTCTCAACTTAGGTTTCATATCTTCTCACCTGAAACAGAATCTAATTCTATTGTTGCATCTGATCCCACTGGTGTTGTACTTAATCCCATATTTGTTGTATGTGATCCTATTGTTGGAATGTTTAATTCCATTGTTGTAAAATCTGAATTCCATTACTGTGGTATTTAATCAAATTGCTGTAGTATCTAATCCCATTTTTGTTGTATGTAATCCCACTGTTGTGGTATCCAATTCCACTGTTGTAGCATTGAATCCCATTGTAGCATATAATCCTATTGTTATAGCATCTTATCCCATTGTGGAAGTATCTAACTCCATTGCTGCAGTATTTAATCCAATTGTTGTAATATCTGATCTCCTTTTTGTAGAATCGAATCCCAGTGTTTAATATTTAATCTTATTTTAGTAGTAGTATCTGATCTCATTGTCATAGTATCTAATCCTATTGTTGTAGCATTTAATCCAGTTATAGTATTTAATCCAATTGTTATAGTATTTAATCCATATGTTGTAAAATTTAATATCAAATTGTTGTAGAAGTTAATCCTATTGTTGTAGCATTTAATCCTACTGTTGTAGCATTTATTTCCATTGCTGTGACATCTAATTCAGTTGATGTACCATCCAATACCATTGCAGCAGTATTAAGTGCCTGTGATGTGGTGTCACAGTCTTGTTATTGTAGAGGCAAACAGAAACAAAACTTATCTCCCACACAGAATCTAAATGATAAAATGAGGGAATTTACTGACCTTGAGAGTCACAGAGATCCATGAGCTGGTGTTATTAAACCTGGTGAAGTATCCTTGCCAGGTGACTTATTTCCCAGCCTGTATCTGTGATACTAGGGGACCGATACACCTGCTCTCTCTCTCTCTCTCTCTCTCTCTCTATATATATATATATATATATATATATATATATATATATATATATATATATATATATATATATATATATATATATGTCGTGCCTAATAGGTAAAACTGGTCAATTAGCAAGAACTCAATTAAAATTAAGTCCTTTCTAAAATTTTTCTTATACGTTCAAAGATATATTTTTTTCATTAACGTTAATGTAATAATTAAAATTTTGCACCAAAATAATCTTAGAAAACTTCCAACCTTATTATAAAGCGCAATTTAATTTAGCTTCCACAAATATATTTTAGATAAGTTTACAGTAATTTAATAATAAACAAACACAATGAAATATATTTTTTTCGTTAGATTCAAAATGATTTTTGCGAAATTATTGCATACACAAATTTGTGTATGCAATAATTTCGCAAAAACTATTCTGAACCTAACGAAAAAATATATTTCATTGGGTTTGTTTATTATTAAATTACTGTAAACTTATCTAAAATATATTTAGTTGGATTAGGCTAAATTAAATTGCGCTTGTTATAATAATCTTAGGTAAGTTTTCTAAGATTCTTTTTGGTACAAAATTATTAAATTTTACATTAACATAAATTAAAAAATATATCTTTAAACGTATAACGTTGGGACGTGAATCAGAATTCTTCCTCCGTGGTCGATCACCATACCCAGCACTTCTAGGGCAGGGTAGGTGCCAAGGCTGGAGCTTGCTACCATCTGCGGCTCGCAAGCCTGCCCTTCCCGTCAGCCTCCTTGGGGCGGGGAAGGTGGCAGACCAGAGGGCCTAGCATCTATCTCACCTACCAGCCTCGTGCTGGTGGGAAATATGGCTAAGCCTGGGGCCAGTTGGTCCCGCCGCTGAGGGGTACCCCCTCCCATGGGAGACATAGGTCTCTGATACTCCCACGACAGGGAGCGGAGCCGGGTCGCCATCTGGTAAAGACCTAGGCCGGGAGCATTCCCGGAGAATCAACACCTCCTCCTCCTCTTCCTCCGTAAGTCATGCGCCATGCGTGTTGTCAGATGGGACTAAAATGCAGGGAGAAAGAGGCTAGTAATGCCTACTCCTCTATACATTACTAAAGTTAAAAAGATAATCTTTTGTTTTTCTTTTTGGGCCACCCTGTCTCGGTGGGATACGGCCGGTTTGTTGAAAGATAAATAAATAAATATATATATATATATATATATATATATATATATATATATATATATATATATATATATAGCCTAAGGAAATTAATGAAACACATTAGTATTGTATATATTCTGTACATATTTTATTATTCATTTCACCAACTGAAAAAAGTGAGAAGGAAAGAGAAAGAGTGGAGAGAGAGAGGAACCAGCAAAAGAGAAATAAAGGGAGGAAACAGATGGAGGAAGAGAAAGAAAGAATGACGGGTAAGAGGAAGGAGCAAGGGAATCAAGACAACACAATTAAGACAACACGAGGGTCATTAAAGGGCTGCATGTAACCTGTTTTACCACTTAGTCAACGATACTTTTGTCCCTTTAACAAGGATTCAGGGTCACCCTACAGCATATACACGCTGAGAGACATAAACCTCTCTGTGTATGTATCCTGCGTGGGTAACTACCATATCTGTTAGCATAAGATGTCAGACATACAATACCGTATCGTGTGATTGTATTCATCGTATTTTGAACATCCTTTTATTTCTGCTTTATGCTTTTTAATATCACTTTTTTAAATTGAGATGAAAAATGATTTTTTTTTTTGATCGTGGAAAATGCTTTTAGGAGATAATTCAAAATAAGTATATATATATATATATATATATATATATATATATATATATATATATATATATATATATATATATATATATATATATATATAAGACCAAAGAAAAATTCCAGTGAAAACGAGAAAATTTTGCACAGGTTAGCAAAAATCGAAGAAGGCAACACAGTGGGAGCAATCAGAATAATTACAAGTGACGACACTGTAGCTCCCAAAGATGAGACCACAGCTCAAGCACTAAGAGACAAGCATCCAACAAGGGACACCATAGCTATCAACAACAACCCTGAAGGAGACCCCATCACTGAACAATTAATTTTGCCAGTATCAGAAGTGTATAAGGCGATAGTGTCATTTCCAGCAGGATCTGCAGGAGGTTACACTGGAATTCGACCACAACACCTCAAAGAGATGGTAAATCCAGTACTCGGAGCATCTGCATCAATTCTCTCACCGAATTAACAACTTTTGTCAACAACTGCCTGGCTGGGCGAATCCCAGAAGAAATTAAACCTTTCTTTTTGGAGCCTCATTATGCGCTTTGAAGAAGAAGGATGGGGAATCAGACCCATTGCTGTTGGTAACACCCTTCGCCGCCTAGTTGCCAAAGCAGCAGTAAGAAACATTCGCCAGAAGCTGCCAGTTTACTCCAGCCACACCAACTGGGCTTTGGGGTCTCTCAAGGCAGTGAAGCCGCAGCCCATGCGGCAAGGGCCTACATCAGGGACCTATCAGAAGACAAGGCCGTAGTCAAACTTGACTTTAGAAATGCCTTTAATATGGTGAAGAGAGATGTGGTCTTGCCAGCCGTTCGGGATCGGTTCCCAGTCTCTTTCCCTTCATTTCAGCTGGCTACAGCAAACCTCGACTCTTTTTTTTGGGGAACATGAAATTCCTCATCTGAGGGTGTTCAGCAGGGTGATCCACTCGCTCCACTTCTCTTCTGTTTGGCAGTAAGAGAACTAACTTCCAGCCTATGCAGCGAGCTCAACATCTGGTACCTGGATGATGGCACTCTGGCAGGTACTGGGGAGTCCTTGTTAGAAGACCTACAACGGGTGAAGACACAGGAGAAGCCTTAGGACTCATCCTCAATCCCTCAAAGTGTGAAATTATCACAACAAATCAGAAATAATCAATGCGGTGCAAACAATCCTCCCAGAAGTCACTACTACCACTCCATCCAACAGTACCCTCCTGGGAGCACCGTTGGGTCACCACGCCATCGACACTGTCCTCAAGGACAAAGTGAATGACCTGAAAAGAATGGAGGAGAGAATAAGTGATCTTGATGCCCATGATGCCCTAGTATCTCTCACAAGGTGTCTTACTATGCCAAGACTCACTTACTTCCTGAGGTGCGCACCCTCTTTGAAAACCCAACACTTGACGAGTATGACGCACACCTGAGATCAACCTTCAAGAAGGCAATGAATCTGTCACTAGAGGATCAGCAATGGGAGCAGGCAACCCTCCCAGTGCGACTGGGAGGTATAGGGTGCGTAAAGCAAGGCAGGTAGCGTTACCTGCATTTCTGTCATCGTGTTTGGCTTCCAGTGGATTAGTCAAGAGGATTGTCCCTGAACGTTTGAGAGGTGTGGTGGGAGCTCAAGACCCCAAGTTCATTGAAGCAGCAGTGCAGTGGGACATCCTGGCAGACTCCTCCAGTAGACCAGCTCCTCCCAAAGAGCACAAACAGTCCCACTGGGACAAACCGATCATGGAAAAATTTCCAACACAATGCTCACCAACGCTTCAGGAAAGGACAAAGCTCGTCTCCTAGCGGTGAAGGCACCACACTCAGGAGATTTCCTTCTTGCTGTTCCAACTCTCTGGGGACTCGACTCGACCCACAGGCCATTCGGATTGGTGTTGCTCTTCGCCTAGCCGCCCCATACTCACCGAACATAGGTGTATTTGCGGCAGGGCGACGGCTGACCAATTCGACTTCATGGTCTAGTGTGTCACACATCAGAAGGGAAGTATGCTAGACATGAGGAGGTCAATGACATCATAAAGAGAAGCTCGCCACAGCCCGTTGCCCAGCTCAACGGGAACCCCAAGTGCAGAGGTCAGATGGAAGTCAAAAGCGTCCTGATGGAGCCACCATGCTACCCTGGAAGGATGGTAAGCAGATTACTGGGACTACACCTGTGCTGCCACATTGGCAGACACCTACCTGCCACACTCCTTAGCCGAAGGGGTGGAGCTGCCAGCCACAGGGAGACCCAGAAGACCCGCAAATATGAAGACCTTCCATCTTGCTATAACTTCATCCCAATAGGGTCGGAGACCCATGGAGCATGGGGCAAGTGTGCTCTAAAGTTTCTCAAGGAGCTGGGTGGAAAACTCATCATGAAACCAAGGACCACAGGGCGACCAGCTTCCTCTTCAGAGACTCAGTGTTGCGATCCAGAGGGGAAATGCCTGCAGTATTCTGGGCACGCGGCCCACTGCCGGGGAGTTGGACGAAGTATTTGACATGTAGCTCTGAGTTGTTATCTATGTTGTTTTACTCCCATTGTATTTTGTATTTTGTCTTGAAATAAAGTTTGTATAAAAAAAGATGGGGTGGTAGGGAAGTGGAATATTCAAATGGCTTCAGAAAGAAATCTAAATATTCTTCCTTGAAGTCTTTTATCCACTTCTCCGAGGCAATGGGTCCTACAATTGACACCAGAGGTGGACCCTATATATATATATATATATATATATATATATATATATATATATATATATATATATATATATATATATATATATATATATATATCACAAGTCAGAAGGGTTATTATAGAACTATTAAAAGGCTCAGTCACAAAACTAAAATCACACACTAAAATAATCTAGTCACACAGCTATAATAAATATATGCACAAACTAACTACGCTCATACAACAGACCTACTTGAAGGCTCTATGACGGTCCTTCTCTTTTACAAACTAATAACTTATGCCTAAATACTGGCCTCTTCTGTAAGTTTTCCTGATCATCCGCTTTTGTTTCACTCCATAAACTGGCGTCATTTTAATGATAAGAGCCTTCACTGGATACTGAGGACGTTCCTGAAGAATTTCTGATCTTCTCCTATTGGTTCCTCAAGCGATGGCTAAAGAGAGAACATCCTAGGGAAGACATAGAACTCTCTCTCTCTTGAGGTCTCCATACCTCATTTAAGGAGATTTTACAAGACAAGCGAATCCCGAGATGAACCTATCGTAGAGCCTGGGGAGATGATGGGTCCCCGGAGAGACATCACCAGCTATCTTCAGTGTTCACACTAAGGGTTGGCACCAACCAGGGGAGAAGAACCCCCCGTGGAGGCTGGGGTGTCCCCTGGGGTCGTCGCGAGGGCTGTGGGGCTCGCGGCTTTGAAGAGCATAGTCTCGAAGTCGAGCCTTCAAAGTTGCTACCATATCAGGACGAAGGTCTGCCACATCAGTCGTCTCCAGGGGGTCATCTGCAAGAAGCGGGGTTTGTTATATTATTATATTTGCAAGAAGTGCTAATCCTTTGTGAATTAGCACTTCACGACTGAACGACACATTCACAAGACTCACGAAATTGTAATAACACGATTGTAAACAAACCATGGTATGGGTGAGTTTAGAACCCATAGGAAGTGAGTCGTAAAACTCCAGGCCTTGAGTTCTAACCCCACAGTACCTTGGTTTGACACACTCACAGTTGAATAGTGGGTAGTATGAAGGCCTTTCCACTTGGTATTCAATTACTTTGTCGGTCGAAATTAAAAAAAATAACTCTACAGAGAGGTTTATGGAAGAAATCACGATAAAATGCGTGATTTCAAATATGAAAAAATACCACAGTGAAAATTGGAAATAAAACCTGAGCGCTTTCATGTGTTTACACACATCTTCAGAGGAAAAGGTATGTGTATAAGCACATGAAAGAGCTCAAGTTTTATTTCCTATTTTCAGTGTGGTAATTTTTCAAAGAGGTTTATAAGAGAGTTTACTGCCCGAAATAATCACTGGGGAGGACAGACTCACTCACAGGATATGGGGAGAAATATTTCTCCAACCCCCAGGGGGCTATGACCCTGATCAAGGGGGCTATGACTCCTGCTCTCCAGTGTGAGAAAGTAGACAGGTCATACCCCTCTTGAGCGGGTTCGTCGCCCTCAGGGGAAGGGGTTGGAGGAAAATTTCTATACAGGATGGGTCTTGATGCATAATAAATTCATCCTTTGGGACGATGTTTAAAAAAAAAAAAGAATATATGAGAGACATACAGGCGTACCTTTGAGGTTGTAAAGCATGAGGTTGTGTGTGGGCATGCGGGCGTGCCAACTGGAACAACAGCGTGTGTTGGCCCCACCCGAGACGTCCGTGGGCGGCACCCACCCGTCATACCGCCCACCCCCGCCCACTACTAACTTCCAATTCTTGTGTCTGTAAGTAGTAATGAGAGTAGTTGTTGTGATAGTAGTTATTGTAGTAGTTATGGATAATAGTTATGGTAGTAGTTATGGTAGTGATAGAGGGAGCGGGAAGAAATTCAGAGTCAGATACGAAGAAGATAAAACCTGTGACAAAGTAGATTTGAGCCAAGGAAGAGGAGCGTACCTCCACGTCCTAGGATCAAAAGCCTTCTCCTTCCTCCGTTCTTCCTTGAAAGAAAAAGAAAGAAACGGAAAATGTGACAGAAATTTAAATTATTAATTGCCTTTGCCGGTGAAGGGATCTTGATCCAATGAACTGGAGCTACCCTTTCATTATTAGTGTAGGTGTGAATTTTTTTTACATAATTTCCTAAATGTAGAACTTATAAATGAATAATATAATAATTGTGTATAAAAATGTGATGCTATTTGGACCCTTCAAGAAATTTCGAGTGAGGGGGAGGCAGAACAGCCAGGGGAGTGACGCAGCAGTAGACGCCATAAAGAATTTAATGTATGAACCCTGGACTGAATTGTGAATCAGGCGTTCTCGAGGGTCATTAAGATAAGAAAAGATAAGATAAGATTTTCTTCGGATTTTTAACCCTGGAGGGTTAGCCACCCAGGATAACCCAAGAAAATCAGTGCGTCATCGAGGACTGTCTGTCTTGTCCCCAGATGCGACCCACACCAGTCGACTAACACTCAGTACTATTGCTGCTAGGTGAACATGACAACAGGTTAAGGAAACACGTGAAATGTTTTAACCCACCGGGAATCGAACCTGGGCCCTCCGTGTGTGAATCGAGAGCTTTACCCACCAGGCCACCATTTGGTGTACATCGGCCTCAGTCTGCAATTTAGAAATTGCTGACGTGTTCCTGCTGAAGAATTGGGATAAATAGTGTTTGAAGGCCCTTACAAGTCGGCAACAGGGACGAAAAAAAAGAGTTGTAGGTTTGCTGGTTTTGTCCCGGCCCAGGATCTTGGGAAATTCTGCTAATAATCTGGCATCTTCCGAGCCAAATTGGGGGTTTCGGCTTGAATTTGTAATTATGAACCCGTGTTAATGTCCCCTGCTGAAGAACTGGGACAGGAAATTTGTGGGACCTCAAGAATTATGTGTGGATGGTGGAAGATAAGGGATACGACCATCACTCACAGGGAAGTGCGCCATTAGTCCTTGCATTTAGATCTCTAGCTGGCCAGTGTAGGGTCTAGGTGTCAGGCCGGTGTTGTGGTGTGATCCGTCTTCAGTAATTAAATGAAAAGTGGTAATAGGAATTTCTTTTGTGAACCGAGCAAGCCTAATTTACCAGAGTAGCTGGTTTTAATACTGTAATTATTTATTTAATGTCACATCTAGCTTTTTGTGAGAGTGGTGAAGAAGTGGGCATCGAGGGAGGTACAGTTTGGCGACCTACTGTGACCCACTTATCTCACCCAAATTAGTTGCACGTAAATAATTCAGGTAATGTCCTATACCCTTATGCAGGATCACTCACGTGATAATTTCACACATGTTTTAAAATATCAGAAACGGCAAGATTTTTTGGGAAATATTTTCTTTTCTGAGAAAAAGAGAGAGAATTATTATTATTATCGTGGGGAGCGCTAAACCTGTAGGATGGGGTGGAAGGCATTAAGGCTTAATTCAGGGATTTGGAGCACAGATTCAATTTCCTAAATCAAGAGCCCCTCACCAGCATCAAGTAACCTAATCTGAAAGTTTTCTTTGAGAGAAATTATTATTATAATAAAAACTAAGCATTAAACCCACTGGGGTCATACAGCTTTTGATGTTATTTATGAGTCTTGGCATACGAAAGTAGTGTTCTTCTACAGTTACCCTTGTGACACATGGTTTTCTATGGTGTTAGTGGACCAGAGAGACAGTGTAACATAACCTTATGGGTAGACTGTTTTACCCCTCTGACTCCCACCACTCTTCAGAATACGCTCAAGTTCTTGTTGACTGACTAGTGAAGGTTTATGGTCTTGTTGTTATCTGTTATTTGTATGGTATTTATTGTATATCTGATATTATTTTGTAAGACATGTGATAGATAAATACTAGAATGGTCAATAAGAGCGTAAATATGCAACATTTTATAGAGCCATGAGCGACATACTTCCTGTCGTGAGGTCTTCATTATCAACCCTGGCCTCTCCTGTCATGCCATAGCTCCTCCCACTTATAACGATGTCAAATATTGATTTTAAAATATTAGGGGACAAAATAAAAAAAATATATAAAAAAAATCAGAAAAACAAAGCAAAAATTCATGCGCTGGGATACACTAACTGTGACGTCATCACAATAAATGTTGTAGTGACTATAATTCGTTGTAAGTTTATTCAGATGTAGGTACACATGAATACAGTTATATAAATAATCATACATAGCAGCATATGTGTAGATTACCTAGGATAACAAAAAAAAAAAAAAGTTAGTAAAAGTGACTTATTTCTCGTAGCTCGATCGGTAGCGCATTCAGCTCACACACTGAGGTCCGGAGGTCGAATCTCCTCCGATACGGCTGAAAAAAATTAGGGACGTGTTCCCATAGGACACCTGCTGTCCCTGTTCACCCATCAGTGTAAAATGAGTACCTGGGTGTTAGTGGACTGGTGTGGGTCGCATCCTGGGACAAAACTGACCTAATTTGCCCGAAATGCTCAGCATAACAAGAGGCTTTCTACATAGCAGTATGTCATTGATGTCAGCTAGGCCTGTATACCTTGTACATGTACTTGTAGTAAATAAAGATATTATTATTATTATTATTATTATTATTATTATTATTATTATTATTATTAATATTATTATTATTATTATTATTATATTATTATTATTATATTATTGGGTCCTTCATTCAATTGAGGTATAAACATCATACTGTTTTAACTTTTAAGGTTTAAATAAAATACTATTACAAGAACACCAATGGAAATAAGTCACTGTGTCCGACTTTTTTGGGTTATCTTAGGTAATCTACACATAGGCTGCTATGTATGATAATTTATATAACTATACATGTGTACCTGTATACAGTTATATAAATAACTGTTATATAAATAACTGAATAAACTTACTAACTCACGAAGGTGAGACTTACACCAAAATGTTGCCAGATTATGTAAACTTAACTAATTTTTAGATTTGTTTACGAAGCAGCGCCGCGCGGAAGCAATATCCCCTTCAAGTTTTTCGTGTCTTCTATCAAGACGGTTTTTATGTTTATTTTGGTATCGTCAGCAAAGATAACGCAAAGCTGTGGCTACTGTGTTATCTATGCTACTGTGTTATCTATGCTACTGTGTTATCTAGGAGGGAAAACATTAAAAGGCGTCAAGACTATGTTTTGGGGTCCTGAGATAAGGCTAGATTTTCCTTTGTTGACTACTAATCTTAGTAGTTTATTCGTTAAAAAATATAACATCCATTTTCCAACTTGTCCTTAGCGAAGTTCGTGTAGACCACATCTCTATATTGGTTTTCTTGGAAAGCCTCCGTAATTTTGGTGTAATTTTGGTGGTCTGGTGGCTAAAGCTCTCGCTTCACACGGCGAGGGCCTGGGTTCGATTCCCAGCCAGAGCAGAAACATTGAGCGTGTTTCTTTACACCTGTTGTCTATGTTCCCCATCAGTAAAATGGGTACCTGGGTGTTAGTCGACTGGTGTGAGTCGCATCCTAGGACACTGACCTAATCTGCCCGAAATGCTCAGCATAACAAGGGACTTTCTATATAGTAGCATGTCACTGATGTCAGCTAGGCCTGTATACCATGTACATGTACTTGTAGTAAATAAAGATATTATTATAAGATATTATTATTAGTTGCGAAAAACGTAATCTACCAACACCGAATACATATTGTATTGAGATGTGTTGGTTATGATTTTCTCAGAATAGCAACATGGTATCTCACCATCATTTCAAAGACTTTCATAATTTGCAATGTTAGTCTGCTTTATTATCTTTACTAGCACCTCATATCCACTGGTTTGTTATTTTTTTATTTGCCAGAGTTCTATTGCTTTCTTTGTGCAGAGCTACGTCTATACAGGCCTCTAGGATTTGACCTGAGCTTCGATCTTTCAAGAATACTGGGTGCTCGTCCTCGTCTAAGCAAGTTAAGCTCTTTCTCGTGGCCACCTGATACTTCATAGCACCTTTTAACTCACCATGAAACCTCAACCACAACCTTCACCTCTCACCTCTGAATTAGTTGTTTTTGATATTGTTATGTTTCTAAACAGGTCATCATTATTTGTGAAAATAAGGTGAAGTGTGTTTTCCAACCTAGTTGGTTCCACCATATGTTGGCTTAGGGTGTATTTATTGCAGAAATTCAGCAACTCATGTGTGTGTGACATTTCATCAGAGCTGCCTCCAGGTATATTGTCTGCTATAACATTATTTGCTGTATTCTTCCATTTTGTATGTCTTAAATTGAAATCACCAAGCTGGATGGGGCTGGAAGGTTTTCAGACAGTAATAAATTTTCAATAACTGTTCCTTGAACTGTTGGGAAGTTGCATCTGGTAGTTTATATACAACACATAAATACAACACATAAATACAGTTACATAAATTATCATACATAGCAGCATATGTGTAGATTACTTAGAATAACCCAAAAGAGTCAAACAAAATGACTTATTTCCATTGGGGTCCTTGAAAAGCTAAAACACACAACCACACACTTAGCACCTCTCAACACACCATTACACACAACCACACACTTAGCACCTCTCAACACACCATTACACACAACCACACACTTAGCACCTCTCAACACACCATTACACACGCCTCGCAGCAGCTCTGAACACCCCAGAACACAAACTGCACACCTAGCACCCCTTAACTCACAAAACAAAACACAGCCACTCACCTGATAGCACCTCTGAGAGGGCGTTTCCTCAGATTATAGACAAAGGAGATTCTGGGCGACTTTCCGTTCTTCAGTATGGCTGACCACATGTTCATCCCGTCCCCTTCCCATTCTCCCACCTCTTCAACCTCCTCTCCCTCCGCCGCCTCCTCCTCCTCTTCCTCTTCTCCCTCCTCGCCGGCTGCTGTCGCGTTCGTTCTCGTGGGAAAGTGATCCTCCGGTGGTGAAGACAGATGTCCGTTGACCCTCTTGGTGTTTACTGAAGATGTCTCCACCAGCCACGTGCATCAGCGTATCATGCCAGTCCACCATGTGCATCAGTCTGTAATATATATATATATATATATATATATATATATATATATATATATATATATATATATATATATATATATATATATATATACATATGACATCTATTAACACAGCCGTTTCCTACCAAGGCAGGGTGACCAAAAAAAGACGAAATACTTTCATCATCATTCATTCCATCACTGTCTTGCAGAGGCGGGCCTACACTACATTTAAAAAACTGCAATTTATCAAATCTCCTCCTTCAGAGTGCAGGCACTGTACTTTCACTTCCAGGACTCAAGTCCGGCTAACCAGTTTCCCTGAATCCCTTCATAAATGTTACCTTGCTCACACTCCAACAGAACGTCAAGTCATAAAAACTATTCGTCTCCACTCACTCTTATCTAAAACGCTCACACACACTTGCTGGAAGTCCAAGCCCCTCGCACACTAAACCTACTTTACTCCCTCCCTCCAACCTTTCCTAGGACGACCCCCTATCCTGCATTTCCTCCAATACAGAGTTATAAGCCCTCCAAGTCATTATATTTTGTTCCATTCTCTCTAAATGTCCAAACCACTCATCAATCCCTCACTTGCCCTTAGGATAATGATTTTGAAAATCCCACACCTCCTAATCTCCAAACTACAGATTCTCTGCATTATTTTCACACTGCACATTATCCTCAGACACTACATCTCCACTGCCTCCACCCTTCTCCTTGCAGTAACATTCACCATCCATGCTTCACACATATAGAAGAGCGTTGGCATCACTATACTCTCATGCACTCCCCTCTTTGCTTCCATGGATAACGTTTGTTGTCTCCACAGACAAGCAGTGCACCACTCACCTTTTTCCCCCTCATCAATTCTATGGTTCACCTCGCTTTCATAGACCCATCTGCTGGCAAGTCCATGCCCAAATATCTGAATACATTCACTTCCTCCATACTCTCTACCTCCAATCTGATATCTCTTTCATTACCTATATTTTTTGTTATTCCCATCACCTTGCTCTTCCCTACGTTCACTTTTAATTTCCTTCTTTTACATACCCTTCCAAACTCGTTCACCAGCCTCTCCAACTTCTCGTCAGAATCTCCCAAAAGCACAGTGTCATCGGCAAAAAGTAACTGTGATAACTCCCATTTTGTTTTAGATTTTTATCTCTTAATCCAACACTTCTTCACAATACCCGAGCATTCACTTCTTGTGAGGGAAAAGTTCATTAGATTGGAGTAGTGAAAGTATGAATGTATGGTTGTGGTAAATTGCTTTACAGTCTGGGTGAGTGACTAACTCACCCGGTGGGATTGTTTGCCTTAAGAGCTTCACTCTTATTTTGGGATTTGGACTTGGTTATTCCTGCCTTGATTTGAATATTCAAGTAGATCATTTGTTTAATCCTCACCATTTCTTTTAAAGGCCGTACGCCTATTGTGTGGGTGATTTATCGAGTGGTGTGTAACTGTTGTTTTTCATACTAGTCTTGATGGTCGGCTAGGGTCATCCAGCACACGCGAGAATACGTTTGATGGAGTATTGATCAGGAGATCAGAGACGTCGGTATACCTGTATACCTACACTGGTCCAACCCCCCACCCTTCCACCTGTAGCAGACCACCCAGGCAACTACACTCCATTAAGCTACACAGCATTCTCCCAGTTGTAACTACACCAGCGTTCCTAGTGTCTTGGCTGGTTACAGAGGGGAAGTGGTCCACCTCTCCTCGGCAGTATTGGGGAAACCGTCGTTTGGTAGTCACGACCAGCTGTGACCCCCCTTCCCCCATCATCAACAACAGCTTTGAGTTCCAGAATCATTCAAAGCTCTGTGTCCAGAACATCGGCACAACATTCTATACCCCACGACATCTGTGTATAAATTAGCTTTGAATCACGAATTATTTATATATTTCATTTTTCTTACAGTAGGATTGATTTCATGTTTGTTTTATATTATTGCCTGAATTATTATAATAAAAATTGTTTATCTTATTATGTTATTATTATTTTTTCTATGTTTTCTTTCCTAAAGGAGGAGCCAGCCTTGTCATATGCTTTATTAGGGTCTGACAGAGCTAAGTTAACCTGCACACTTCTCTTACAACCTTATATATAAATATATTGAACAACCATGGTGACATCACACATCCTTGTCTAAAGCCTACTTTTACTGTGAAATAATCTCCCTCTCTCCTACACACTCTAACCTAAGCCTCACTATCCCGTAAAAACTCATAACTGCGTTCAGTAACCTACCTCCTATTCCATGCATTTGCAACATCTGCCACGTTGCTCTCCTATCCATCTATCATATGCCTTTTCCAGATCCATAAATGCAACGAAAATCTTAGTTTATACTCAGTTTCTTAATACATTTAACTTAAATCGTAAGTTTAACCACTTTTAACATATATTTAGCCACATACTGTATATTTAGCCACTTACCCGGTATACTTGTAGCCGGTGCGAGGAAGGAGAGGGGAGTGGATGAAGGCGACACCCCTCACTCCCCCTTCAAATATACTCCCCTTGTTGCCTCGTAGAGGGAAGTTGTTTCCCCCTGCTCGGACGTTTCCCCCGTTCTGAGGGGAGGACGTTAGGGTAGGGGTCAGGGAAGGTGAAGATAGGTTTGGAGACATAAGAGGTGAGGGGAGTGACGGGAATACAAATGGAAGGGATGATAGGTGAAGATAGAGGTGAAGATGAGTGAGAGGGATGGTGAGGAAAGAATGTGAGGGACAGGTAAACACCGGTGAGTATTAATCACCATATGTGATGGGACAGGAAGATAAAAACAAATTCAACCAAAATGCTGAAAATGTGTATGGCTATTTCATTGATATATTGTTGTTAATCATTTTCTACACACACACACACACACACACACACACACACACACACACACACACACACACACACAGGCCTAGTGTCTAATCGACATGTGCCTAGGACAAAATTGTAACTAACTAACTAACACACACACACACACACACACACACACACACACACACACACACACACCCCCCCCCCCCCCCCCCCCCCCCCCCCCCCCCCCCCCCCCCCCCCCCCCCCCCCCGTTAGTAGGGGTCAGGAATGAAGATAGTTGGAGACATAAGAGGTGGGAGTGACAGGGAATACAAATGGAAGGAATGATAGGTGAAGATAGAGGTGAAGATGAGTGAGAGAGTGGGAAGTAGGAGAGGAAAGAATGTGAGGACAGGTAAACACCGGTAGTATTAATCACCATATGTGATGGGACAGGAAGATAAAAACAAATTCACCAAAATACTGAAAATGTGTATGGCTATTTCATTGATATATTGCTGTAATCATTTCAACCACACACACACCACACAAACAAACGAACACACACACACACACACACACACACACACACTTACATCACTGGTGAAGACGATAACCGAGTTATCGTAGAGTCCTGACTCTTGAGTTGCTTCACCACACGACCCACAACTTCATCCAAAGCAGTGACCATCCCTGCAGTGAAACACTCCGATATAACAACAATAATACCGTGGCTGGAACAATTCACAAATATAACTCTTTGGCGAGGAAGCCCTTAGGCGACGTTTCGGTCAGCCTCTGACCATTATCAGGTGTGATTTGATCATGGTAAATTACAGATCGAAACGGCGTCTGAAGTCTCCTCCCAGAAGTTCTCCACTTCTGAGAAGTGCGTTGATGTATTCATACTAAATAAAGACTGAGAATGCATTAAACTGTGATATGTATATATTAATATAAATGAACATGGAGACACAAGTGTACTACTGCTCTGTACCCTGAGAGAATGACTTCCCACTGTGGGAAAATATCTACCCTCCGTGGGAGAATGATTACCCACAGTGGTAGAATTTTTATCCACCGTGAAAGACCGACTTCTACAACCCACCGTGGAAAGTTCTCCTGTCGAGGTTCATGATGGCCCTATGCATTCGCCTGTATCTGAGGGGCACCTCGACAGGGCCATGAACTGCCTGCAGTGACAGCAGGAGGAAGAGTGGGTCATTGGGGGACCTCAAGACATGCTCCTTGATGACTTCCTCTGCACGAGCGGCGTAAAGATCCTGTGGGAGATCAACACGCTGAAGATTACCTTTTTTTAATGAAGCACTAATTCTGCAAAGAATGATAGTAGTAGTAGTAATAATAATAATAATTATAATAATAATATAAACAATACTGCTGAAGTGTACCTACTATGGTGGAGGGGTAAACTACAGTGGACGAGAGAGAAACCTTACGGCTGACCTTTCAGTGAGGTCAGGCTTGTAAATCAGAAGTTAGATCAAAAGAAACATAGATAATGAAATATTCCTTGAACATTCAGTAGCTTGACGTCTCTAGGCCTAAGTGATAACAAGCCTCAAAATATAACCTAAACACTCATAAATACAGCAGTGAGAGATCCTGTCCAATGATGACAAATTTATAACACTGAAAATGCCCTAAGATGGAAGATTTTAAATTTTACGCGCTGGGACATTTATTTCTTACACATGTTGTATCTGTCCTGTGGACGTTCGTGGCTGCTTTATTGTTTACTCAATATTAGTACTGTGGATGGTAGCGCAAGATCACATAGATGCACAAAGACCCTAGACGATCTAACAGGATTTACATATGGGTATAGAAAAATAGCCAATTGTCACTCATTTATCTGTGGATGAGTCGGTGACCTCTGCCATCACTAGAGGGGTCACCAGTCAGCCTGCTACTATACCCGTGATCATACCAGGAGATGCGGATGAGCAATCCACACACGAGTTAGCAGATTTGGATGGTGAATTGTTGACACCAGCATCAACACCACCAGGAGATACTGGTGTGATTGTAATATCTGTTGACTTGGCGGGTGAAAATAAGACTTATCCGAGAGTACTTCTCTGCAGAGAAGTGCTAGGGACACCTGACCTTTTTAAAAATTCATTGTAGAAAATAAAATTGTAAAGTTAGCTAGTCAGAATACCTCTAAACACAAAGATGAAAACACTAGTGAAAAATTTAATTGGTAAGAAAAACAGGTATTAGTAGAGAAGTTGAAGAATTTTGTTTGTAAACATTGGCAAAGACTGTGCTGATGCAATGCCGGGAGATGATTAAGGAAAATGGTTAAGACAGAAAGAATATTTAGACTATGTTGTTAGCCCTTATCATCTAGAGATTGTAATAAATAACTTCAGTTGGTAGATTTTTTTTTTTTGCGGTTGCCTGACTTAGTTTTAGTACTTATTCTCATATGGTATAGATCAAAATTTTATTGAACTTTTTTGCACCTATACACTATGGCCTTTATTTTTCCCATGCAGTCGATAGACCTCAAATCTAACAGAATTTTTAATCCTTACATTTGAATAGATTTCAGACACGTTGTTCATAGGCTGCTGGTTGAAGCGGAAGTCATAACCACCGTCTTCCATGTGTTCGGGTGTAAGCCATTCCTGTCCACCCCTTACCCCAGGAGGCTCGAGTCCCGCCCCTTCCTCTGACAGCTGGTGCTGAAGCTTCAGCAGGTGCTGCTGCTGCTTGGGACTGACTGCAGGTCGTCGAGGGGGGTCGAGGTCGCTCACGACTTCGTTCTGCTCCGACCAGAATGGCGAACCTACCACAAGAACACTTATAGGGTGAGAATCTTATTTTTTCCCCCTTGGTCTTTCTTGTTTGTTGTGGTTGTATAGGGCTATTGACAGATAACGCCGTATCGACCCTTATTTCTTTGCCTTATGTTTTTTAAAAGTTAGATGAATTGTGAAAGTTGTTAATGTCTACTTATTATGAACAAGCAAACATTATTTACCACAAAATTGAAGAATTAAATGAACTACTTAGAAACAACTAAAATTTCTTAACTGGATTATTTAATATATCAATTACACAAATAAATTAATATATAAATCAGTATTTAAATAACCCTAAAATTAAATATTTAAATAAATTAACTAATAAATTAATTGCTTAAAATTAAATAATAGTGATTCTACTATTACTACTACTACTATTATGACTACCATTTCTACTACTACTCTTACTGCAACTACTATTACTTCTAAAATTACTGCTGTTGTTGCTACTACTATTACTACTACTAATAATAATAATAATAATAATAATAAAAATAATTATAATAACACTAATAACAATAATAATAGTAGAATTCAAACCTTTCTTGGGGAAGAGTTTCTTGTAGCGAGTGAAGTAGGTCTGACTCCCCAGGTAGTACCCGTAGAAGGAGTCGAACCCACGGTGTGTGGGTGTGTAGGACCAACTGCAGTAACCCAAGTGCCACCTGAAGTAGACAGCGTGAACAGTGTCAGTATAATCACCTCTCTCTCTCTCAACTATCGTAAAAGTAACAGCTGTGTCCTGTGTCCTCTGTCCTGTGGACAGAGTCCGCAACCTTTCTGGTGAAAGTTGTGGTGAAAGTTGTGAAGTTTATGTGTGTGGAAAACAAGATCTCGAGTCAATACGATTAAGATGAGAGAAAGAAACGCAGGATCAACGAGAGAATAAGAGATTCTCAATATAAATGATCAGATTCAACTTGTTAAGTGGGATTACGTTCTCTACTACATAAGGTGGTTTCATAAGTATACTTAAACCAGGAAAAAAAAAAGCACGAAGAGGAACGAATAGAGTGAAATAAAAAGAGAGAGTTTGTCAGAGATCATTGGAATATTTTTTTCAATGAATAGGCGTTAAGGAAAATTTTTAAATGAATGTTTAAATAAAAAAAATTGAACAGAGTTCTGGAAAATATTTGAAAATGCGATGAAATAATTCATTTAGGTAAAATGACAGATAAATAAAAAAGTTCACTAAAAGAAGCTGTATAAAAAACCTGCAAAAATGTTCAAGTTTATATATATATAAAAAAAGCAGATCTTACGTGAAAGACAAAATATAAACAATCGGAGATGGAAGAGTGAGATATTAAATATATAATTTCCGAAGGTGTTTACTAAACAATTTGCTTTAAATAAAGTTTGCTTCAACTCGGATATTCAGTTGAAAAAGAGCCTACTGAAACGGCCAAAATCGAAAAATAAAAATTTATGTATAATTTGATACTCACCCTAAAAAAATAGTAATATAACCAGACTAGATATCACAATGAATTTAGAAAAAATAGATTGCTGAAGATATCACTTACACGGGTTTGCTTTATACACAAAACATTTCCAGATGTGACTTTTTTGGACAATTATTCGGGCAATAATGTCC
The DNA here is from genome assembly GCA_009830355.1 of Cherax destructor. Classification (NCBI taxonomy): domain Eukaryota; kingdom Metazoa; phylum Arthropoda; class Malacostraca; order Decapoda; family Parastacidae; genus Cherax; species Cherax destructor. The sequence continues at coordinate 104,978 of WNWK01000320.1, forward strand.
CCGTCTTCAGCAGTCGCAGGATAAGCCTTGAAAGTTGATCCGTTTGACTGTGTTTCCTGCTCACTGTCTGTTTCCTGCTCACTGACAGTGATTCCTGCTCACTGACAGTGTTTCCTGCTCACTGACTGTTTCCTGCTCACTGACAGTGATTCCTGCTCACTGACAGTGTTTCCTGCTCAGTGACAGTGTTTCCTGCTCACTGACAGTGTTTCCTGCTCACTGACTGTGATTCCTGCTCACTGACAGTGTTTCCTGCTCACTGACTGTTTCCTGCTCACAGACAGTGTTTCCTGCTCACTGACAGTGTTTCCTGCTCACTGACAGTGTTTCCTGCTCACTGACAGTGTTCCTGCTCATTGACAGTGTTTCCTGCTCACTGACTGTTTCCTGCTCACTAACAGTGTTTCCTGCTCACTGACAGTGTTTCCTGCTCACTGACAGTGTTTCCTGCTCACTGACAGTGTTTCCTGCTCACTGACAGTGTTTCCTGCTCACTGACAGTGTTTCCTTCTCACTGACAGTGTTTCCTGCTCACTGACTGTTTCCTGCTCACTGACTGTTTCCTGCTCACAGACAGTGTTTCCTGCTCACTGACTGTTTTCTGCTCACTGACAGTGTTTCCTGCTCACTGACTGTTTTCTGCTCACTGACAGTGATTCCTGCTCACTGACAGTGATTCCTGCTCACTGACAGTGTTTCCTGCTCACTGACTGTTTCCTGCTCACAGACAGTGTTTCCTGCTAACTGACAGTGTTTCCTGCTCACTGACAGTGTTTCCTGCTCACTGACAGTGTTTCCTGCTCACTGACAGTGTTTCCTGCTCACTGACAGTGTTTCCTGCTCACTGACAGTGTTTCCTGCTCACTAACAGTGTTTCCTGCTCACTGACAGTGTTTCCTGCTCACTGACAGTGTTTCCTGCTCACTGACAGTGTTTCCTGCTCACTGACAGTGTTTCCTGCTCACTGACAATGTTTCCTGCTCACTGACAGTGTTCCTGCTCACTAACAGTGTTCCTGCTCACTAACAGTGTTCCTGCTCACTGACAGTGTTTCCTGCTCACTGACAGTGTTTCCTGCTCACTAACAGTGTTTCCTGCTCACTGACAGTGTTTCCTGCTCACTGACAGTGTTTCCTGCTCACTGACAGTGTTTCCTGCTCACTGACAGTGTTTCCTGCTCACTGACAGGCAGCTTTTCATATGGTCTTTAAAAGGCAAATTACTACAGTTGTCGTGAGACTTTCTGCTTAAAGATAAAAACACGAACAGTGATAAGAGGAAAAATTCCCTCATGAAAAAAATGGAACATGTGACTCAATATATGTTCCTACAATATTTATAACTTATATAAAATTTATGGTCTGTAAATGGTAGGGTATAAAATTTATGTAAACTTATTTAAATGAATTTTCCAACGGAATAAATACTTTAAGAATGTGTTCGGGGATGGTATAAAAATTCCAATGCAAAATAATCAATACAAATTACAAGAAGAGTTGGTAGATTGAGTAAATGGAATGACAGAAGAGGATTAAATAAAATGCAAAATACGTGCTACATAATGAAAGCTTTAAGTACGTGATAGCATATATGCTTTACTGGTAAACTTACAAAACAAACTTCAGATATATGAGTATTTATATGTTAAGAAAGGCGTAAATTACGTATTATAGATCAAAATAGGAATATGTAGGTGTAATATATCCTCATTAAAAAAATATATACATAGAAAAGAAAAATTCAGAAGAAATGCTCCAAAGTGAAGTTATGAATACTGAAGACGAGACACCACTGAAGACGAGACACCACTGAAGACGAGACACCACTGAAGACGAGACACCACTGAAGACGAGACACCACTGAAGACGAGACACCACTGAAGACGAGACACCACTGAAAACAAGACACCACTGAAGACAAGACACCACTGAAGACGAGACACCACTGAAGACGAGACACCACTGAAGACGAGACACCACTGAAGACAAGACACCACTGAAGACGAGACACCACTGAAGACGAGACACCACTGAAGACGAGACACCACTGAAGACAAGACACCACTGAAGACGAGACACCACTGAAGACAAGACACCACTGAAGACGAGACACCACTGAAGACGAGACACACTGAAGACGAGACACCACTGAAGACGAGACACCACTGAAGACAAGACACCACTGAAGACGAGACACCACTGAAGACAAGACACCACTGAAGACGACACCACTGAAGACAAGACACCACTGAAGACGAGACACCACTGAAGACGAGACACCACTGAAGACAAGACACCACTGAAGACGAGACACCACTGAAGACGAGACACACTGAAGACAAGACACCACTGAAGACGACACCACTGAAGACGAGACACAACTGAAGACAAGACACCACTGAAGACGAGACACCACTGAAGACAAGACACCACTAGACGAGACACCACTGAAGACGAGACACCACTAAAGACAAGACACCACTGAAGACAGACACCACTGAAGACGACACCACTGAAGACGAGACACCACTGAAGACGACACTTTTGAAGACAAGACACCACTGAAGACAACACCACTGAAGACGAGACACCACTGAAGACGAGACACCACTGAAGACGAGACACCACTGAAGACAAGACACCACTGAAGACAAGACACCACTGAAGACGAGACACCGCTGAAGACGACACCACTGAAGACGGGACACAACTGAAGACAAGACACCACGAAGACGACACCACTGAAGACGAGACACCACTGAAGACGACACCACTGAAGACGAGACACACTGAAGACGAGACACCACTGAAGACAAGACACACTGAAGACGAGACAATGAAGACAAGACACCACTGAAGACAGACACCACTGAAGACAAGACACCACTGAAGACAGACACCACTGAAGACAAGACACCACTGAAGACGGACACCACTGAAGACGAGACACCACTGAAGACGAGACACACTGAAGACGGACACCACTGAAGACAAGACACCACTGAAGACGAGACACCACTGAAGACAAGACACCACTGAAGACGAGACACCACTGAAGACAAGACATCACTGAATACGAGCACACTGAAGACGAGACACACTGAAGACGAGACACCACTGAAGACAGACACCACTGAAGACGAGACACCACTGAAGACAAGACACCACTGAAGACGAGACACCACTGAAGACGAGACACCACTGAAGACAAGACACCACTGAAGACAAGACACCACTGAAGACAGACACCACTGAAGACGAGACACCACTGAAGACAAGACACCACTGAAGACGAGACACACTGAAGACGAGACACCACTGAAGACGAGACACCACTGAAGACAAGACACCACTGAAGACGAGACACCACTGAAGACGAGACACCACTGAAGACGAGACACCACTGAAGACAAGACACCACTGAAGACGAGACACCACTGAAGACAAGACACCACTGAAGACAGACACCACTGAAGACGAGACACCACTGAAGACAAGACACCACTGAAGACAAGACACCACTGAAGACGAGACACCACTGAAGACAAGACACCACTGAAGACAAGACACCACTGAAGACAGACACCACTGAAGACGACACCACTGAAGACAAGACACCACTGAAGACAAGACACCACTGAAGACAAGACACCACTGAAGACGAGACACCACTGAAGACAAGACACCACTGAAGACGAGACACCACTGAAGACAAGACACCACTGAAGACGAGACACCACTGAAGACGAGACACCACTGAAGACGAGACACCACTGAAGACAAGACACCACTGAAGACAAGACACCACTGAAGACGAGACACCACTGAAGACGAGACACCACTGAAGACGAGACACCACTGAAGACGAGACACCACTGAAGACGAGACACCACTGAAGACGAGACACCACTGAAGACGAGACACCACTGAAGACAAGACACCACTGAAGACGAGACACCACTGAAGACAAGACACCACTGAAGACGAGACACCACTGAAGACAGACACCACTGAAGACGAGACACCACTGAAGACGAGACACCACTGAAGACAGACACCACTGAAGACGAGACACCACTGAAGACAAGACACCACTGAAGACGAGACACCACTGAAGACAAGACACCACTGAAGACGAGACACCACTGAAGACAAGACACCACTGAAGACAGAGACACCACTGAAGACGAGACACCACTGAAGACGAGACACCACTGAAGACGAGACACCACTGAAGAGAGCACACTGAAGACAGACACCACTGAAGACGAGACACAACTGAAGACAAGACACCACTGAAGACGAGACACCACTGAAGACAAGACACCACTGAAGACGAGACACCACTGAAGACGAGACACCACTGAAGACAAGACACCACTGAAGACGAGACACCACTGAAGACGAGACACCACTGAAGACGAGACACCACTGAAGACGAGACACCACTGAAGACAAGACACCACTGAAGACAAGACACCACTGAAGACGAGACACCACTGAAGACGAGACACCACTGAAGACGAGACACCACTGAAGACAAGACACCACTGAAGACAAGACACCACTGAAGACGAGACACCGCTGAAGACGAGACACCACTGAAGACGGGACACAACTGAAGACGAGACACCACTGAAGACGAGACACCACTGAAGACGAGACACCACTGAAGACGAGACACCACTGAAGACGAGACACCACTGAAGACAAGACACCACTGAAGCCAAGACACCACTGAAGACGAGACACCGCTGAAGACGAGACACCACTGAAGACGGGACACAACTGAAGACGAGACACCACTGAAGACGAGACACCACTGAAGACGAGACACCACTGAAGACGAGACACCACTGAAGACGAGACACCACTGAAGACGAGACACCACTGAAGACGAGACACCACTGAAGACGAGACACCACTGAAGACGAGACACCACTGAAGACGAGACACCACTGAAGACGAGCACCACTGAAGACGAGACACCACTGAAGACGAGACACCTACTGAAGACGGACACCACTGAAGACGAGACACCACTGAAGACGAGACACCACTGAAGACGAGACACCACTGAAGACGAGACACCACTGAAGACGAGACACCACTGAAGACAAGACACCACTGAAGACGATACACTACTGAAGACAAGACACCACTGAAGACGAGACACCACTGAAGACAAGACACCACTGAAGACAGACACCACTGAAGACAAGACACCACTGAAGACGAGACACCACTGAAGACAAGACACCACTGAAGACGAGACACCACTGAAGACAAGACACCACTGAAGACGAGACACCACTGAAGACAAGACACCACTGAAGACGAGACACCACTGAAGACAAGACACCACTGAAGACGAGACACCACTGAAGACAAGACACCACTGAAGACGAGACACCACTGAAGACGAGACACCACTGAAGACGAGACACCACTGAAGACGAGACACCACTGAAGACAAGACACCACTGAAGACGAGACACCACTGAAGACAAGACACCACTGAAGACGAGACACCACTGAAGACAAGACACCACTGAAGACGAGACACCACTGAAGACGAGACACCACTGAAGACAAGACACCACTGAAGACGAGACACCACTGAAGACGAGACACCACTGAAGACAAGACACCACTGAAGACGAGACACCACTGAAGACGAGACACCACTGAAGACAAGACACCACTGAAGACGAGACACCACTGAAGACAAGACACCACTGAAGACGAGACACCACTGAAGACGAGACACCACTGAAGACGAGACACCACTGAAGACGAGACACCACTGAAGACACTGAAGACGAGACACCACTGAAGACGAGACACCACTGAAGACGAAACACCACTGAAGACGAGACACCACTGAAGACGAGACACCACTGAAGACGAGACACCACTGAAGACGAGACACCACTGAAGACGAGACACCACTGAAGACGAGACACCACTGAAGACGAGACACCACTGAAGACGAGACACCACTGAAGACGAGACACCACTGAAGACGAGACACCACTGAAGACGAGACACCACTGAAGACGAGACACCACTGAAGACGAGACACCACTGAAGACGAGACACCACTGAAGACGAGACACCACTGAAGACGAGACACCACTGAAGACGAGACACCACTGAAGACGAGACACCACTGAAGACGAGACATAACTGAAGACGAGACACCAATGAAGACGAGACACCAATGAAGACGAGACACCACTGAAGACGAGACACCACTGAAGACGAGACACCACTGAAGACGAGACACCACTGAAGACGAGACACCACTGCAGACGAGACACCACTGAAGACGAGACACCACTGAAGACGAGACACCACTGAAGACGAGACACCACTGAAGACGAGACACCACTGAAGACGAGACACCACTGAAGACGAGACACCACTGAAGACGAGACACCACTGAAGACGAGACACCACTGAAGACGAGACACCACTGAAGACGAGACACCACTGAAGACGAGACACCACTGAAGACGAGACACCACTGAAGACGAGACACCACTGAAGACGAGACACCAAGAGCTCTGACACAACAAACACTAAAGACAGAACACCAGTACGACAGCTCTGCTCATGTAAGTAAGTTTATTCAGGAATACACAAATACAGTTACATAGATTATCATACATAGCAGCATATGTGTAGAGAACCTAGGATAACCCAAAAAAGTCAGACAGAGTGACTCCTTTCCACTGGGGTCCTGTAACTATAAGCAGGTGATCACAATAATGTCTGCATAACATCTTAGGGACCTACTTGCCGATAAGGTGAGTCTTGTATCCCAGAGTCTTGAGACGCTGAGGAAGGAGCGTGAGAGAGGTGTTGAGGCCAGTAGGACTCAGTGGAGTAGCCGACGCCTATCAGAGAGATGGGAAAACTGAGTGATAGATGGGAGAATATGGGGTTTACATGAAAGTTAATGGAAAAGGCTGACAGAGGACCTTACTGTACACACTGAATTACACTGTAGCATAGCATAGAAAGGGATCACCCACCTGTTTGCCGTATCTGAAGGGGTACAGGCCTGTGAGGAGAGCAGCCCTGGAGGGAGCACACAAAGGCAACACGTAGTGGTTCTCCAGCAGTATGCCCTTCCTGGCCAGCCGCAGAATCTCCGGTGCCTTCATGTCTGGGTTATGCCAAGGCACGTCGTTGTAACCTGTGTAGGGAGCATGATGAAAGAAAGTATTAAATGAGGGAAAGGAAGCGAAAGAAAGAAGGACAGGTGAGGCAAGGGAAGGGTGGGGAATCAAAGAAAGATTTGAGCGTAAAATATGAAGAATTACAGTGAGTTTCTTTGACACTTCAGTAAGGAGTCTCTGGTCACGATTAAAATCACTTGAGCATAATATACTGTCGTATTAAAGAGTAAATATACTATTAAAATTATGCTATTACTGTAAAAAAAAATTATGTTAAATTGTTGTGCTAGTGATAATTATTTTATACATGTGAGAGCAATATGTTAGATATACACTAACAATCCTCTGAAACTTTGATAATAACTTGATAGACAGAAAGGCACTAAATCTATTTAAGTTATGCTATTTTGATAATCATAAAAACTCTACTGGACTCACCCAGATCATCTGCCAAGATGAAGATGATATTTGGAGGCGATGTTTTCCCTTTGGAGTTCTTGATCCGTCTCAATCTTTTTCTTCTCTTCAGTTCCTCTTGCAGAGTCTCCTTCAGCTTTTTACTGTGTTGCTGTTTCCTCTTTCTCTTTCTCCTCTCCTCCTTGGCGTTTCCCGCCCATCGGTCGTTCTGAGTCTTCTTGATGTTTACCTTCGTTGAGGTGTTCCCCACTTCGATGTTGACCTTCGGCTGAGTGTCCTCGAGTTCAACGTGGTCTGTGTCGCCGGGGATGTCGCTCTCTTCTGGTCTATTATCTAAGGCTGTAGCTAGATCTCTCTCTATCGCTTCGTTATCCTCAGGACTCGGCCACCAAAACTCATGAGTACTCAGATCATCGTCGCTGTGTTCAAAATCCGTGTCACCTAAGATATTCTGGTGTTCCTCATGTTCCTTATTATCATCGTCTCTCACTATGGGATCTTCATTGCCAGCCGACCAGAAATTTCCGTCTCTCTCATTCACCGTCAACTCGCCCTCTCTGTCCGGGGGAAAACTATCAACGTAATTATCAACAACCCCGAAATTTTCCCTCAAACTCGACCAGGAGCTTTTCTTAGCAACCGAATCCTGTGAGCCTGCCAACCAGGCTTCGTCTAGTAACCTGGGGTCGTTTTGGCGATCTCCAGGTGGTTCAGACTGCTCTTCAGGGTGGACAAAATGGAGGTCTTGTTGACCTCTGTCCTGTGTCGTGTCTGAGGTCACCTGGAAGGTAAAATGAGGTCAGAGATTATTCTTGTGATGTCATTGATACTTAATTTACGGGGATAGGGAGTGTGTTTTTAGTCTTACTAAAAACTATACTAATTACCTATTTTCGAAGATGTAGTAACGTATAATTTTGATCATTCCCCCCGTCTCTCTCTATCTCTCGTTCTCTATCTTTCTTTCTGTCTATTTATCTGTCTGTCTATCTCTCCCACCCTCCCTCAACTTACTTAACCTACCTGTTCTAGCAGTGTTGTGTGACTGCCATTACTCTCAGGATGCCAGGAGGAGAAAAGCATTCCTGAGAGCAGGAGGAGAGGATTCATTGTGGCCAGTAACTTCGGCACCTGTCGATGGCACCTCAAGTCTCCGTCGTGGGGACTTGTACCCTCGCCGGCCGTCGCACCTCTAACCTCGACCACAAATCTGTTGGAGAATAAATGCCAAACCTTTTCTGACGATATTCTGATATTTACATTTGAAGCAGAGTCGTAGTTCACCAGTATCTCTCAAGTCTCGTTCACCACCAGTATCTCTCGAGTCTCGTTCACCACCAGTATCTCTCGAGTCTCGTTCACCACCAGTATCTCTCAAGTCTCGTTCACCACCAGTATCTCTCAAGTCTCGTTCACCACCAGTATCTCTAGATTCTCGTTCACCACCAGTATCTCTCAAGTCTCGTTCACCACCAGTATCTCTCGAGTCTCGTTCACCACCAGTATCTCTCAAGTCTCGTTCACCACCAGTATCTCTCAAGTCTCGTTCACCACCAGTATCTCTCGAGTCTCGTTCACCACCAGTATCTCTCGAGTCTCGTTCACCCCCAGTATCTCTCGAGTCTCGTAGTTCACCAGTATCTCTCAAGTCTCGTTCACCACCAGTATCTCTCAAGTCTCGTTCACCACCAGTATCTCTCAAGTCTCGTTCACCACCAGTATCTCTCGAATCTCGCTCACCCCCAGTATCTCTCGAGTCTCGTTGACCATGATGTGTGCTTCCGGAGACGTGCTCGGTGTTATACTCACCCCAAGATCTTTTCCTTGAGCGAGGTTTGCAGTCTTTGGCCACCTAGCCTATACTCTGTCTGCGGTCTTCTTTGTCCTTCTCCGATTTTCATGACTTTGCATTTGACAGGGTTAAATTCGAGAAGCCAGTTGCTGGACCAGGTGTCCAGCATGTCCAGGTCTCTTTGAAGTCCTGCCTGATCCTCATCTGATTTAATTCTCCTCATTAACTTCACATCATCTGCGAACAGGGACACTTCTGAGTCTATCCCGTCCGTCATGTCATTCACATATACCAAGAATAGCACTGGTCCTAGTACTGACCTCTGTGGGACCCCGCTCGTCAAAGGCGCCCACTGTGATACCTCATCACGTACCATGACCCTCTGTTTCCTCCCTGTTAGGTATTCTCTGATCCATTGCAGTGCCCTTCCTGTTATACACGCCTGATCCTCTAACTTTTGCACTTATCTCTTGTGAGAAACTGTATGGAAGGCCTTCCTGCTGTCCAAGAAAATGCAATCAACCCACCCCTCTCTCTCGTGTCTTACTTCTGTTACTTTGTCATAGAACTCCAAAAGGTTTGTGACACAGGATTTACTTTCCATAAATCCGTGCTGTGGTGTGTGTGTGTGTGTGTGTGTGTGTGTGTGTGTGTGTGTGTGTGTGAGTGTGTGTGTGTGTGTGTGTGTGTGTGTATGTGTGTGTGTGTGTGTGTATGTGTGTGTGTGTGTGTGTGTGCGTGTGTGTGTATGTGTGTTTGTGTGTATGTGTATGTGTATATATGTGTGTGTGTGTGTATGTGTGTGTGTGTGTGTGTGTGTGTGTGTGCGTGTGTGTGTATGTGTGTTTGTGTGTATGTGTATGTGTATATATGTGTGTGTGTGTGTATGTGTGTGTGTGTGTGTTGTGTGTGTGTGTGTTGTGTGTGTGTGTATACATACAAAAGCCCTCATTACATCCTCTCACACTTATTCCACTCACCAACAATTACTTTAAATTACATAATGGACCAGGAGAATGCAATTATGCAATCTGGGCATAATGTAATTATTTTTTTTCCACTGCCTGACTCTACATTATTTTCTTCTTATCCACCACTCAGCAAGCGATTAATTTTTTTATACTGCTCAATTTACAGACCAAGAGCTGTTATCTTACCTCGGCTTTCTTCAAGCTATCCCAGCAAGAGCTGGAGTCCAACATATGTTTGCCAACAGTACAGGCACTGGCACCTTTGACACTAGGGAGCAGTCATGTACAGCCAGCTCTCATAAAAATCCTGTACATAACGTGATTGTATTTTCGTAAAGACAACTAAGAAAGTCCATCCAAAATAGATTTACGCGTGTTATGATGGCCTTTTAACCAGCTATTTACTTCTGGATGTTCTTTTACAATCTCATTTACACACACACAAGACGCACTCTCTGTAGAGGAGCTTCGTAAGAGCTAACTCGATGTGTTTCCTATTATATAATAAGAGAGTTAACGTTTCACAGATTTCTAATCTTACGATTTCTCTAAAAGCGTTGTTTGGGTTAGGAAGGCTTTTCATTCAAGGGGGTGGAGGTAAGTTCCCTTTCCTTAGCTTGGAACAAACCTGAGTTTCCCCTCATTTCCCAGGTGCAGTATGTCTCTAGCAGGCTAAAAGCTTCCATAATAATAATAATAATAATAATAATAATAATAATAATAATAATAATAATAATAATAATAATAATAATAATAATATAATAACAACACATAATATTACTAGATATTATTGTTTTTTTGTTATTATTATTTTTATTATTATTATTATTATTATTATTATTAGCGGGGAAGCGCTAAACAGGCAGGGGTCATATATCACCAAGAGAAATAGGAAGTAATCAAGTATGATCCAAGGAAAGGAAGAATAGCTCCAATTCCTTGGATAAAGAGCCCTTCACTTACTCCAAGGCGATATATATACATCAGTAGAAGTTAACATACGATACATTAAATATAAACAAACTTTGATTCTAGATGTAAACTCACTATATTTGTAGATATAAAGAGAAATACACATTACCTCAACTCATGTAATATTCATTACTGGGTAAACACTATCCCTGTATAGATAATACAAGGTAATATATCTGCCACTAGTGAATATACATTGCTTCAGGTCAGGTTAATCGTGACCATAGTATTGGAATATTTTGAGTCTAGTCGGTCGAAGAGGCGAGGCCAAGAACTAGAGCTCGCGCCCTGCACACTCGTTAATTACTGCAGGGAGATAGATGGTGCGTGCTGCGCCTCTGGCGGGGAGGCAGGAACTAACTGGCTGACAGTGTGAGGGAGAGTTTCCTCTTGAAGATGCTTCCTCACTGCCTCTACATTTACCTTCTTGCCCTGCCTACCCGTGGCACCTTGTTTGCCCATCTTCTTAACCACTGCATTCAAAACAAAGACAAGTTGCAGATTTGTTGATTGTTCCTAAGTGAGTTTGTTCTTCATCTTGTCCAATTGGTTTTATATTTGTTTTCTTCAGTACGGTATTTCGTTATTTGTGTGTGTGTGTTCTCACTGACACATCCTCGTTCTTCCAGTGTCTTTCCTTATTAATGCCTGCTCTTTTCCCTACTCCCTTCCTCGACTCTTTCTCTTCTTCCCTGCTTCTAAATTCCCTCTCCTTCCATTTCCTTACCCTCGAAAGCTTCTATAACCTCTCTTTCAACCCAGCTCAATGGTAGAGCTTTCGACTCACAGCCAAAAGTATCTGGGTTCAATCCCGGTAGAGGCGGGATGTATGATCAAGTCTCCTAACATCTGTTGCCCCTGTCCCCTAGCAGTAAGTAGGTACTTAGGAGTCAGTCAGTTGTCGTGGGTTACACTACTCTAGAGAAGGACCAAAGACCTCAGTGGCAATATGCCCCGTTATTGGACAGTCTTGCAATATCCTGGGTTATTGACCCTCTGGAGATGTTACTAGTCTTTCTTCGCAGAAATGTTGATTTCCACAGTGTTGCAGGAGTTATATAACACCAACGCACACACTACCAAGTATGTGGTTTGTTTACACTGGCTCTTAGGTGTTGCAACCTCTCTCTCTCTCTCTCACCCCTCCTCTCTCACCTCCTCCCTCTTTCACCCTTCCTCTCACTCACTCCTTCCTCATCCCTCCTCTCTTATCTCCCCCCTCTCTCTCTCTCTCTCTCTCTCTCTCTCTCTCTCTCTCTCTCTCTCTCTCTCTCACCCCTCCTCTTCCTCTTCCTCTCCTCTCACCCTTCCCCTCCCATCCTTAACTCCCTCCCAACTTCTCCCTGGTCAGCCTACATTTAGTAGGCGTTACTTAGTAACCCCTACTAACGTTTATTCATGCTGGTCAACCTGGGTTGCCGCGAGACAAATGCAACTGTCGTTTTAAAATATTCAGAGGTTATCGTAATAACGAATTTATTTTGTTTATAAAATGATGTGTCTGTTGTTTCTCATATAGTATAGTCCAAATTTCTCTTCCCAGCCTCTCTTTTTCTTCTCTCGTCTATATATATATACACACACACATGGTGGGAAACGGCCGACGTGTTATATATATATATATATATATATATATATATATATATATATATATATATATATATATATATATATATATATATATATATATAATTTTCTGTCCTAATCTGGATGGGCCATCTTGAGATATGGTAAATTTTCACGTAATAGAAACTCCAGCTCTGCCTAAAGGAAACCTACAATTAATATTTGCACCGGTAACTCATTACAGTTGTGACCGGGTGTGGACGTGTGAATTGCTTATTACTTTATAATTTGTTCATGATTGTAACCATGTATATACGTAAGTAAGTAAATTTACTTACATGATTCATTACAAACACCTTTGTAACTTGTGAGTTCATTACCTTTGTACCTTGTTCAGCAATCAGAACTTTGGGCCCGGTCCCTGGACCCATTATGTACCTCTGTAATGTGTAAATACCTTTGTAACTTGTCATGAGTGTGACCAGATCTATCTGGAGTTCATTACCTTTGTAACTTGCTCAGCTATCAAAACTTTGGGGCCCAGTCCCTGGACCCATTATGTACCTCTGTAATATTTTGACCACCGCCCACAGGATGGGTATGGGGTCATAATAAAGATATTAAACTAAAAACTAACTAAGCTGATGAACTCGTAATGGGATATATGACACTCTCTCATTGCCCTACTGACGTCTCTCAACTCAGGCTGGCAGATTTCAACACTTGATGGACGAAACCCATCCTGTGTGTTAGGGGGAACATAACTCTCTTTTGTTCCCATTACGGAACTATCGTGTAGAATAGGGTAACAGCACACTGCGGATGTCTCTATTCTTGCTAAAAAAAAAAAGCCTCTCTCGTCTTTCAACTGCTTCCTTCATCACCCTCCACCCTTTCCCTCCGTCTTCTCAGCCCTGTCTCTTATTCTCTTTCTCCCTCTTTCTTCTTTGTCTTCACTCAACGCTATGTAATGGAATATGACAGGTAAACATAGCTAGCTTTTTTTCTCACTATGTGATGAGTCCTTCATGTGGGCTGTCAGGTACTGCTTTTATTGAGCTATATTTTGCTCACTGGATGAGTGCCACTTGCCAGTACTGCCTTCATGGTGGTATATTCACTCACTGGATGAGTGCCACTGCCCAGTACTGCCTTCATGGTGGTATGATCACTCACTGGATGAGTGCCACTGCCCAGTACTGCCTTCATGGTGGTATGATCACTCACTGGATGAGTGCCACTGCCCAGTACTGCCTTCATGGTGGTATGATCACTCACTGGATGAGTGCCACTGCCCAGTACTGCTTTCATGGTGGTATGATCACTCACTGGATGAGTGCCACTGCCCAGTACTGCCTTCATGGTGGTATGATCACTCACAACATGAGTGCCACTGCCCAATATTCTAGTTCTTCTAAGGGAATTTCTAAAAATCTAAATCTAGAAGTATAGTAAAGTATTAATTTGTCAATAAACTTACTGATGACCAAGTCGAACCTCTAATTAGCTCCGATGTGCCAAATACTTCGCAAAACTTTTAAAGACAAGTTAAAAAAAATAAATAAGTGAAGATAGTTGTGTGCAAGAACCTGCCTACTTGCAAGAAAAGAAATGTTGCAGTGATCCTCGTGTTGTTGTTAAATAATATAGGAAGGTACGGAGAGAGCGGAGAGGGATGAAGGGTGGTAAGAAGGGAGAGGGGGAAGGAGGAGAGAAGAGAGGGATGAGGGAGGTTGGAAAGAAATGGAAGAAGAGTGAATTTGATGGAGGTGGAGAGAGAGAGGAATGAGGGTGGAAGAGAGAGAAGAGAGGGATGAAGGGAGGTAAGGAGAGAGAGAGAGAGAGTAGAGGGATGAAGGGTAGTAGGAAATGTGAATAAATTGTTTAGAAAACAGACAAGTCGATAAATGAGAATCCTGTGCAACATTTGGGAATCTTTATTCTGGAAACGTTTCGCCCTCCTGTGGCTTCTTCAGTCCAGTGCAGAAAAATGGAAGATGTGGAGGATTTGGTGGTAGGAAAGGTGAGGTGGATGGAGGTAATCACATGGAAAGCAGAGTCCCTGATGGAAGGGTCGCCCCAGGGCTTGTACAACACAGTCCCTGTTGACGCCAGACAAGGAGACAACTTACGCCAATTTCCTAGTAATGTAACCAAGTGAGGACTCAGATCAGACCCAGGAGCTCACTGGTGCAGCTTCCAAAGAAGTTATACCAAGTTATTTACTGATTCCTTCTTATTTTTTGTCTAATTATCTCTTTCATGCTTGAAAAATGAGAGAAAATGAAAGAAGAAGAAGAAGAAGAAGAAGAAGATTGATGATTATTATTATGAAGAAGAAGAATTCAGGTCAATAACTCCAGGCAACCCAAGCAATGTTGTTTACTTTCGTAGAGGATCTTCCGTTACTGTTTGGTATCTGTTTACATCTAAATAAATAGAGGAATTAAACCCTGACGCTCTCTGTTACGAACCGAACGCTTCACCAGTGACCTACGAGTCACTGTTGAGTACCCAAGCAAGTACTCCGTTGTTCAATCACCGGCACGGGTGGCAAAGTTGGGCATGCGTCCTTACACCTGCTCTCCCTGTTCACCTAGCAGTAAGTAGGTACCTGGGTGTTAGTCGACTGGTGTGGGTCGCATCTTGTGGGATAAGACTGAAGGACCACAATGGAAATAAGACAGACCTCGATGATGCACTAACTTTTTTAGGTTATCCTGGTTGGCTAACCCTCAAGGTTAAAAATCCGAACAAATCTTATTTACTCTCTGGTGGTACAAATATAATAGACGAAATGCACGCACGTGAACTAAGGAGGACAGCAGAAGTCCTATTGGCCCCTGCTAAGCAGGTTCTGTTTACGTCCCATCATCCCCACCATTGTCTCTGTTTAACCTATTTTTAAGACTATTCAAAACATTTGCGTCCAAGTGGACCTCATTGTTGCTAGTTCTGTCTTCCCATATATTTATATCTCCTTAATTTATGCACTTCCTTTTAGCTAAGCTCACGTCATTCTTATCAGCCTCGTTCATGGCACTGCTGTAGGAAATATGTTAAACCCTCTTTCATGGCACTGCTGTAGAGAGCAAGTTAAACCCTCTTTCATGGCACTGCTATAGAGAGCACGTTAAACCCTCTTTCAGGGCACTGCTGTAGAGAGCACGTTGAACCCTCTTTCAGGGCACTGCTGTAGAGAGCACGACCCTCTTTCAGGGCACTGCTGTAGAGAGCACGACCCTCTTTCAGGGCACTGCTGTAGAGAGCACGACCCTCTTTCAGGGCACTGCTGTAGAGAGCACGACCCTCTTTCAGGGCACTGCTGTAGAGAGCACGACCCTCTTTCAGGTCACTGCTGTGAGAGCACGACCCTCTTTCAGGGCACTGCTGTAGAGAGCACGACCCTCTTTCAGGGCACTGCTGTAGAGAGCACGACCCTCTTTCAGGGCACTGCTGTAGAGAGCACGACTCTCTTTCAGGGCACTGCTGTAGAAGCACGACCCTCTTTCAGGGCACTGCTGTAGAGACACGACCCTCTTTCAGGTCACTGCTGTAGAGAGCACGACCCTCTTTCAGGGCACTGCTGTAGAGAGCACGACCCTCTTTCAGGTCACTGCTGTAGAGAGCACGACCCTCTTTCAGGGCACTGCTGTAGAGAGCACGTTGAACCCTCTTTCAGGGCACTGCTGTAGAGAGCACGACCCTCTTTCAGGGCACTGCTGTAGAGAGCACGACCCTCTTTCAGGGCACTGCTGTAGAGAGCACGACCCTCTTTCAGGGCACTGCTGTAGAGCACGACCCTCTTTCAGGTCACTGCTGTAGAGAGCACGAACCTCTTTCAGGGCACTGCTGTAGAGAGCACGACCCTCTTTCAGGGCACTGCTGTAGAGCACGACCCTCTTTCAGGGCACTGCTGTAGAGAGCACAACCCTCTTTCAGGGCACTGCTGTAGAGAGCACGACCCTCTTTCAGGTCGCTGCTGTAAGAGCACGACCCTCTTTCAGGGCACTGCTGTAGAGAGCACGACCCTCTTTCAGGGCACTGCTGTAGAAGCACGACCCTCTTTCAGGTCACTGCTGTAGAGAGCACGACCCTCTTTCAGGGCACTGCTGTAGAGAGCACGACCCTCTTTCAGGGCACTGCTGTAGAAGAACGACCCTCTTTCAGGGCACTGCTGTAGAGAGCACGACCCTCCTTCAGGGCACTGCTGTAGAGAGCACGACCCTCTTTCAGGGCACTGCTGTAGGAGCACGACCCTCTTTCAGGACACTGCTGTAGAGAGAACGACACTCTTTCAGGGCACTGCTGTAAGAGCACGACCCTCTTTCAGGGCACTGCTGTAGAAGCACGACCCTCTTTCAGGGCACTGCTGTGAGAGCACGACCCTCTTTCAGGTCACTGCTGTAGAGCACGACCCTCTTTCAGGGCACTGCTGTAGAGCACGACCCTCTTTCAGGGCACTGCTGTAACAGAAGAGCACGACCTCTTTCAGGGCGCTGTAGAGCACGACCTCTTTCAGGGCACTGCTGTAGAAGCACGACCCTCTTTCAGGGCACTGCTGTAGAGAGCACGACCCTCTTTCAGGGCACTGCTGTAGAAGCACGACCCTCTTTCAG
>WNWK01000320.1:125000-155000 GCA_009830355.1 Cherax destructor
ATTTCCAGAGTCCGACTTACCTCGCGGCGAAGAAATTCCGTTACATTAATCTTCCGTCTTGGTATAGTGATCGTTGTGTTCTCAAATCAGGTTCACCGAGTTAAAAGGTCGTCTCGTTGGGCTCTCACTGACGTTTCCAGGAAATTCTCAATAGCACAACGGCAAGGGTTAGTATTTTAAATAAAAAAATGGGAGTTCCACTTTCTATTGGAGAGCAGCAAAGGAATGTTCGTTGTATTATCTGATTGGCGATCATTGGGAGGGCGATTAGCGTTTGCTAAGTCAGTAGCAGCAGTTGCGCTGACTGCGTCAGAAACATCAACTGCATTGGGTACAGCTGCGTCAGAGGGAACAGCTGAGGCTTGACCCTCGTGTACCAGCTGCTTCCACCTCTTGTAAACACTGGGTCCACACTGAAAGTGAATGATAGCGTGTCTCCTCTTGTGTCACCAGTCCTCTTCCTCCTCCTCCGCTTCCTCTTCCTCCTCTTCTTCCTCCTCCTTCTCCTCTCTCTCTCTCTCTCTTCTCTCTCTCTCTCTCTCTCTCTCTCTCTCTCTCTCTCTCTCTCTCTCAAATACACTCTCCTGCCTTGCCTCCTCAATTCTCCTTACCCATATTCCCCTCCTGTTCAAATGTGTATATATCAGAGAAGCAGTGTAGGAAGCATAGTGCCACCCACCCACCCAGTATTCATGGTGCCACCACCCTCCCAATCTTCATGGTTCCAAAGTCTTCATGGTGCCACCACCCTCCCAATCTTCATGGTTCCAAAGTCTTCATGGTGCCACCCACCCTCCCAGTCTTCATGGTGCCACACACCCTCCAAGTCTTCATGGTGCCACCCACCCTACAAGTCTTCATGGTGCCACCACCCTCCCAGTCTTCATGGTGCCACCCACCCACCCAGTCTTCATGGTGCCACCCACACTCCCAGTCTTCATGGGGCAACCAACCCTCCCAGTCTTCACGGTGCCACCCAACCTCCCAGTCTTCGTGGTGCCACCCACCCAGTCTTGGGGGCATCCCCTCACCCACCCAGCTACCCGACACAATCTCCCACCCACCAGCCCACCCCACCATCCTCCCGCCCACAGGTGGCAGACAGGAGGATAAATAATCTGACATGAGGAAGGGAGCCTAGACCTCCTCCATGAGTCACCTCACTCATGTCTCACAACAACATCATCTTTACCTCTTGAGTCTTCGAATTCTTTTCTTGTTCTCTTTAAACGTTCATATTTTTTTTATAGGTAGGGAGATTATCCACTTTGGCCAGAGATGGTATATGTTATGGTAAGGAGATCTTCCCTCTATCTTTTTCTCTCCCTCCCTCTTTTTGTCCGCCTCTCATCTTTTTTGTCCGTACGCCTAGCCAGCTGGTCGTGGGGTATAAATAGACACAGATGGGACGAAAATGGACTTAGAGGATGTGTGTGGATCATTAACTTCAGTGTCATGGATCTAGGTTTTGCAGGGTGTCGTTTGCAGGCACATGTTGCATGTATACATATATTGTGTGTGTGTGTTGTGTGTGTGTGTGTGTGTGTGTGTGTGTGTGTGTGTGTGTGTGTGTGTGTGTGTGTGTGTGTGTGTGTGTGTGTGTGTGTGTGTGTGTGTGTGTAGATAACACTGAAGACACAACGGTGTACCTCCCGAGATGATAAGAACGTATTGAACACTTCTGGTCATTATTATTTATAAAGCTAAATGACCATAATTTTTAAAGAGGTGGACCGGTAAGCCAGCGGAAGGCCTCGGTCAGATGACCAAAAGTTCCAACGGCGGGTCATCATATGACTAAGACCTGCGTCAGGAAACACTTCTTCACCATTCTCCTTTGTATGGACTGATGAAGCCACTGTGGGGCGAAACGTTTCCTCAATAAAGATACCCAAGTTTTGCACATGTCTATTTTATCAACATTTGTTTCCTGACGAACCTTACCTAACCTAACCTAACCTGACCTAACCTGACCTAACCTGACCTCTGGTCAAGTTGGCAAGCAACGGTAAACACCATGTAAGTTAGTAAGTTTATTGAGCTAAACGCAAATACAGTTACATAGATTATCAAACATAGCAGCGTATGTGTAGAGGACCTGGGGTAACCCAGCTGAAAGTTCTCCTCCAAACTGACAGACAGATTCCATCCTGGCCAGAAAGAGACAGACAGGAAGTTAAAATATTGTCATTGGGTTTAACTGTCAGTGTAGAGAAGCAAAAGTCAGAAAGCAAATACAGTGGTAGAGAGATAAATAGATAGGTAGAGAGATAGAGAGAGATAGAGAGAGATAGAGAGAGATAGATAGATAGAGAGAGAGAAGACAGACAGACAGACAGAGACAGACAGACAGACAGAGACATCGAAAGAGCATGAATGTGTGGAAAGTGGAAAATACGCAATTTGCAATCTTTAGCAGGGTAAAAAAAAAGGGGGGGGGAGAAGAGAATGCGCATCGATCATCCATCTGCGTATAAGCCAGTGCGTCTGAGTGCGCCGTAGGACACAACGACGAGGGACTCGAACATACAACTGAGGAATCTGTGAGGGTCTCATTTTTATGCACCCACCAGCGTATCGGTTACGTGTTTGTCGCGTCAGTGGCACCTCCTTGAGGCACTATAGCCTTGGTTGTTGGCACCGCAGTGCTCCCTCCCTCCCGACCTACTTGTACAAACACACCTAGTAGCGTCTAGGGAAGAGGCGGGGCCAGGAGCTGTGACTCGACCCCTGTAACCACAAACAGGTGAGTAAATAGGTGAGTACATTCACTAAACAAAAAGAAATTAATTAAGCAGAAATTGATAGGACACAGATGAAAAAAATTATATTTATTTGTAAAAACAAATTGAGTATTTATAGTAATTAAATTAATTATTTAAAAAAAAAGTGGTGGTAGTAGTAGTATAGTAGTAGTTTTAGTTGTAGAATAGATATCTTATTGTATGAGACACCGAAACGATGGTAAACAGACACAAATGCAGAATAACAGGATCTTTGCTTGACGACAACGTTTCGCCCACACTCTGGTCTTTATCAGGTCATAAACAGCGAAACCCGATGAGAGAATTTGAGAGCAAACATTAAGTATAAGCAAAGTGAAGAGTGAGTGAGGAGCATAGCAGGTCACCCACTCTGAGATGATGATGATAATAATAATAATAATAATAATAATAATAATAATAATAATAATAATAATAATAATGATAATAATAATAATAATAATAATAATAATAATAATAATAATAATAATAATAATAATAATAATAATAAATAATAATAATAATAATAATAATAATAATAATAATAATAATAATAATAATAATAATAAGAAGAAGAAGAAGAAGAAGAAGAAGAAGAAGAAGAAGAAGAAGAAGAAGAAAAAGAAGAAGAAGAGGAAGAGGAAGAGGAAGAAGAAGAAGAAGAAGAAGAAGAAGAAGAAGAAGAAGAAGAAGAAGAAGAAGAAGAAGAAGAAGAACATGAACAAGAAGAAGAAGAAGAAGAAAAAGAAGAAGAAGAAGAAGAAGAAGAAGAAGAAGAAGAAGAAGAAGAAGAAGAAGAAGAAGAGGAAGAGGAAGAAGAAGAAGAAGAAAAAGAAGAAGAAGAATACAGTAGGGATATTATGTGTAAGGCCCAGTCACTACTAAGTATATTTAGGTACAGGTACACATAAATAGTCACACAAATAATTTCTTAGGATAATCCAAAAAAGTCAGACAAAGTGACTTATTTCCATTGGGATCCTACTGCTACCATTATTATTATTATTCTGGCACTTGATGAGCTTAAGTTCAGTCCCTGAGGAGTAGAAAAATTGGTTATATTATTTCCTTACACCTGTTGCCCTTGTTCACCTAGCAGTGAATAGGTACCTGACCATTAGTATTTTTGTTGTTGTTGTTCTTGATTCGTTGGTACTCTCCTGGCCCGGGTCTTTTCCAGATGGCTCCCTGTCTTGGAGTGTCTGAGACCTATGTCTCCCATGGGAGGAGGTACAAGTACCTCCTCATCTTCCGGGACCAACTGTCCCTGGCCTAGCCCCATTCCCCGCCCTCACGGGGCTCGTAGGGAGAAGCTAGGCTTCTGGTCTGCCATCTTTCCCGCCCCAGGGGGGCTCGTGGGAATGGCAGTCTTGTGAGCTTTAGATGGTAGCAAGCTCCAGCACCTACCCTGTCCTAAAAGGGCTGGGCATGGTGTCTCCCTCTGTATTAGTATTTTAGGTGTAGGAGGTGTTGATTCACCGGGAATTCTCCCGGCCCGGGTCTTTACCAGATGGCGACCCGGCTCCGGCTCCCTGGCGTGGGAGTGTCAGAGACCTATGTCTCCCAATGAGGGGATACCCCTCATCGGCGGGACCAACTAGCCCCAGGCCTAGCCACATTCCCCACCAGCACGAGGCATGGAGGTAGATAGATGCTAGGCCTCTCTGGTCTGCCACCTTCCCTAACGGGAAGGGCAGGCTTAAGAGCTGCAGATGGTAGCAAGCTCCAGCCTTGGCACCTACCCTGCCCTAGAAGGGCTGGGCATGGTGATCGACCAATGATGATCGACCCTTCTAGTATTTTAATATTCAAAGATTTACGCCATGGAATGTGTGTATTTTATAAATACATATACAGACATTATGGTAAATAAGTCACTCTGACTTTTTTGGGTTATCGTAGGTTCTCTACATATATGCTGCTATGTATGATAATTTATGTAACTGTATTTGTATATACCTTAATAAACTTACTTACTTACACAGCACAAGACCTGTCTACACTGGTGGAATATATTGTAGTTACCGCTGAAAACTGAATAATTTTCTGTGAAAGTTTCCACTCTTTAGATATTCCAGGGGTAACTATTCCTTTTAATGAATAAATTTCTCCTGAACTCTCATGTAAATAAGTAAGTTTATTCAGATAATTTACATAGTGTAAATTACACAGGATAACACCAATCCCCCAAAAAAGGAAAAGACCCTTGCTGGGAGAGTCCCGGTGAATCAAGAACAGAACAGAACAGTCAGACATCACTCCCACGAGTCCTCCTGGGACGGGGAAGATGGCAGACCAGAGGCCTAGCTTCTCCCTACGAGCTCCGTGAGGGCGGGGAATGGGGCTAGGCCTGGGGACAGTTGGTCCCAGAAGATGAGGAGGTACTTGTACCTCCTCCCATGGGAGACATAGGTCTCAGACACTCCCAAGACAGGGACCCAAGGCTGGGACACCATCTGGAAAAGACCTGAGCCGGGAGAGTACCAGCGAATCAAGAAGAAGAAGATCAGTGTGTGTATTTCCACTGGTGCAGTTTGACTCTTCATCTAGCAGTAAGTAGGTATCTGGGTGTTAGTCGACTGGTGGGGGTTGCATCTTGGGGGACAAGAGTGAAGGACTCCAATGGAAAAAGGACAGTCCCTGATGACGCACTGACTTGCTTGGGTTATTCCGAGTGGCTAACCCTCCGCGTTAAAAGTCCGAACAAATCTTAAAAAATTTCTTCGGATTTTTAACCCCGGAGGGTTAGCCACCCAGGATAACCCAAGAAAGTCAGTGCGTCATCGAGGACTGTCTGTCTTATTTCCATTGGGGTCCTTAATCTTGTCCCCCAGGATGCGACCCACACCAGTCGACTAACAACCCAGGTACCTACTTGCTGCTAGGTGAACATGACAACAGGTGTAAGGAAACACGTCGAAATATTTCCACCCGCCGGGAATCGAACCCGGGCCCTCCGTGTGTGAAGTGAGAGCTCTAGCCACCAGACCACCGGGCCATCTTATCTTATCTTAAGGATGCGACCCATAAGGGACCCCAAATAAGTCACTTTTTTGGGTTATCCTAGGTAATTTACACATGCGTTACTATGCATGATAACTGTACTTGTGTACCCGCACCTAAATAAACTTACTAACAATCAGCTAAGATCCAGGTACCTATTTACTGCTATATTAACAGAGGCAACAGGGGAAAATAAACATGCTCAGAGTTTCCATTCGTCCCGGGTTCAAACCTGGGCACTTCAGTTGTGATCCAGAGGCCTACGCACTCACTCAGGATCAGGAAACTCCTGTGAGAATAATATCCATAGACTTGATATTAGTTAGGAAAGTTTATCTTCGATCTTTGAAGTTAAGGATAAATGAATCCATCAGAATTATTTTTGGCTGTCCTACATCTACCAAGGTTCTTAATATGAGGAAGGAGCTTGATATTCCTAGTATCAGTGATAGGAATATCGAGATTAATATTGTACGTGGTATTAGAATGTTAAGAAATGAACCAGATACTGTCACAATGAATCTTACTAAATGTCTTGAAGTAAATACACACGGATCTAAATGGATTTTGAAAACATGCAATTACATTAAGTTTTATAACTTGCATGAACTATATCACTGTAGACAACAAGAGCATTTCAACCCTCCATGGAAGATGTGTTCATTTAATATCACATACCTACAAGCCCCTCCCAAGAAGCTCATTACTAGTAATCACTTCCTTAAATCACTTTCTCGTCTAACTAGTAGTAATAATTTATCACAAGTTTTATATATTGATGGATCTAAACAGGAGTCTTCTGGCAGGGCTGCGTCTGCTCTTGTTGCCACCTCCCTAGTTAAGAACAATATGAACTTTGTTGAGTTAGACATAAGAATGAACAACTGGGCGTCTGTACTGCAAACTGAATTGTTTGACATCCTAATGGCACTAAAGCTGACTTAAGGCACAGAGCTTGACTCTATAATTATAACTGATTCTGTGTCATCACTGAAGGCTCTTGACTCACATAATGACTCTAACAACATGCTCATTGGAGAAGCCAGATATAGACACTCAAAAATCCGGGAAAAAGGAATTAATGTACAATTGTTATGTACCCTGAAGAAGAATGTAGAATATAACTTTGGTATATTTGTGTCTAGCATTAGGAACAATATTAGGAGATAAGTAAATAATGAAACTGAATGCTATAAAAATGCATTTAGAAGCCTGAGTAGATCTATAACCCACTATGATAACATGAACGTAGTTAAGTACATTTATGGAGCAACTTGCAATGTGAACTGACTGACTGATGTTGTAGTGGCCAGGCTTAGGCTTGGCTACAAGTACTTTTGGCAGTTTGGGAGACACACAATGGATGATTAAACTAAATGCAAATTATATGGTCAGCTCTACGTTCACTGTCTTGAACACTATGTGCTTAATTGTCCATTTATTTAAGAATATAGAGATAGACAGTATAATAACCTATGTGACATGTCAAGATATATTATTAATGAAAATAAGATACCAGGTATATTAAGCAAATGTCCTAAAATTGCTTGTAACAGATAAGTGAACTGTAGATATAAATCCAAATGTACTCCTGTTAACCCTTTTCGGGCCTAGTTCCTAGGCCTCTTGTGTATCCATATGCTCTTGCGCTACCGTCCACAGGATGGATATGGTGTGCACAATAAACTAGCCACTTCGGTGGCAAAATTTAAAAATCTAAAATCTTCAGCATTCCCAAGAGGCTATATTATAAAAGACATAATATGCGCCTTATGGATTTTTTTTACAGACATTTCGCCCACCATAAAGCTCTTGCCAGAAGAAACATCTCATTAAAATGTCAAATGTCCAGTTAACATACCTATCGCGATATAATTCCTTTCACATAAATATACATATACAGTGTCTATGTTTACCTACCGACCATTATTTCTAGTAGCAAAGAGATAGACATGAAATTCGTGGTTGATGAACAGTTTTCTTGCAATGTCTGATAATGCCTTTTTTTAGAGAGAGAGAGAGAGCCAAAGGTTTGATGGGTATAATTGCTTTACAGTAATCGAGTTCAATTACCGGCGATGGTGAGACGTACAGTGAAATCCCTGTTCAGCCCAGTAGTAAATAGATGTCTGGGAACTAGATGACGGTTTCGAGTCGTAGCTTGGGAAAGCAGACCAAAGAACACCAAGCCCTCAAGGGCTACAAAGCGGGTCAAGTCATGTTGTGTGCAGTAGTTCCCAGCTTTGGTGAAATGTATAAAGTGGTTAAACTAGTTGCTAATAGTATATCTTTATGTATAAAATAATCTGGAAATTTCTTGAACCTTTGTGAAGACTATGAGAGTATATATTGTGTATATACCTAGATATGTGTATCTCTCAGTGTATATACATGGAGAGGCGTGTATAGTGAAGCCCGAAGCCTCGAGCATTCTACAATATAGCCAACTCTCAGCCAGAAGCAAAATTCATGTTTTTGTAAGTGGGGGAGATTTTTGTTTTGCTCTAGTATTGTGGTGGTAAGGATTTTATTCTTTTAATGGAGTAGAGATTGTAGGAGCTTTTGTGTGTGTGTGTGTGTACTCACCTATATGTGGTTGCAGGGGTCGATTCATAGCTCCTGGCCCCGCCTCTTCACTGATCGCTACTAGGTCCTCTCTCTCTCGCTGCTCCATGAGCTTTATCATACCTCGTCTTAAAGCTATGTATGGTTCCTGCCTCCACTACCTCACTATCCAGACTATTCCACTTCCTGACAACTCTATGACTGAAGAAATACTTCCTAACATCCCTTTGACTCGTCTGAGTCTTCAACTTCCAATTGTGACAACTTGTTTCTGTGTCCCATCTCTGGAACATCCTGTCTTTGTCCACCTTATCTATTCCTCGCAGTATTTTGTATGTCGTTATCATGTCTCCCCTAACCCTCCTGTCCTCCAGTGTCGTCAGGCCGATTTCCCTTAACCTTTCTTCGTAGGACATTCCCCTTAGCTCTGGAACTAACCTTGTTGCAAACCTTTGCACTTGTATTTGTGTGTGTTAGTTACCATTTTGTCCTAGGCACATGTCGATTAGACACTAGGCCTGTTGTATGTATATGTGTGTGTGTGTAATGAAACACTTCGAAATGTTTCGGCCCCGCCGGGAATCGAACCCGGGCCCTCCGTGCGTGAAGCGAGAGCTTTAGCCACGATGGAAATAAATGGTATAAAATACCGACACAATGGAAAAATAAACACATAAGCAGTATAATGTGATCCCTTATTGACAACGTTTCGCCCACGCAGTGGGCTTTATCGAGTCACAGACAGATCTACCTGGAAAATGAGTAACATGAATATATATGTAGATGAATGGTTCAGAGAACCGACAAGTTGTTAAATTAGACACATATGCAACACTTGAATATATATAGGGTATAGTCAGGTGGAGAATACTGGGTCAGGTGGAGAAAGCTGCATGTGAGTCTTAAAAGTAGTGTGATAGTTAAAAACATTGTGTGACTTAAAGGACAACACGCTGTACCGAAGAATCCTGGAATCATCACTTATCTGTATATCCAACAACTTCAACCAGAACAACGGCTTCTACAACATAGCTGAACCTATTGCCAAGAAACTTCTTCAACGCTATCCCACCTAGAACTCAAGAATGGTACACTGCAGGTCCTTTAAGTCACACAATGTTTTTAACTATCACACTACTTTTAAGACTGTCACATGCAGCTTTCTCCACCTGACTATACCCTATATATATTCATGTTACTCATTTTCCAGGTAGATCTGTCTGTGACTCGATAAAGCCCACTGCGTGGGCGAAACGTTGTCAATAAAGAATCACATTATACTGCTTATGTGTTTATTTTTCCAGCTTTAGCCACCATGCCATCGGGCGTGTGTGTGTGTGTGTTGTGTGTGTGTGTGTGTGTGTGTGTGTGTGTGTGTGTGTGTGTGTGTGTGTGTGTGTGTGTGTGTGATTTCATATTTAAAACCAGCCATTTTGGTGCGTGGGGTGATGGGGGAGGCGAAGGATGGGTTAATTAATGGGGGGAGTGACGGGAGATAAACAAGTACAATGTCCTCACTTTTGACCAACTGCTGTTAAACAGTTCTGTTACAGTAATCGAAACGGTCCAAACCCGACCGAAAACACTGTCATAAGTTTTAGCCTCGTAAATGCGGGTTATTTGTGTATCATATTTTCTCTCACTCCATTTTATATGGGCGGGAAGTCGGCATGCCCCCCCAGTCTGGATGCAGTTCAATGGATTTTCTGAAATTTCACTTTTCCCAGATGACTGTGGGTCCGGCATATTCGTGAATGGGTTGTACGTAAGAGGCAAAGAGTGTTTTAAGACGAGTCTTTGTCTAGGTTTCTGAACACGATGTTTAGTGCATGTGGCTGATGCTCTTGTGTTCGTGTGGCTGATGCTCTTGTGTTCGTGTGGCTGATGCTCTTGTGTTCGTGTGGCTGATGCTCTTGTGTTCGTGTGGCTGATGCTCTTGTGTTCGTGTGGCTGATGCTCTTCTGTTCGTGTGGCTGATGCTCTTCTGTTCGTGTGGCTGATGCTCTTCTGTTCGTGTGGCTGATGCTCTTCTGTTCGTGTGGCTGATGCTCTTCTGTTCGTGTGGCTGATGCTCTTCTGTTCGTGTGGCTGATGCTCTTCTGTTCGTGTGGCTGATGCTCTTCTGTTCGTGTGGCTGATGCTCTTCTGTTCGTGTGGCTGATGCTCTTCTGTTCGTGTGGCTGATGCTCTTCTGTTCGTGTGGCTGATGCTCTTCTGTTCGTGTGGCTGATGCTCTTGTGTTCGTGTGGCTGATGCTCTTCTGTTCGTGTGGCTGATGCTCTTCTGTTCGTGTGGCTGATGCTCTTCTGTTCGTGTGGCTGATGCTCTTCTGTTCGTGTGGCTGATGCTCTTGTGTTCGTGTGCGTCTCAGGAGACAGATTTACAATAATACTTTATTTATAGGTCTTCAGCTTTTCCGTGAATTATTTCCTCATCCACAGACGATATCTCGTCTTCGATCTATTTCTATTCTCAGCTTCAGAACTTTGTTGTTGTTGGGTTACTCTCCAAAAGCCATTCATTCGACTAATTCTGAAGTCTGTCCGGGTCTTTGTGAAGCCTTCGCTTGTAATCTCTGGCTTGTATTCTCCTTATTATTTTGGTATCACCCGCTAACAAGGACACGTAGGATATTTTCTTCTCCTGTTGTCAGATCATTTGTGTACACCAGGACTTAAGTTGATTCTTCTGAGATAACTAGTTATATTACACACACCTCATATCTGCCTATGGAATAACTCTCTTCATCTCACCTCTTACATATATGAAAAAAAGCCTCCCAACTTCCCCTCCTCCATATTTGGAGCAAGTCTCCCCATCTTCCATTCCCATGTATGAAGCAAGTCTTTCCACTTTCCTTCCTCCATGTATAGTTTAATTCTCGGACGCGTCCCCTCCTAATGAATGCCATCTCCTCACCACCTCATCACCACCACCTCACCACCTCCTCAATACCTCCTCACCACTACCTCACCTCCTTAACACTGAAAACAATTGCTTTTTATGTCCTTCTGGCTCATTTCAGCTTCCAGTTTCAATCTACGTCGACCTGCCTCTTCCCTCAACATGTAAACAATAGTTTGTCTCTGTCTATTTTCTCGACGCCTCAAACGCTCATAAGTTTCTATCATCTCCCAGTGAGTGAGTTTGTTTCCACCTGCCTTAAACACACGCACATATATATGCTCAATAATTAAGAATTAAACACACATGTGCAACAGCTGGGTAATTTTTATAGTAGACGTTTGACTCTATCAATACAGATTCAAAAGACATAATGGGAAGACTGTAGAAGTATATGCAAAAGATGAGGTAATCAGTCCCTCAGTCCAATAATAATAACCCACAGAAACTCAGAAAAATAACTGATCTGCTGACGAGGACCCCAGCAGGGGGTCGAAACATATACATATATATGTTTGTATCCTCCCCTCCGTACCCTTCGTCCCGACCTGCTTCAAACACACACGTATTCGTATCCCCGTGAATGTGATTTTTCTGACCTGATTAAACCACGTGTTTGTGTTCCCTGGGTCGAGACTCAGCTCCTGTTTACGTCACGATCTCTCATCAGCATAATGCGACAGTAACATTCACCTTCACTACAGTGAAGCGACAGTAACATTCACCTTCACTACAGTGAGGCGACAGTAACATTCACCTTCACTACAGTGATGCGACAGTAACATTCACCTTCACTACAGTGAGGCGATAATAACATTCACCTTCACTACAGTGAGGCGACAGTAACATTCACCTTCACTACAGTGAGGCGACAGTAACATTCACCTTCACTACAGTGAGGCGACAGTAACATTCACCTTCACTACAGTGATGCGACAGTAACATTCACCTTCACTACAGTGATGCGACAGTAACATTCACCTTCACTACAGTGAGGCGAAAATAACATTCACCTTCACTTGGTGGCCCGTGGCCTAGTGGCTAAAGCTCTCGCTTCACACGGCGAGTGTCTGGGTTCGATTCCCGGCGAGGGTAGTAACATTGGGCGTGTTCTTTACACCGGTTGTCTATGTTCACTCATCAGTAAAATGGGTACCTGGGTGTTAGTCGACTGGTGTGGGTCGCATCCTGGGACAAAACTGACCTAATTTGCCCGAAATGCTCTGCATAACAAGTGGCTTTCTATATAGTAGTATGTCATTGATGTCAGCTATGGTCTGTATACCATGTACGTGTAGAAATAAAGATATTATTATTATTATTATTATTATTATTATTATTATTATTATTATTATTATTATTATTATTATTATTATTACAGTGATGCGAGAGAAACGTTGACCCCCATGGAATGAAAATCCAGCCATTGGACACTCACAGTAAGTCATATCGCAGTTCCATTTAACATTTGTACCGCCCTTCCCACCTGATTCTCACAACCCTGACGCTTCCCTAAGTTCTTACACCTCACCCATCCTCCTCACACTCTCATCACCCTCTCTCTCTGTTTACCATCCTACTTACATCTCTGTCACTCTAATCCTTCCCTATTTCACCACCTTTCCTTTCCGTGTCCACTAATAGAACCAGCTGTGGCTTCCATCATCCGTGGAACAGAGTTAAACATTCCTCAACTGAAGTACTGAATATTTGCTCTTAGGCCGAGAGACTGATTAACTCTTCTTCCACAGTCTTCCGGTTATGCTCAAGTATTACACTGATGAAGCCACTGGATGGCGAAACGTCTACGAATAAAGATACCCAGATGTTGCTCATGCGTCTGATTCATCAACTTGTAGCTGTCGCATACCAGTGAGATATTGAGACTCCTCTGGGATGCGAAACACTCCTTCTCTCTGTCTCTCTCTCTGTCCCTCCTCTCTTTCCCTTCCTCCCTCTTTACCTCCATCTGTCGCTGGACCGTCATTGTCTTCAGCTGTGGCAGGAGAGTCCTCATCACCGGGACGGTGCTCTGTTTACCTTGAGTCATGTTCTTCCCCACCAACATGCAACAGTATGCAACAATATCCTTCATATTCTCCTCTATACAATGCAATTATCCTCCCAAAAATGTTGTTCCTATCTGAATTATCTTTCTTTAAGCAATCTCTTTCCCACATAAACTGGATCATATTTTCTACAAGGGAACTCGCAGCAAGTAAACTCCTGGCATCCTATCTTCCAGATTCTTTGTTTACAGTTCGTGAGAAAATGCAAGATCGAAATGGTGCAAGATACTCTGCGCTGCCAGACCCAATCTATTCGTTGTTATTGTCGCCAGTTATTCGTCAAGATAGGGTAACATGCGCTAACTTAACCTAAGCGAAAATACCAAATCTTAACATTTTCGTTTATGTGAAATTGGTTGAGTAGATAAGAGTTTGCTCACAAGCTTGATTTTTAACATTGACTTTAATCTTTTTAAAGTTGAGGAGAAATTTAAAAGAAAAATTAGAGAGTGTGGTAGTACCTGGCATGTGCCAAGGTATCGGTATCGGCGAAATTTTAGGTGTCGTTTCATGACTATTAATACCGAAACATGGTATTAAGTAATACCGATATATGGTATTACCAGGTGATATCACCTGTTTACTGTGATTTTATTGCACCAATATGTGGTATTAAGTTCAAGGCTGTTTCTTTTATATTCTTGACAACACAATTGGAAATCTTTAACAATTACTCCCTCCGTCCCTCTCTCCCTCCATCTCTTACCTCCCTCCGTCTCTCCCTCCCTCCCACCCTTTTCCTATTACTCTCAAAGCCACCCTCCTCTATTCCCTCCCAACCTCCATTTCTTCCTCCATCTCACTCTCCCTCCCTTCCTTCCTTCCTCCACCTTATATACGTTGATGAGACTGCCTGGGTAGAAGTCAGTCTCCTCCCCCCACAAGGTTCTCTTCACCAGTAATCAGTCACCATTGTGACTGACTCCTCTCAGGCTGGTCACTGAGTGGTCTTTGTGACTACCATTCTGCTCCTCTTAGGTAATGATCTTCTCTTCTCCTCTTTTCTCTTCTCTTCTCCTTGCTTCTCTTGTCCTATCTTCTCTTCTCTTTTTCTCTCTCTTCGTCAGCAAAATGTAATGAAGCCTCTAATATTCTTCGTCCTTTCCTCCCTCCCTCCTTCCTTCCCTCCCTTCCTCTCTCCCTCTCTCTCCATCCCTCTTTCCTTCCTCCCTCCTTCCTTCCCTCCCTTCCTCTCTCCATCCCTCTTTCTTCCCTCCCTCCTTCCTTCTCTCCCTTCCTCTCTCCTTCTCTCTCAATCCCTCTTTCCTCCCTCCCTCCTTCCTTCACTCTCTTCCTCTCTCCCTCCTTCCTTCTCTCCCTCCTTCCTTCTCTCCCTCCTTCCTTCTCTCCCTCCTTCCTTCTCTCCCTTCCTCTCTCCTTCTCTCTCCATCCCTCTTTCCTCCCTCGTTCCTTCCTTCCTCCTTCCTATCTCCTCTCTCTCATCCCTCTTTCCTCCCTCCCTCCTTCCTTCCTCTTCCTTCCTCTCTCCCTCTCTTTCCATCCCTCTTTCCTCCCTCCCTCCTTCCTTCCTCCTTCCTCTCTCCCTCTCTCTCCATTCCTCTTTCCTCCTCCTCCTCCTTCCTTCTCTCCCTTCCTCTCTCCCTCTCTCTCCATCCCTCTTTCCTCCCTCCCTCCTTCCTTCCCTCCCTTCCTCTCTCCCTCTCTCTTCATCCCTCTTTCCTCCCTCCCTCCTTCTTTCTCTCCCTTCCTCTCTCCCTCTCTCTCCATCCCTCTTTCCTCTCTCCCTCCTTCCTTCACTCTCTTCCTCTCTCCCTCCTTCCTTCTCTCCCTTCTTCCTTCTCTCCCTTCGTCTCTCCCTCTCTCTCCATCCCCCCCTTTCCTCCCTCGTTCCTTCCTTCTCTCCCTTCCTCTCTCCCTCCTTCCTTCCCCTTCCTTCCTCTTTCCCTCTCTCTCCATCCCTTTTTCCTCCCTCCCTCCTTCCTTCCCTCCTTCCTCTCTCCTCTCTCTCCATCCCTCTTTCCTCCCTCCCTCCTTCCTTCTCTCCCTTCCTCTCTCCCTCTCTCTCCATCACTCTTTCCTCCCTCCCTCCTTCCTTCACTCTCTTCCTTTTTCCCTCCTTCCTTCTCTCCCTTCTTCCTTCTCCCCCCCTTCCTCTCTCCCTCTCTCTCCATCCCTCTTTCCTCCCTCGTTCCTTCCTTCTCCCCTTCCTCTCCTCCTCCTTCCTTCCTCCCTTCCTCTCTCCCTCTCTCTCCATCCCTCTTTCCTCCCTCCCTCCTTCCTTCTCTCCCTTCCTCTCTCCCTCTCTCTCCATCCCTCTTTCCTCCCTCCTTCCTTCCTTCTCTCCCTTCCAATGGAAATAAGTTTTGTCTGACTATTTTGAGTCAGCCTGGTGGGTAATTTACACACATACTGCTATGTGTACTTGTACTTACTTTGTGTACTTGTTCTTACTTTATGTGTACGTGTACTTTATGTGCAGCTGTACCTAAATAAACTTACGTACTTTACAGTCCCTCCCATATCCTTCCTTCCCTCGTCCATTCCTCTCTTCCCCTCCTCTTCCCTTCCCAAAACAACCCCCTGTCTCTTTCCCCCTCGTCCTTCCTTCCCTTCTAATGTCCTTCACTTCTCCCTCTTGTTCTTCCCTCCTGTATCCCTTCCTCTCCTCTCCTCTCTCTCTCTCCCTATATACTCTCCCTGTAGCTTTCATTCCAACCCAGAAATAAAATGAGACATAAAACAGAGTGAAGTGATCGCTAAGTTTAACCCAATTGTCGAAGCTGAGTAAGTCTCCCTTCCGCTTGGCCGAGCAAACTGATCTCATCTTCAGAATGTTGAGGCGAAATGAATAAAGAGAGAGAGAGAGAGAGAGAGAGAGAGAGAGAGAGAGAAGAGAGAGAGAGAGAGAGAGAGAGAGAGTGAGACAAGGATGTTCAGTGGATAATCGCTCGTTCAATGTTCATTTTACCAGTTCTCGACGTGAGGTTGATTTGTGATTGGCCAGTTATTGCTTTCTGGTGGATTAATAATCCGAGGGAAGAGGGACTGACTAACGACTAATTCGTTGGGCAAATTATTCGTTAGCCTTTTCGTCGTTGTTAGTCTTTCGGGCTGCGTTATTTTATAGCACTGATGATCGTTATTATATTTTGATTTTAGAATTATTTTCGGGTTTGAAAATAATGCTAATAAAAATAATGAAAATATAATAAAAATTGTAATAATAATAATATTTAATAATAATAATAATAATAATAATAATAATAATAATAATAATAATAATAATAATAATAATAATAATAATAATAATAATAATAATAATAATAATAATAATAATAATATAATAATAAATAATAATAATAATAATAATAATAATAATAATAATAATAATAATAATAATAATAATAATAATAGTTACTACTGCCAATAATATCATCATTTTTACTATTTTTAATGTTACTATGTCTACTTTTACTACTAATACAACTCTTTTTACTACTACTGTTCAAACTATAACTTCACCAACAACTATAACTACTGCAGTTATTATTATTAATACAAGAACAACAAGTACAGATACTGCAGTTACTATTGCTAATATAAGAAAATAACAGCAACAACAACAACAGCTACAACAGAAGCAGCAACAACAACTACAACAGCCAGCAGCAGCAACAACAACAACAACAGCAGCAACAACAGCAGCAGCACAACACACGAAACAATAACAACAGCTACAACAGCAGCAGCAACAACAACAACAACAACAACAACAACAGCAATAACAACAGCAGCAACAACAGCAGCAGCAACAACAACAACAGAAACAATAACAACAGCTACAACAGCATCAGCAACAACAACAACAACAGAAACAATAACAACAGCTACAACAGCAGCAGCAACAACAACAACAACAACAACAGCAACAACAACAACAGCAACAACAACAACAGCAACAACAACTAACGTTTACTTTAAATACGTCCCAAAGATGTGAGTACTCGCCTATTTGTTGTTGCAGCGTCGATTCACAGCTCCTGACCCCCCCCTTTCCTTCACTGGCTTTCTGGTTACGCCTTTTTAAACTAGAGATCCTCCTCCTCTCCTCTCCAGACTATTCCACTTCCTACCTTATAAGACAATGTACTTCCTGCTCCACTACATCATCTCAGACTTTCATCTTCCTTGACCTCTATTCTGAACAATCTCTAACATCCTGCTATCTACCTTGAGTTTGTTCTTCGTTGTGACCTCTTGTTGTGTGTCCCTTCTGGAAATCTGTCACTATTCTTGTGTGTGTGTGTGTGTGTGTGTGTGTGTGTGTCTGTCTGTCTGAGTGATTTCCACGAGAAATTCTGATATTTGATGACAGAGTTATTACGATGATTAAGGCAGCAAATACTCCTGATTTTGGCTGATTTCGAGATCTGAAATTCAACATAAAATTGCAGATTCTTTTCTAGTATTGATTTTGTAAATGAATCTTGACTTGACGAAAAGATAAAAAAAAATCTTTTTAGCTCATTAAAATTGGCTTTCTTTCAATACTGAATACAATGAGTCGAATTTGATTAGGTTGGTTGATTAATGGGGTTTAAAGCCTATCTACCACACTAGGGTCATTAAGGCCACCAGACAAGAATACTTTAATCCCAAAAATAGGGATTAAAGCAAACTATTACCATATTAAATTTCCAGAGGACAGAAGACTATAGTTAAAAAAATATAACATCTGAATATAAAGACGTTTTATTATATATTCTCCCAAATTACCCTACCATCTTTCCTATCTTCTTCCATAGCATCAAACGAGTTAGTTAATAAAACAAATTCTTCCGGACAACCTCAGTGACTCAGCAGGAAGACTCTTGCTGCTCCAGCACCAAAGCCTAGTGCAGTTCTGGCCTACAAACAGTCAAGCTGGTATGGCCCCATAGCTGAAAAGGTGGTTCCCAACATGCTTAGGGGTGTAACATCAGACAGGAAGACTGCCCGTCAAAAAGATGTGAGTGCACGTCACTCTGGGGACCTCCTCCAAACAGTTCCCATTACGGCAATGGGAACACACCTCGACCCTAAGACCCTCCATATTGCAGTGGCTCTCCGCCTCGCTGCCCCAATTCACACGGAATATACGTGTATTTGCGGAGATGCGCAAGCCAACCAATATGGTCTACATGATCTTTACTGCTCCTAAAACCAAGGGTTGGACATGCAAACACAATGAGGTCAACGACATAAAGAGAAGCCTTACTACAGCTGGATGCCCAGCCGAGAGAGCCCCAATCACTACCAGCCAAAAATACTCACAACCCAGCAAACCGCCCCGATGGGATCACCATTTATCCTATTTATCCTTGGAAGAATGGCAAACTCTTAACATGAGACTATACCTGCGTGTCGACACTGGCTGACACCTACATCCATCACAGTGTCGGGCGACAGAAAGGAGCTGCCGATCACAGGAAGGCATACAAGATCGGCAAGTACAGAGACATAAACCAACAGTATCAATTTGTCCCAGTGGGATCAGAGACCTTGGGATCATGGGGAAAAACAGGCACTTTCCAAGACTGGTCTAGACTCATGAACACCACCAGGGACTCGAAAACAGCCACTTTCAAGTTCCAGCGCCTCAGCGTGGCCATCCAGAGGGAAAATGCTTGCTGCATACTTGGCTCGGGTCTGGCTACAGGGGAGCTGGAGAAAATTCATAATCTTTGAACCTACGAACCTTGGAACAAGGAACGGAGGTTCGAGTCTCCTTCGACCTGAGATTAGTGTTTGTGAATATTTCGCCTGTTCTGCGAATTCTAAACGTTGTAAAAATCTCTCGTCGGTCGATGCATGCAGGGGATTAGATGAAAAAGCTAACACCACCTGACTGAATGCTGGCTGCCTTTGACCAAAACGTCTAGCGTTGCTGGGCAGGTATTGACAGGTAGGTGGTAGAA
This sequence comes from Cherax destructor, assembly GCA_009830355.1. Classification (NCBI taxonomy): domain Eukaryota; kingdom Metazoa; phylum Arthropoda; class Malacostraca; order Decapoda; family Parastacidae; genus Cherax; species Cherax destructor. Next base: position 144,222 of record WNWK01000320.1, read on the forward strand.
CGGGTATGTTCAGTTTTCCTTCGACCTGAATTATATTATATATATATATATATATATATATATATATATATATATATATATATATATATATATATATATATATATATATACATGTCGTGCCGAATAGTTAAAACTTGGGGTTTTTGCTTAATAGCAACGCTCTTCTTCCCAAATAAATCAAGCGAAAATTTGTGTATGCAATAATTTCGCAAAAATTGTTCTGAACGTAACGAAAAAAATATTTCATTGTGTTTGTGTATTATTAAATTATTGTAAACTTATCTAAAATATATTTAGTTGGATTAGGCTAAATTAAATTGGACTTGTTATAATAAAGTTCGGTAGGTTTTCTAAGGTTTTTTGGTACAAAATTATTAATTTTATATTAACCTAAATGAAAAAAATATATCTTTAAACGTATAAGAGAAAATTTTAGAAAGGACTTAATTTTAAATGAGTTTTTGCTAATTGACCAGTTTTACCTATTCGGCACCACACACGTACGCACATACTAACACACACACACACACACACACAACACACACACACACACACACAAACACACACGCCTGTGCGCCTGTGACGACCGGTGTACCGCAGGGGTCAGTCCTAGGACCAGTGTTATTCTTGGTATATGTAAACGACATGACGGACGGGATAGACTCAGAAGTGTCTCTGTTCGCAGATGATGTGAAATTAATGAGGAGAATCACATCGGAAGAGGACCAAGCAGGACTTCAAAGAGACCTGGACAAGCTTGACATCTGGTCTAGCAGTTGGCTTCTCGAATTCAATCCCTCCAAATGCAAAGTCATGAGGATCGGAGAAGGGCAAAGAAGACCGCTGACAGAGTACAGGCTAAGTGGACAAAGGCTACAAACCTCGTCAAAGGAGAAAGACCTTGGGGTGAGTATAATGCCAAGCACGTCTCCGGAGGCACACATCAACCAGATAACTGAGGCAGCATATGGGCGACTGGCAATCCTAAGATTAGCGTTCCGTTACCTTAACAAGGAATCGTTCAAGACACTGTACACCGTGTACGTCAGGCCCATAGTAGAGTATGCAGCACCAGTCTGGATCCCACATCTTGTCAAGCACGTCAAGAAGCAAGAGAAAGTGCAAAGGTTTGCGACAAGGCTAGTTCCACAACTCAGGGACTGTCCTATGAAGAAAGGTTGAGGGAAATAGGACTAACAACACTGGAGACAGAAGGGTTAGAAGACATGATAATCGACATACAAAATACTGCGGGAATCGACAAGGTGGATAGTGACAGAATATTCAAGAGAGGGAACACAGAAACAAGGGGCACAACTGGAAGCTGAAGACTCAGATGAGTCAAAGGGATGTTAGGAAGCATTTCTTCAGCCATAGAGTAGTCAGGAAGTGGAGTAGTCTAGCGAACGATATAGTGAAGGCGGGAACCATACATAGTTTTAAGACAAGGTATGATAAAGATCATGGAGCAGGAGAGCAGATACCCAGTAGCGGACAGCGAAGAGGCGGGGCCAGGAGCTGAGTCTCGACCCTGAAACCACAATTAGGTGAGTACACACACACACACACACACACCGAGCATGGTGCTAGCCTGTTACTGAGCTTCATGATGAACATTAAGTTTACACACATACATATAGGCCTATGTCAATGCTTTCTAGACAAAATGTATATACACACACACACACACACACACACCATTATATATATATATATATGTATATATATATATATATATATATATATATAATATATTCTTCCACGTCGCAGTTCACCGAGGCAGTGGCCCAAAAGGAAAAACGAAAGTGTCTCCTTTTACATTTAGTAATATATACAGGAGAAGGGGTTACTAGCCCCTTGCTCCCGGCATTTTAGTCGCCTCTTACGACACGCATGGCTTACGGAGGAAGAATTATATTCCACTTCCCCATGGAGAATATATATATATATATATATATATATATATATATATATATATATATATATATATATATATATATATATATATATATATATACACATATATAATATTCATAGGATTGCATGATATTGAAGTGTGGTAAGTTAGGAAGGCGCCTCAGTAGTGACCTGGCTGTGAAGGTTATATAAGTTCTTTAAGACACTGAATGGTAATGGTATTCGAACCCATGTCAAGGCATTTTATTAGAGGATTACAGAGGATCAGATACTCTTGGTGTGGTGGTTATATAAGAGACACTGACGCCACCAGGCAGAGAGGATCTTAAGAAAGAGAAAATTGGAAGTACATACTTCCTTTTTTTCCCCCTTTCTTCTTCCTCCCCCTCCTCTTCTTACTCTGTTTCTTCTTCTTCCTCCTCCTGCTCCTCCTCTTCCTGCTCCTCCTGCTGCTCCTCCTGGGTATCATGTAGTGGCACACAGGGAGGCACCAGGATCAACTTTGCTCACTACGTGACATGCTCAATGGCAAAGTGAATCAGCTGACACTGTAAGAGGCACTACGAAAATGGCACTTCCGCCTTATATCCGGCTCATGTATATATGTGTGTGTGTGTGTGTGTGTGTATCTGTGTACTCACCTAGTTGTGGTTGCAGGCCCGAGTCACAGCTCCTGGCCCCGAAGGTGTATGTGTGTGTGTGGATGGGTGGGTGGTGTTAGTGGGCGGCGTGGGAGAAACGTGGGTGGTTTGTGGGTGCTCGTGCATGAGGGAGGGGAGGGGAGGTGAAGTGATGGGAGGAGGTGAGGTGAGGGGAGGGAGGGGGAGGGGTGGGAGGGAGGAGGGAGGGAGGGGAGGGGAGGGAGGGGAGGGGGGGGAGGGAGGGAGGGGAGGGGGGGAGGGAGGGGGAAGGTGGGGGAGGAGGAGGGGAGGGGGAGGGATGGGAAGGGAGGGGAGGGGAGAGGGGTGAGGAGGAGGGGAAGGGAGGGGGGAGGGGAAGGAGGGGAGTGGAAGGGAGGGAGGGGAGGGAGGGAGGGGGGTGATTTTGAAAAGGAATCTTGAATTTCACTAAAAAAAAAAAAAATTCACTGCTGAAATTTTTTTTTTTTTGGTGGGGACATTTTACATGTCTTTTTTTTACCTCCCCTCTGATTTGTCTTTATTTTCCCTCTCACTCCTTCCTCCCGTGTCCCCTCCCTTCTCTCCCATTCCTACTCCTCCATCTTTCCCTCTTTGCACGACCCATCGATGACGGCGATTACGATAAAAAAATGAAATTTATTTATGTATTTCTTCCATTCCATTCATCTATTTTTTTAATTTTCTCATTCGGCATTCAATGGCTTCTTTGTTTTTTTTCTTTTCTCTAACACTTTTTATCCACGCCTGCCTCTATTCTACTCTTTCTATTGTGATTTTTCCTAAAAAATCAAATGACTGAAACTCCTGGGACGAGTTTCAGTCATGTGATGACTCGTCTGAGGCTCCTGGGACGAGTTTTAGTCATGGGATTACTCGTCTGTGGCTCCTGGGACGAGTTTCTGTCATGTGATGACTCGTCTGAGGCTCCTGGGACGAGTTTCAGTCATGTGATGACTCGTCTGAGGCTCCTGGGACGAGTTTCCGTCATGTGATGACTCGTCTGAGGCTCCTGGGACGAGTTTTAGTCATGGGATTACTCGTATGTGTCTCCTTGGACGAGTTTCAATCATGTGATGACTCGTCTTTGGCTCCTGGGACGAGTTTCAATCATGTGATGACTCGTCTGTGGCTCCTGGGACGAGTTTCAATCATGTGATGACTTGTCTGTTGCTCCTGGAACGAGTTTCAGTCATATGATGACTTGTCTGTGGCTCCTGGGACGAGTTTCAATAATGTGATGACTCGTCTGTGGCTCCTGGGACCATGAAGAGATCGACGCTGCTGACTGATCCACAGTATCTATAACACACGTTTCAAGGTCGACGCTGTAACAAACGTTAATAGGAATGTTCAGAAATCGTCGATAAATATAGCAAATGTTTGGAGATCAATAATATCCGGAGGGAACATTGAGAGATCAGCGATACTTGTAGCCAGAGTTCTAAGCTCTCGAAAGGGATCTCTATATCTAAATTTTTAGTGACGTCTTACAGGGACATTTTCAGATGTTTTGGAATTTTTTCGGAGCATTCATGAGCTCAGAGGAGAGAGTATTTAACTCTAACTTGCATAAATGACCTAGATAACTGTTCAACACATTGTTATCCTCAGTAGTGGAGTTGTAACTCGGAAGTAATCAGTCCCTCAGCCATGACGTGTGTTCAGCTTCATAGCGTGGATTAATCTGATACAAAACCATGAAAGAGAACGGCCATAAGTGAGGTGTGGAAGTGGGAGATGGAGCCACAGGAGGCGGGGCCCACTAGAATAAGGAAGAACATAGGCATTGATATGTTAGCCAAGAAGAGTACCCTGAAGAAGAATGTAGAATATAACTTTGGTATATTTGTGTTTAGCATTAGGAACAATATTAGGAGAGAAGTAAATAATGAAAATGAATGTTATAGGAATGCAATTAGAAGCCTGAGTAGATCTATTACCCACAATGATAACATGAACGTAGATAACTATGTTTATGGAGCAACTTGCAATGTGAACACTGACTGATGTTGTAGTGGCCAGGCTTAGGCTTGGCTACAAGTACTTCTGGCAGTTTGGGAGACACACTGATGATGATCAAACTGAATGCAGATTATATGGTCAGGCCTATGGTCACTGTCTTGAACACTATGTGCTTAATTGTCCACTTGTCGAGGAATATAGAGATAGACAGTATAATAACCTATGTGACATGGCAAAATATCTTATTAATGAAAATAAGATACCATGTATATTAAGCAAACGTCCTAAATTTGCTTGTAACAGATAAGTGAACTGTAGATATAAATCCAAATGCTAACCTTTTTGGGGCCTAGTTCCTAGGCCTCTTGTGTATCTATATGCTCTTGCGCTACCCTCCACAGGATGGATATGGGTGCACAATAAACTAGCCACTTCGGTGGCAAAATCTAATCTCTGAGGAGCAAACTTACTGACCCATGCTAGACAAGTCCTCTACCCAGTTCTACTCACTCCTAGCTCGTGGTTGAGCTATGGGACTGAACACACCAAGGCTGAGGGACTGACCACCTCATATCTACAGCCCCACTGCCTCTGTTGTCACTATGTTTCGACTGAAGAAGCCTGCCCAGAGGCCGAAACGTCTCTTCAATAAAGATACCAAACTGCTGCACACCTGTCTTACTCATCTATCTGTACACACACACACTCACACACACACACACACACACACACAACACAACACACACACACACACACACACACACACACACACACATCAACGAACCCCAAAATAGAAAAAATTTAAAACCAACACTTACACACACACACACACACACACTTACACACACACACACACAATCATAAAAATCGTGTAACCCCAAAATAGAAAAAAAAATGTATAAATAACGCAGTGAAAAGCATCACGAACCGTGGAATTTTATGATGCAGAGAATAATGCCAGAATTTGGTTCTCATTTCTCTTTCTGTTTTCTATATTTTCAAAATTCTCCAGAAAAAAAAAACTTCACCAGCTGTGTTTTTCACCTTCTGAAAAGCATCCAAACTCTGGCGAAATTATTCTTCCTTGAAATATAAAGACGCCATTCCACTTCATTTCAGACGTGGGAATCCAAAAATAAAACGCATTTTATATTTTGAGTAAAGAATTTGCCTGAAATAAACACAGAGAAATGAATGAAAGAGAGGAAAAAGGAAAGGTGTATGTGGGGGGCGTGTAGAAGAGTGTTGTAAAAGCATTCATCTTCCCTCTGGGGAGGAGAGGAGCCCCTCGGGGGAGGAGAGGAGCTCCCTCGGAGGAGGAGAGGAGATCCCTCGGGGAGAGCCAGGAGCTCCCTCGGGGGAGGAGAGAAGCGTTCTCAGGGAGGAGAGAAGCGTCCTCGGGAGAAAAGGTCCTCGGGGGAGGAGAGAAGCGTCGGGAGAGAAGCGTCGGGGAGGAGAGAAGCGTCCTCGGAGAGAGAGAAGCGTCCTCGGGGAGGAGAGAAGCGTCCTCGGGGGAGGAGAGAAGCGTCCTCGGGGAGGAGAGAAGCGTCCTCGGGGAGGAGAGAAGCGTCCTCGGGGGAGGAGAGAAGCGTCCTCGGGGAGGAGAGAAGCGTCCTCGGGGAGGAGAGAAGCGTCCTCGGGGAGGAGAGAAGCTCCTGGGGAGGAGAGAAGCGTCCTCGGGGAGGGGAGAAGCGTCCTCGGGGAGGAAGGGTCCTGGGAGGAGAAGCGTCCCCGGGGTCCTGAAGGAAAAAACATAAGTGAAGACTAAGTTTCGTGGAGGCGCTCACAACACACATCAAACCCAGTGTAAACAGTGACAGGTGGGAGCAGTGACTGGTGGGAGCAGTGACTGGTGGGAGCAGTGACTGGTGGGAGCAGTGACTGGTGGGAGCAGTGACTGGTGGGAGCAGTGACTGGTGGGAGCAGTGACTGGTGGGAGCAGTGACTGGTGGAGCAGTGACTGGTGGGAGCAGTGACTGGAGGATTACATGGGGATGGGTGGTGCTTCAGACTCCCCATGGTCTCCATCAGCTTCTCTACAACCACCCCACAAAAGAATAAATAATAACTCTAAGAATAACATTACTTAATGACAAGTTCCCTAACATCCCTTCCAAGCAGATGGAGAAAACTGAGCTCCTCTCACAGAGATTCTGGAGCCCCCACAGCTTCTCTCCTTCCAAAGGAACTGACAGGAGGTCTAAATTAGAGACTACTAATCCTTGACATGCGTAATGCGGGGAGAATAGTTTGGCCAGAGATTAACTTACAACCTGCAGAGCTGGTAAACCTCTAAGGCAAAGGACATGATTGTAGAGTTAGCAGTTCCTGTGATCTACTGGAAGACGGTCGACAATCCTGCCCTCCAGTCTCCCTTCCCTAACACTCTCCTTCCTAACTTAAGCGACTTTTACCATCGTCAAGATACTCTTTCCCGCTTGAACGGAGAGATTGATCAGAAGCAAACATTGCAAACTAAGAAAACCAAAAATAGACCATTTTGGAATAATTTCATTGAATCTCAGTGGTTGATGGCAAAAAAATTTAATCGAGGAGGAGGTAGAGTGTGATACAACTTCAGAAATCTGAAAGAAATCTGAATTAACGGTTAAAGAAGACGGGAAAACGAGCATAGCTCTGTTATATTTACAAATGGGTCACCACACACACACACAGACATACTCGACCTCGGCAGTCTCATCCACGTAATCACAACATGATAATTACTTGCGCCGCGTGTGGCTTACAACAGCAATACATCTCCCAGGAGTAGCTATCTCCTGCGGTCTAGCGATGCTTCAAGAAGACCAGCTGATAACATGAGGAGAGTGAGATCTTCCAGCGTATAGATACGCCAGAGGAAATCTTCTTGCGTACAGGTACACCAGAAGGGATCTTCCAGTGTACATGTACATAAGGAAGGAGCTTCCGGTATCAAGGTATACCAGCATGTAGATATACCAGAGTGGTGGTACATCAGAATAGGTCTTCGAGCGTGTTGTGGTACGTCAGCAGAGGTCTTCTAGCAGGCAGGTACACCAGAAGGGGTCTTCCAGCATGCAGGTACACAAAAGGGTCTTTCAGCATTCAGATACACCAGAAGGGGTCGTCTTTTAGCATCCAGGTACACAGAAGAGGTCTTCTAGCGTGTAGGTACACCAGGAGAGTCTTCGTTACCTGGCTTGTGTCTCTCCCACGGGGGCCTGCCTCAGTGTGTGCGTATTTGAGCAGAAAGGCAGAGATCTCTCAATTATGCACCCCGGGATGATTATCTGTCGGTCAGCCTTGCTGTCTGCCTACCTGTCTGCTCTCTGTCCTTTTTTTTTTGGTCTGCCTGAATACTCGTCTCTCAGTCTGGTTGCTTACCTCACTGCCTGCCTGCCCACCTGTCTGCCTGCCTGCCCACCTGTCTGCCTGCTTGCCCACCTGTCTGCCTGCCTGCCTATCTGTCTGCTTGCCTGCCTGCCTGTCTGCTGGAAATCAGTGACCAGAATTATACCTGACTGCCTCATTTGTTGCCATTATCTTGGTCAGGAAGGTAACTCAGTATGGGAGCTAATGAAGCTCACTTAATCTGACCTCCAACTCTCTTATCTTAATGGTGGAAGGAACAGAGGGAGAGAGAGAGAGAGGAGAGAGAGAGGAGAGAGAGAGAGAGAGAGAGAGAGAGAGAGAGAGAGAGAGAGAGAGAGAGAGAGAGAGAGAGAGAGAGAGAGAGAGAGAGAGAGAGAAAGGTAGACTTAATCTTCCCTTTCTGTCTCCCTATCTATTCTTCCCCACTTAGCTCCTCCCTATCTCCCCTTTTCCCTACCCCATTCCCCCTTTCTTATTCCCATTTTCTCTTTCACCTCCATTACTAAAGTCCACTGTTTTGGGTAATGGTGATTTAGGACGATTTTGCTATCGATACTAGTGAAGGGCTCTTGATCCAAGGTATTGGATCGACCCATCCCCTTCCAGCGATCAAACTTGACCAACTCCCATTTCCCAGTGAATGGGCCCAGCGGGTTTAGCGTCTCCTCACGCCTATTACACTGAGTCATAATAATGGTGACTTAATGGGCGTCATTCCACTGGAAATGCAACTTATAATGTTTTTATAACGTCATAAACACAATAGCTGAAGAAACATTTATTGGGAGAACGTTTCGCTCTTTGTGAATCCTCTTTTCTAGTCAGGACACAACTCTACTCAGAGCGAAACATCGCCTCAGCAAACGTTTCTTCTGCTACACGGTTCTTATTCATCATTCCTGTTGGTATGACCATTTTTTTCAGTGGTGCAATCTTCATTCCTGTCAGTGGTACAACCTTCATTCCTGTCAATGGTACAATCTTCATTCCTGTCAGTGGTACAATCTTTATTCCTGTCAGTGGTACAATCTTCATCCCTGTCAGTGGTACAACCTTCATTCCTGTCAGTGGTACAATATTCATTCCTGTCAGTGGTACAACCTTCATTCCTGTCAGTGGTACAACCTTCATCCTTCTCAGTGGTACAACCTTCATTCCTGTCAGTGGTACAACCTTCATTCCTGTCAGTGGTACAACCTTCATCCCTCTCAGTGGTACAACCTTCATTCCTGTCAGTGGTACAACCTTCATTCCTGTCAGTGGTACAACCTTCATCCCTCTCAGTAGTACAACCTTCATTCCTGTCAGTGGTACAACCTTCATTCCTGTCAGTGGTACAATCTTCATTCCTGTCAGTGGTACAACCTGGTATACCTGTATAGTGTTATACCTGCATAGTGATATACCTGTAAAGTGGTATACCTGCATAGTGTTATACCTGCATAGTGTTATACCTGTATAGTGATATACCTGTATAGTGGTATACCTGCATAATGTTATACCTGTATAGTGATATACCTGTATAGTGGTATACTTGTATAGTGGCATACGTGTATAGTGTACTGTACAGCACCCGCCTGACATACTTCAGCTGCATGATCAGTATGACCATCACACTGGGAATCATACATCACAAAATACTCGCTATGAATGATGAATCTATCATCCCAGAATGACTGAGTACAACAGGCAATTAGTATGAATGATGCTTTTTTTTTTGGGGGTTGATTTTAGGTATGTTATAGTAAGTAGCATGATTTTATAATAGATATTATTTGATTAATATTTTTTTCCTAGAGGTATCATAGACCGGGCGGCGGGGGCGTTGACCTCCGCGGCCCGGACACATACCCTGTGCCAGACACGCACCTGGAGGGAATGTGTCTGGCATAAGAAGTCATGCCATTTTCGGCCTTTTAGCTGCTTTCTGTGCATGCCTCGACCCCCTCACACACATCACTGGGTAGGGATAATGCCAAGTATGCTGGAAGTTGACACCGGGACACGCAAATTTGACCATAAAAGCTAAAATACTGTTAAAGGTGAGTGAGTGTGTACTCACCTAGTTGTGGTTGCAGGGGTCGAGTCACAGCTCCTAGCCCCGCCTCTTCACTGGTTGCTACTAGGTCACTCTCTCTTTGCGCCATGAGATTTATCGTGTCTCTCCAGATTGTTCCACTTCCTGACAACTCTATGACTAAAGAAATACTTCCTAACATCCCTGTGATTCATCTGAATTTTCAACTGTGTCCCATCTCTGGAACATCCTGTCCCTATCCACTTTGTCAATTCCTCTCAGTATTTTATATGTCGTAATCACGTCCGCCCTATCCCTCCTGTCCTCGTGTGTGGAACTAAGTTAGATCAATTAATACATGAGGTTACGTACGTGAAAACAGGCCTTGAATACTGGTTTTCGACACGTATTGATTTTGAAATGTACATGAATAGAGAGGATTGTTGTGGCTCAACTGGACCTCCGAGGATACCTGTGGTTCTTGTGTATATAAAAATTTAAAATTGTATTTAATTCTGCCATATATTCACATATAATAAATATAATAAAAATGATGATAGTAATAATCTGAGTCCTGCAAATCCCCCAAAACGTCCAGATACTACGTACGGGTTTTCGTCTGTTGATTTTCTTTTAGTAGAAGAGGAGGAAGTTATATCTGTATCTATTAACCTATTAAGAGGTTATACCTGGAGTATACCTGGAGTATACCTGGAGAAAGTTTCGGAAGTCAACGTCATGTGTGTGTGTGTGTGTGTGTGTGTGTGTGTGTGTGTGTGTGTGTGTTGTGTATGTGTGTGTGTTTATGTTGTGTGTGTGTTTGAGTTGTTTACCAGATAAACATGACAGGTGTTGGAGGCGAGGCAACACATAGCGCCAGAGGCAGCC
>WNWK01000320.1:160000-227500 GCA_009830355.1 Cherax destructor
AACCTAAAGTCTGTATAGCTTAACATCAAGCGCAACGTTGAAAAACTGACGCATTGAAATTAGTCCGTCAGCCTGGACTCGATGTGCTTAGTTGATCAGTCTTCAAGATTGATGGATTGAACACATCGATTCCAGGCTGAGGGACTGATTACCTCAAATTCTCCTCTCCTTACACCGTTCTTCTCTGTATAGGACTGATGGAGCCACTGTGTGGCGAAACACGTCCTCAGTAAAGTCTCCAATATGTTGCATAACGTCTCATTCTTTAACTTATTCCCTTTGAAAACCATTCATCATGCAACGTTGATAAGTAAATGAGGGGTGACTTTAACACACCTGGTGACCCTTGACCTGGAATAACAGGTGGAAATGAGGGGCCATTAGCCCCATTAGCCTGGTTAACGACCCACCCAGGGGACTCGGTCGCAAATTGTGGGAATAATTTATTTGCGCTCATTACCTCTGACTTTATGTTGAAATGATTGTTTGTGGCGGAGATTGTGGGGTGGGGGTGAGGGTGGAGGCTTGGATGTGGAGGGTGAGGATGGGGGAGGAGGGGGTGTGAGGTTGTGGGTGTTTGTGGGTTGGATAGCGAAAGTGTATGACTGTATGGTGGTGGTGGTGTGTGTGTGTGTGTGTGTGTTTGTGTGTGTTTGTGTGTGTTTGTGTGTGTTTGTGTGTGTTTGTGCTTATGTGTGTGCGTATGTTTGTTTGTTCTCACGTGTTTGTACTCACCTATCTGTGGTTACGGTGAGTCGAGTCTCGGCTCGTGGACCAACCTCTTAACCTCCCTCAACTAACTACACAAGGAGAAACATCGCGCAACATGAACACCTGAACAGAGGAACACCTGAACAGAGGAACACCAACATGCTTGAAGGAGCAGCAAAATCAACAAAGTTTATTTGACCAACCGAAAGAAAAAAAAAACATTCACACCATATGTCAGGGAATAACGCCAAACTCATCACCAAAGAGGACAACAGAACCTGGAGATGCCTAGAAGCAGCTGTCACTTGTAACCAGGAAACCATAGAACACAAAGTGCTTTGACCGCAGCAAAACTCTTAGTACACAACATTTTTCAAAGGCTGCCCAGATATCTTGTAGCACAGCAACTGTAACACTTTCTCATCCGTTTTCAATTCCACATTCAGTTAAGGTCAGTGATTGAACATGAATGGAACATGAATGGTATGTAATACTGACAAGATAAAGACTTAGACAATGTGCAACGTCTGGGTATCTTTATTTATATACGTTTTGCCCTCCAGTGGCTTTATCAATATCAGTCCACAATGTGAAGACAGTACAACTATATACATAAGATAAGGTAATCAGGCTAAGGAACTGATTACCTCATCTTTTATATATATTTCAACTTTCTTCACATTATGTCCTTGTATTGAAGTGATAAAGCCACTGGATGGCGAAACGTCTACAAATATAGATACCCAGATGTTGCACATGCACTGTCTTCAGGTCAATTGCGTGTTGACGTGAGTTGGTCACCAGAGAGCATTCGAACGCGCCTCCAGGTGCTCCAGCCTCATTATTGGTCTCAGGGAACTGACCTACCTTCTACGCTCCTCCGATCTTTGACTCTCAGTCGAACTCTCTTGATCAAGAGACACCTTGGCTCATCACCTCCAGAGCAACCGTCATCTCGACAAAGATCTGACTTCCGCCTACTTCCTCTCCTCCTTCCAGCAGTGTTTATACACGATGCGTGTTATCATTTGTGAAAGCTTGTGCTGGAGCGTGTGTGTCTTTGTCTTCAGTCTTGTTTTTTCTTTATGTGGCCTATGAAGACAACTGAATCCTGCCGCTTTGAGCTTCCAACCCACTGTAGACAAATGTTGCAGCCAGTGTTGGTCCTGGCAATACTTGCCTTTTCATTTTCCACTTCGAATTCACAGTTTAAGAACTGCTATCCTACCTATTTTTCCACCCATGTATACTTATTTACCGCTAGGCGAACAGAGGCAGCACCCATCTCGTCCCGCCTTCGAACCCGGGTCCTTGGGTTGTGAGCCGAAGACCCAACCCCTCTTGGGCGACCAGCACCCGCAAGGATGGTCCCGTGTTCACTGACCAAAGCTCCGCTTAATGTAGCAATCCGTCAGGAAACTCCCGGTAAACACCAGCATCCACTGCTGGTTGCACCGTAATTTCCTCTTTTTACGATCTAAAGTTTTAGTCAATTATGGAAGATGCTGTGAAAGAGGAGGTGCTGTACTCTGGGACTCAGTTAACATTAGCGTTGTTGTTTGTTAAAGCAGGTGTTTTGTACTCTGATTTTAATGTGTGTTACCCTTTCGGCTTTAGGGTTTGCTTTGATTGTTATTCTTCTTCTTCTTCTTCTTCTTCTTCTTCTTCTTCTTCTTCTTCTTCTTCTTCTTCTTCTTCTTCTTCTTCTTCTTCTTCTTCTTCTTCTTCTTCTTCTTCTTCTTTCTTCTTCATTATTATTATTATTATTATTATTATTATTATTTTATTATTACTATTATTTATAATGGAATGGAAGAGGATATTTGCAATACATTGCTAGTGGGTTATGTAGGCCTAGTGATTCATGTAGGCCTATGTGTCGCTTATCACTGAGTTCTTGATAGGGTTCCCTGTTCTATAAGTCTTCACTACTGCTAGTTTTTACTGTGTACCTGACAGTACCTGGAGTGTGATCCGTGGGTCAACACGCCCCAACCCCGGCCTGGTCCCTGACCAGACCTCCTGGTAGATGGCATGATCAACCAGGCTGTTGGTGCGAGTCGCACACGAAGTCCAACATATGCACCACAGCCTGGGTTGTCAGTTTCCCTCTTCAAGACAGTCAGGGGTCCGCTGGTTGCTGTATATTAGTTTTAAAACTGTCCTTGCAAGTATAATTCTATTTTTTTAACCCGTTCTCCTCTCTCAGATACAAATACACTTTATTTTAACTTCAGTGAATAGCTAATTTTCACTGTAATGACCAGTGACTACGATAGTTTTAAGTAACTACGATAGTTTAAAAAATTTCACTTGCGTGTTAAAAACTTCTGGCTGCGCTAGTGGGTAAACACCTCGCCTCTCCCGCTGACGGAGTAGCGAGCCCGTAGTATAACCTGGGGTTTATATCTAGTAGTTATAATCTTAGCCACCATTTTAAAAGGGGTGGACCGGTAAGCCAGAAAGGGGGGGGGGGGGGGGGGGGGGGGTCAACCAGGCTGTTGGTGCTAGTCGCACACAGTCTAACATATGCACCACAGCCTGGGTTATCAGTTTCCCTCTTCAAGACAGTCAGGTCCGTGGTGGTATATTCGTTTACTGTCCTTGCAAGTATAATTCTATTTTAACCTTCCTCTCTCAATACAAATACACTTTATTTTAACTCGTGAATAGCTAATTTTCACTGTAATGACCAGTGACTACGATAGTTTTAAGTAACTACGATAGTTTAAAATTTCACTTGCGTGTTAAAACTTCTGGCTGCGCTAGTGGTCAAACCTCGCCTCTCCCGCTGACGGAGTAGCGATTCACTAGTATAACCTGGGATTATATCTAGTAGTTATAATCTTAACCACATTTTAAAAGGGTGGACCGTGTAAGCAGCAACCTCGCCTCTCCGCTGACGGGTAGGGCCGTAATAACCTGGGCAAATCTAGTTATAATCTTGACCATTAAGTGACACCAGCTGCAACCTACCACGTCAACCTCACATCCAGCTTCAACTCACCACTGTCAACCTACTAACCTACACTCCAGCTGTCAACCCTCACACTACTGTCAACCCTCACACTCAGCTGTCAACCCTCACATCCAGCTGTCAACCTCACACTCCAGTGTCAACCCCACACTCCACTGTCAACCCTCACACTCCAGCTGTCAACCCTCACACTCCAGCTGTCAACCCTCACACTCCAGCTGTCAACCCTCACACTCCAGCTGTCAACCCTCACACTCCAGCTGTCAACCCTCACACTCCAGCTGTCAACCCTCACACTCCAGCTGTCAACCCCCACACTCCAGCTGTCAACCCTAACCACCTCAACCTACCTGTCAACCTCACCTCACTGCACCTCACACTCCACTGCAACCCAACCTAACAACTAACCTACTCCAAACTGTCACCTACCTGGCACCTCATCCAGCTGTCAACCTCACCTCCACTGTCAACCTACACTCAGCTGTCAACTCTACGCTGTAACCTCCATCGCTGTCAACCTCTGCAACCTACTAGCTGTCAACCTAACTCACCACCTCCAGCTGTCCAAGCGCCTCAGGGAAATCCGTACCTTAGTGCTGGTCAAGGAAAGAGAGTAGCTCAGTCATAAATTAACAGGAGACACTCCTGTATCCCTGTGTATTCATTGTCAAGTGTTCTCTTGTCTTAGTGAAAAAATCGTCGTGTTTTGTTGTGTGTGTGTGTGTGTGTGTTTGTGTGTGTGTGTGTGTGTGTGTGTTTTGTGTTTGATGGTTTTGTGAAGTTTGTCTGGTTTTCGCTATCCTGGTATTCACGTCTTTCAGTTTTTTTGGAGGTGGGGCGGAAGGGCTTGGGAGGCGGGGTTCGGAGGAGAGGGTGTGGTGACGGCGTCAGAATTGAAGAGACGATTTTTTGTTTTTGTTTGTTTTCATTGTGTTGAAGTTTCTCTTTTATGAAATAAACGTCTGTGATCTGTTCTCGGGGTTCTTCTGTTTCGAGGTTCTTCTGTTCTCGAGGTTCTTCTGTTCTCGAGGTTCTTCTGTTCTCGAGGTTCTTCTGTTCTCGGGGTTCTTCTGTTCTCGAGGTTCTTCTGTTCTCGGGGTTCTTCTGTTCTCGAGGTTCTTCTGTTCTCGAGGTTCTTCTGTTCTCGAGGTTCTTCTGTTCTCGAGGTTCTTCTGTTCTCGAGGTTCTTCTGTTCTCGAGGTTCTTCTGTTCTCGGGTTCTTCTGTTCTCGAGGTTCTTCTGTTCTCGGAGTTCTTCTGTTCTCGGGGTTCTTCTGTTCTCGAGGTTCTTCTGTTCTCGAGGTTCTTCTGTTCTCGAGGTTCTTCTGTTCTCGAGGTTCTTCTGTTCTCGAGGTTCTTCTGTTCTCGAGGTTCTTCTGTTCTCGGGTTCTTCGTTCTCGAGGTTCTTTTTGTTCTTTTGGGTTCTTCTGTTTCGAGGTTCTTCTGTTCTCGGGTTCTTCTGTTCTCGAGGTTCTTCTGTTCTCGAGGTTCTTCTGTTCTCGGGGTTCTTCGTTCTCGAGGTTCTTCTGTTCGAGGTTCTTCTGTTCTCGGGTTCTTCTGTTCTCGAGGTTCTTCTGTTCTCGAGGTGTTCCATTTCTGTTCTCGAGGTTCTTCTGTTCTCGAGGTTCTCTGTTCTCGAGGTTCTTCTGTTCTCGAGGTTCTTCTGTTCTCGGGTTCTTCTGTTCTCGAGGTTCTTCTGTTCCGAGGTTCTTCTGTTCTCGAGGTTCTTCTGTTCTCGAGGTTCTTCTGTTCTCGAGGTTCTTCTGTTTCGAGGTTCTTTGTTCTCGGGTTCTTCGTTCTCGAGGTTCTTCTGTTCCGAGGTTCTTCTGTTCTCGGGTTCTTCTGTTCTCGAGGTTCTCTGTTCCGAGGTTTTCTGTTCTCGGGTTCTTTGTTCCAGGTTCTTCTGTTCTGAGTTCTTCTGTTCTCAGGAGTGTTCGCTGTTCGAGCTTGTTCAGAGGTTTCATGTGTTCGGAGGTTCAATGTTCAGAGTAGAGGTGTTCAGCAGTGTTCAGAGGAGTGTTCAGAGGTGTTCAGAGGTGTTCGAAGTGTTCAGAGTGTTCGAGGTTCAGCATGTTCAGAGCAGTGTTCAGAGCAGTGTTCAGAGGAGTGTTCAGAGGATTCGGAGTGTTCAGAGAGTGTTCAGAGCATGTTCAGGCAGTTCAGAGAGTGTTCCGAGGACGTGTTCAGAGCAGTGTTCAGAGCAGTGTTCAGAGGATTGTTCAGAGAGTTCTACTGTTCAGAGAGTGTTCAGAGCAGTTTCAGAGTTTCAGAGCAGTGTTCGGAGTGTTCAGAGCAGTGTTCAGAGCATGTTCGGATTTCAGAGGTTTCAGCAGTGTTCAGAGAGTGTTCAGAGAGTTTCAGAGCAGTAGTTCAGAGCAGTGTTCAGAGCAGTGTTCAGAGCAGTGTTCAGAGCAGTGTTCAGAAGGAGTGTTCAGAGAGTGTTCAGAGAGTGTTCAGAGGAGTGTTCAGAGGAGTGTTCAGAGCAGTGTTCAGAGCAGTGTTCAGAGGAGTGTTCAGAGCAGTGTTCAGAGGAGTGTTCAGAGCAGTGTTCAGAGCAGTGTTCAGAGCAGTGTTCAGAGCAGTGTTCAGAGGAGTGTTCAGAGCAGTGTTCAGAGCAGTGTTCAGAGCAGTGTTCAGAGAGTGTTCAGAGGAGTGTTCAGAGGAGTGTTCAGAGCAGTGTTCAGAGGAGTGTTCAGAGCAGTGTTCAGAGCAGTGTTCAGAGCAGTGTTCAGAGCAGTGTTCAGAGCAGTGTTCAGAGGAGTGTTCAGAGGAGTGTTCAGAGCAGTGTTCAGAGCAGTGTTCAGAGAGTGTTCAGAGCAGTGTTCAGAGGAGTGTTCAGAGAGTGTTCAGAGCAGTGTTCAGAGCAGTGTTCAGAGGAGTGTTCAGAGAGTGTTCAGGCAGTGTTCAGAGGAGTGTTCAGAGGAGTGTTCAGAGCAGTGTTCAGAGCAGTGTTCAGAGCAGTGTTCAGAGGAGTGTTCAGAGCAGTGTTCAGAGCAGTGTTCAGAGCAGTGTTCAGAGCAGTGTTCAGAGCAGTGTTCAGAGCAGTGTTCAGAGGAGTGTTCAGAGCAGTGTTCAGAGCAGTGTTCAGAGCAGTGTTCAGAGCAGTGTTCAGAGCAGTGTTCAGAGCAGTGTTCAGAGCAGTGTTCAGAGCAGTGTTCAGAGCAGTGTTCAGAGCAGTGTTCAGAGCAGTGTTCAGAGCAGTGTTCAGAGCAGTGTTCATAGCAGTGTTCAGAGCAGTGTTCAGAGCAGTGTTCAGAGCAGTGTTCAGAGCAGTGTTCAGAGGAGTGTTCAGAGCAGTGTTTAGAGCAGTGTTCAGAGCAGTGTTCAGAGCAGTGTTCAGAGTAGTGTACAGTGTTCATTCAGGACGCAGTCCATCTTTGTGTTTATTGTACGTATTTATATTTGCATTTTCTGTGTACTCCTTCTGTTACTGCTGTTGCTGCTCCTTCTCCTTCACCTCCTCCTCCTCCCCCTCCCCCTCCCCCTCCCCTCCCCTCTCCTCCTCCTTAAGAGTCATCATCATTACCTATAATGATCATTAATAACTTGTAATGATCGGCTGAATTACTCTCCTCCTCCTCCTCCCATCATCCTTCCCTCCCTCTCTTCCTCCTCCTGCTCCCTCTTTCCGGCTTTATCACCCTTTCTCTCCCATCCTTCCCACCTCCTTCCTCTCCCAGCGTGGAAGATGGAAAACGAGCTTTCTCTCTCTCTCTCTCTCTCTCTCTCTCTCTCTCTCTCTCTCCTATAGTAAAGTCTAACCAGACTGAATTTTCCACCAATCATAACCCTTGTGTCTCGGAAATTAACCAATCACAAGCCTAAATTATCCTTTTTTCATATTGGTGAAAGGGAAAGCAGAGGAAAGAGGATGGGGAATATAGGAAGGAAGAGAAAGGAAAGGGGGATGGAATGGGTAGGGAATATAGGGAGGGAGGACAAGGAGAGGGAGGAAGTGATGGGATAAGGGAAGGAGAAGGAAGATCATGGGATGGGAGATTGGAGTGATGGAGGGGGAAGAATGGGAGTGCATGGGAGTAGATGAATGGTTCAGAGAACCGACAAGTTGTTAAATTAGACACATATGCAACACTTGGGTATCTTTATTGAGGAAACGTTTCGCCACACAGTGGCTTCATCAGTCTAATACAAAGTAGAAAGGTGTAAGGAGAGGAGGAGTTTGAGGTAATCAGTCCCTCGGCCTGGAGTCGATGTGTTCAGTCCATCAATCTTGTAGGAAGTACAGCACAGGTCCATAGAAGTGACTTATATACTGTAGTCAGGTGAGGTGAAGCAGCAGGAGGCGGGGTCATAGTGGTACTATCCACTAGTCGAAGTAGGTCTTCGTCCAAAGGTTGGACAAGTGTTGAAGAATTCGTTTGTATCAAGATCCCAAGATGTTGCTGTGTCACACAGGATGTAGATGAATGGTTCAGAGAACCGACAAGTGTTGCATATGTGTCTAATT
Source organism: Cherax destructor (assembly GCA_009830355.1). Taxonomy (NCBI): domain Eukaryota; kingdom Metazoa; phylum Arthropoda; class Malacostraca; order Decapoda; family Parastacidae; genus Cherax; species Cherax destructor. The sequence continues at coordinate 168,156 of WNWK01000320.1, forward strand.
TATAACTTGTCGGTTCTCTGAACCATTCATCTACATCCTGTGTGACACAGCAACATCTTGGGATCTTGATACAAACGAATTCTTCAACACTTGTCCAACCTATGGACGAAGACCTACTTCGACTAGTGGATGGTACTACTATGACCCCGCCTCCTGCTGCTTCACCTCACCTGACTACAGTATATAAGTCACTTCTATGGACCTGTGCTGTACTTCCTACAAGATTGATGGACTGAACACATCGACTCCAGGCCGAGGGACTGATTATCTCAAACTCCTCCTCTCCTTACACCTTTCTACTTTGTATTAGACTGATGAAGCCACTGTGTGGCGAAACGTTTCCTCAATAAAGATACCCAAGTGTTGCATATGTGTCTAATTTATAGTGCATGGGAGTACATGGCAGTGCACAAGAGTACATTTAGAGTATTTGGGAGAGGACTGGAGTACATGGGTGTAATGGAGTACATTTACAGTACATGAGAGGAGATGAAGAATTAGAGGGGGAAATGGAAGAGACAGGGGATGTAAAGTGAGGGGAGAGGGTGAGGGGAAGGGAGAGGTGAGGGGAAGGGAGAGGGTGAGGGAAGGGGAGAGGGTGAGGGTAAAGGGGTAAATGAGAGGAGGGAGGGGAAAGAAAGAGAGGAGGGGAAAGGGGTCGGGAAGGCAAAGGAAAGGGAAAGAAAGACAAGGCCGGTAATTGGAAATTGTAAGTGCTTACTTGTGTGTGTACTCACCTATTTGTGGTTGCAGGATCGAGCCATAGCTCCTGGCCCGCCTCTTCACTGATTGCTACTAGGTCCTCTCTCTCCCTGCTCCATGAGCTGTGTGTGTGTGTGTGTGTGTGTGTGTCTGTGTGTTTAACACAAAGGATCGACAGTCTTCTTCTATTAATTAACACCTAGGTGCTACTCCTGAGGTGCTGTGAATGTGTGGTACAGGTGTGTTTTCCCTAATGACACTATGAACACTTGGTTTTTGTGAGACGTTTGCCACGTGTTCATCAGTCAATACAAGTAGAAAGTGAAAGGAGAGGAGGAGTTTGAGGATCAGTCCCTCGGCCTGATTGATGGACTGAACACATCGACTCCAGGCCGAGGACTGATTACCTCAAACTCCTACTCTCTACACATTTTACTTTGTATTGACTGATGAAGCCACTGTGTGCAAACGTTTCCCAATAAAGATACCCAAGTGTTGCATATGTGTCTATTATAACTTGTCGGTTCTCTGAACCATTCATCTACACCCTCCCCATACAAACACCATTACCCACCCCACACAACCACCATCACCCTCCCCACAACCACCATCACCCACCCCACACAACCACCATCACCCACCCCACACAACCACCATCACCCTCCCCACACAACCACCATCACCCTCCCCACACAACCACCATCACCCTCCCCACACAACCACCATCACCCTCCCACACAACCACCATCACCCTCCCCACACAACCAGCTCACCACCTGCAGCTCCCACGTAACAACAACTCTGGCGCAGCTGTAAGGAAGCCTCTGAAGTTCTCATAACTACTGAACCCTCAGTGGAATGTTTGACGATAACCACCAGACCTGACTCAAGTCTCCCATCTCAGGCTGACAGATTTGATTCCCTCAGCTATGATTCTCATCCTGTGTGATGGGATATGACACAGAGAGACACAGATTGGCTTCGTTCAAACTACGTCACTTTATTCCGCTTTCCCCAGTATGTAATAGAGAAGCTTCAGTTATAATAGTCGCACACTGCTCGCAACTTCCCACTATTGAACGAATTTTTTCTAGAAATTGAAAGGTACCAACACTGTGGTGATATACCCAATATTTTAAAAACAAAAGAACAGCCTCATTGCAATATGTACACCGAGAAGTGTATACATCTCTCATTGAATATTTACTGAGAGTTCTCCTTAAAACCTATTATAGTTCACCTTAAAACCTATTATAGAGATTAATGTACTCTTGCTTGGTGGTAATAAGGTTACATACAACCTTAATGACCCTCGCCTCGTGTATTCTTCTTCTTGGCTCCCTGTCTTGGGAGTGTCTGAGACCTTTGTCTCCCATGGGAGGAGGTACAAGTACCTCCTCATCTTCTGGGACCAACTGTTCCTAGGCCTAGCCCCATTCTCCGCCCTCACGGGGCTCATAGGGAGAAGCTAGGCCTCTGGTCTGCCATCTTCCCGCCCAAGGGGGACTCATGGGAATGGCAGTCTTGTGAGCCGCAGGTGGTAACAAACTCTGGCTCTGGCACCCTAGGAGGGCTCGTGGGAGTAGTGTCTCTATCGTGTATTCTATAGGCTTGAAACCCCATTAACAAGCAAATTACAGATGCATCCAATTTTGCTATGCAAAAGAAAATCACAAGAACTTTCGTCCCAATTCCTGTGCTGATCTCTACTCTCCCAATTTAATAAAAATTTTCGTTAATACCAATTTTAATCTCCCCCCCCCCCACATTATTACAATTGCACCATTTTTCTGAATATATTTAAAGTAATGAGCGAAAGAATGCAGCTCGATCCTCTTCTTTTTTCTCGGGAATCGAACCACTGACCTCCCGAGGCAGGAGCCAGGAGAGTAACAACCAGGACAAAATACAGAGCGGAACTGGACAGATTCACGTCCATGTGTCTGCTAGTCGAAATTGCTTCCTGGATTGGTTTTCCTTCTGTCACGTTTTTTTTTTCATTTGCCCTTTGTTGGAAATCGACGTCGACGAGAGGGATGAAACTTTGGAAGTCGACGTTGGTGAATTCGCCCAAAAAAAATGTCGACTTTCGCTAACTTCTTGAAGTTGTTGGCGATTTTCTCCGGTGGTGATGGTTTGTAGACAAGGACAGTGTTTCTGTGTTGGACAAAGACAGTGTTTCTTGCTTAGTAGAAAGAACATTTGTTATTACTTTGTCGACAAGGAAAATGTTTCTTGATTTGTAGACATGAACACTATTTCTTTGTAGTCAAGGACGAGGTTTCTTTGTCTGAAGAGAAGGACAATGTCTTCGTGAGGACAAGGAGAGTGTTTCCTGGTTTGTACACAAGGAAAATATTTTTTTTTTTTTGGTTTGCAGACAAGGTAACTATTTCTTTGTAGACAAGGACAATGATTTTTTCTTTGTAGACAAGGACAATGTTTTTACTTTACATACAAGGACAGTGTCTTTTTTTATTTGTAGACAAAGGCAATGTTTCTTGGCTAATAGACAAAGAAAATGTTGGCAGACAAGGAAAATTTTCCTTGCTCTATAGACAAGAACATTATTTCTTAAATTGTAAACAAGGACTGTCATTAAGTGACACAACTACACGGAAAAAATCATTGTTAAGGTCACAACACAAGCCAAAATATACAGTTAAGGTCACAACACAAGCCGAAATATGCAGTTAAGGTCACAACACAAGCCGAAATATGCAGTTAAGGTCACAACACAAGCCGAAATATACAGTTAAGGTCACAACACAAGCCGAAATATAGTTAAGGTCACAACAAAAGACGAAATATACAGTTAAGGTCACACCAGTACGCGAAACATTTCGTTAAGCTCACAAAACACGAGAAATAAGTTTGTTTAAGCCACAGCGTTGAACACAATCATCTACCTCCCTGTACAAATCGTGCGCGATGTCTCTCATACTCACCCAGTGCAAGCCGACCAAGCCGGCAAGTTCCAAGTTTTTCCTCCCTCCTTGAACTTGAAGAGGATGCACAAGGCGACTCCAGTTAACTGTTGTAACAGACGAGTTAACAGTTCTAACAGACGAGTTAACAGTTCTAACAGACGAGTTAACAGTCGTGCTAACAGTTGAGGTAACCAGTGCTAGTCTCCACACGCTTCGTCTTGTAAGACTTCGCCACCGGAAGGGATTCTGCTGGTCAAACTGCTTCTTAAGCTGCCGCTTCAAGAAGCTTTGTCTTGTCTTAAGCTTTCGCTGCAATGAGAGTGCTTATTCTCAAGCTGATGCTACAAGAAGGCTCTTTATTCTTTTGTTCACGCTTCAAGAAGAGTGTTTAAGCTTTAAGAAGTTTGTTAATTCTTTAGTTTGCAGTTTGTTCTTAGACTTGTTCCTTAAAAGTATCGTTTCTTAAACTCAAGTTACAAGAAAAGCTTCTTGTATCAAGGTCACAAGACAAGTGTATCAAGGTCACAAGACAAGTGTATCAAGGTCACAAGACAAGTGTATCAAGGTCACAAGACAAGTGTATCAAGGTCACAAGACAAGTGTATCAAGGTCACAAGACAAGTGTATCAAGGTCACAAGACAAGTGTATCAAGGTCACAAGACAAGTGTATCAAGGTCACATGACAAGTGTATCAAGGTCACAAGACAAGTGTATCAAGGTCACAAGACAAGTGTATCAAGGTCACAAGACAAGTGTATCAAGGTCACATGACAAGTGCATCAAGGTCACAAGTCCATCAATACCACAAGATATGTTCATCAAGGTCACAAGACAAGTGTAATGAGGTTATAAGACAAGTGTATCAAGGTCACAAGACAAGTGTATCAAGGTCACAAGACAAGTCCGCTTTGTGGTGTTTTCAGAGCACAAGAGTTTAGTATTATTATGATATTTATGTGTATGTATGTGTGTGTATGTGTGTGTGTGTGTGTGTGTGTGTGTGTGTGTGTGTCAGCCTGGTGAACAAATAAATAATCAGCACTTAGAGTGAAAGCGAATTAGAACAGGGACAATGAATTATGATCTGGTTAATACTCATCCAACCTAAATTATACAGTAATTAATTGTTCCAACTCATTACAAGTAAATGACCTGGATTATTAAATTAAGGTGTTGTGTTTCCAGTGTTTTTATAATAATAATAATAATAATAATAATAATAATAATAATAATAATAATAATAATAATAATAATAATAATAATAATAATAATAATAATAATAAAATGCACTGCAGTTGTTCTAACATTTTTCTTATTGTCTGTGAACTTTCGTTATTATACTTTTCTGTAACATTCGCTTAAAGTTTTATACGAAGGATTCTTAGCTGAAATGTTAATCGTCTCTTAGGAATACAAAATGAAACACCGATGTTTCTTTGTTTGTTTCCGTGGGAAGAAATCATAGACGATTGAACTTTTCTCACTCTTGTTATTATGGATGACAGAAGTCATAGGCGACTGAACTTGACTCACTCCGTTGTCACAGAAGACGGGATCAATCATAGACGACTGAACACCATGCAGTCTCAGTGTCATAGACGACAGGAACCACCATCGGAAACACACCTTGACTCTAGTTTTCATAGACGACGGGAGGAGGAAAAACAAACACCTGGAATTGACAGTCTTATTGTCATCGACGACTGGATACATTAAATATAACTGAGCCTCATTTGTTGCTGCCACAGCATCTGGTCACCTGGGATGGGTTAGCGAGCCTAGGCTACATATATATATATATATATATATATATATATATATATATATATATATATATATATATATATATATATATATATATATATATATATAATGTATGTTTGTATAAAGGTAAAGGGGCAAAAGAGAGTGCATAAATTACAGTATTTGGGAATAAGCCCTTTGAGTACACCTGGTAAGTTGTAGGGTTCAGTTATTATTGAAAATTTAAAGCAAATCGGAGAGCAGGATCGCAGATGGAAAAGGAGGCTTTAGGAGAGGTAGGGGGTGAAACATATAGGTAAACAGTATTCACATAAGGGTAAAGAGGATTTCGTTGCATTTATGGATTTGGAAAAAAAACAAATAATAGGGTGAATAGAGAAGCAATGTGGCAGATGGTGCAAGTGTATGGAATAAATGGTAGGTTACTGAAAGCAGTTAAGAGCTTTTACGAAGATAGTAAGGCTCAGGTTAGAGTGTGTAGGAGAGAGGGAAATTATTTCCCAGTAAAAGTAGACCTTAGACAGGGATGTGTGATGTCACCATGGTTGTTCAATATATTTATAAATGGGGTTGTGAGAGAAGTGAATGCTCGGGTGTTGGCAAGAGGTGTGGGGTTAAAAGACAAAGAATCTAACACAACGTGGGAGTTGTTACAGATACTTTTTACTGATGACACTGTGCTTTTGGGAGATTCTGAAGAGAAGTTGCAGAGATTGGTGGAAGAGTTTGGTAGGGTATGTAAAAGAAGGAAATTAAAAGTGAACATAGGAAAGAGTAAGGTGATGAGAATAACAAAAAATCTTTCAATGAAAGACTGGATATCAGACTGGAGGGAGGGAGCATGGAAAAAGTGAATGTATTTAGATGGGTCTATGAAAGATGTTGTGAATCACAGACGAGGGGAAAAGGTGAGTGGTGCACTGAAGTCTGTGGAAACAAAGAGGGGAATGTATGAGAGTATAGTGGTACCATCTCACTTATATGGGTGTGAGTATGGATGGTGAATGTTGCAACAAGGAGAAGGCTGGAGGCAATGGAGATGTCGTGTTGAGAACAAGGTGTGGTGTGAATAGTATGCAGAGAATAAGTAGCTTGGAGATTAGAAGGAGGTGCGGGATTTCTAAACGTATTTTCCAGAGGGCAGAGGAGGGGTTGTTGAGGTGGTTTGGACATTTAGAGAGGTTGGAACGAAATAGAATGCCTTGAAGGGCGTAAAAATATGTAGTGGAACGAAGGTGGGGTAAGGATCGTCCTAGGAAAGGTTGGAGGGAGGGCGTAAAGGAGGTTTTGTGTTTGATGGGCTTAGACCTCCAGCAAGCATGCGTGAGTGTTTGATAGGAGCGAGTGGAGGTAAATGGGTTTTATGACTTGACGTGCTGTTGGAGTGTGATCAGCATAATATATATGAAGGCATTCAGGTAAACCGATTAGCTGGCCTTGAGTCGTGGAGGTGGGAAGTACAGTGCCGGCACTCTGAGAGGTGTTGATATGTTGCAGTTTTTGAACTGTAGTGTAGGCATGCCTATGGCAAGACAGTGATGGAGTGAATGATGAAAGTGTTTCTTCTATTTCGGTCTTTGAGAACGGTCTATGATGTTTCCTAACATTTTAGATACAATGCGCATACAAATAACATGTACCATATTGTCCAGAAAGACAAGTTATCGTAATTCTGAATCAAACTCTGAACTGCATTTCGAGGGGATAGGATAGTCGAAACAGTGCCGAATCTATCCACAAATACATGTTAAGGTTAGGCGGAAGAATCACCGTAGCTAGGCTGTGGTGGAGAGAATTCTGGCACCGGGGTCCCGAACACACTGAAAACAATCTCCTTTATGGACATATGACCTGAAAAAGCTTTCCACTGGAGAGAGAGAGAGAGAGAAAGAGAGAGAGAGAGAGAGAGAGAGAGAGAGAGAGAGAGAGAGAGAGAGAGAGATAAAAAAAAACACAGCAGACCACACATGCTACGAAAGACAGATAAATGTGGGGTGTGGGGATGAAAGGGAAGAATAGAGGATGACAAATAAAGATTGGATTAATGGATATTTTTTGTAGTTAGGGGGAAAGAAGGATAAGGATGAATGGTTGATTAGAAAGATAAAGAACACATAGATGATTGGATGTACAAGGGAATAAATGGAGAAAGATGATTGGATGATTGGATGGAAGGGAAGAATGAATGCTTAGAAGAATAAGCAATGGATTGATGGTTACAAGAAAAAGGGATGGATAAAAGAGAGGATAGAGAATGGATAGATGGGTGTATGATTGAAAGCTTTAACAGGGCATCGGGGCTCGAATCTGCAGTGAGTGAAGACTTACAGAACGTTTTCTCCTATCTTTGAGACCCTCTTCACATTAGTAAGTATGCACCTGTTATTTATTCTTCTGTTGTAGTCTGTTAACAGCGTTAAGAAGAGACCCAAGGTGTTGGTCGACTGGTGTGGGTCTCATCTGGGAAAGGTGGGGGAGAGAGATCATATGACCACACTGGAAATAATTCGCAGTAGTTTTCTTGGGTTAATCCCAGGATAAAGAGAGAATAGGAGGCATTGGTGTCCGCAAGTCATCTCACATTGCGCTACCTGCTTTCCTGTCTTCATGCATTGCATCCAGAGGGCTTGTAGCAGCGATTCTCCCTGAACATCTTAGGGACAAGATTGGAATCTATGACCAAAAGTTTGTTGACGGAGCCAGAAGCTGAGATAATCTAACAGGCTCTGAAACCAGGTCTGCTCCTCCCAACAACTACAAACAGTCGCACTGGGATGGCCCAGTAGTAGAGAATATAGCCTCAGCAATGCTTCAGAGTGTGTCAGGGAAGGATAGAGCCCGCCTCCTGGCAGTGAGAGCTCCTCATGCAGGGGACTTTCTGTTGGCTGTTCCCAACTCCAGCCTTGGCACACGCCTCAGCCCACAGACCATCCGCATTGGTGTTGCCCTTCGACTTGCCGCCCTATTCCCGCCGAACACAGGTGTATTTGTGGCAGTGAAGCAGCAGACCGATTCGGGTACCATGGTCTTGTGTGTCGTAAATCCGAGGGAAAGATTGCACAGCCGGATGCCCAGCAGTAAGGAAGCCACCCCAACTATGCAGATCTGATGGCAGCCAAAACCGTCCAGATGGTATCACCCTTCAAGCCTGGACAGACGGCAAGCAGTTAGTGTGGGACTACACATGTGCATCTACCTTGGCTGATACCTATCTTCAATACACCAGGGAGGAAGGGGGAGAGCTGCCACCTTCAGGGAGTCCCAGAAGTCGAGAAAATATGGAGAACTTGCCCATCATTATATGTTTGTTCCCATAGGCTCGGAGATCCTTGGCGCATCTAAGTTCCTGAAGGAGCTGGGTAAAAGACTCAACAGGGTAACTAGGGATCCCAGAGCTGCTAGTTTTCTGTTCCAGCAACTCGGCGCTGCTGTTCAGAGGGGTAATGCATGCTGTATTCTGGGCACGCGCCCCAGATCTGAGGAGCTGGATGAGATTTTCGCATTATAATCAGTGACAAACATATAACAATATGTACTAGACACGTATCTCTCACACCTCGTGTACTGTATATGCCATCTTTATATCAACAATGTATCTCTAAAATCTTTTGTACCATATTATGTAATAAAATATACCTATTGGTAAAAAAAAGAATGAAAGATGGGGTGGTAGGGAAGTGAATATTAAATGGCTTCAGGAAGAAATCCAAATATTCTTCCTTGAAGCCTTTTATCCACTTCTCCGAGGCTATGGACCTTATAAAAAAATATAATATATATATATATATATATATATATATATATATATATATATATATATATATATATATATATATATATATATATGCAGAACAAGCCACATGGGGAGGAAAATCTTCAGCTCTGGATCACTGTCACTCTCGTACATCGTCAGGAGCTTGCAGTGGTGCCAGACAGCAAGAGATAAGAAGGGTAATTCTCTGAGACAATGCAGAAGGTATCAGTGTCAGCCCATGATACTCTGTGTCATGGGCTCAGCGTTCCGTGATAAATTTGTGATAGCGTATTAGACGAGTTACACAGATCGCGTTTACCAAATTCTCATAATATCACTCTGCAGGGGTCGCCAGATACAAGAAAAAACATCGACTTCAATGTTAACAATATCCACGAATCTTCTTTCATCTTATTACGGAGATAAACTAATAATTATAATTGCGTAAATGAGGTAAATACGCCGTTTAAAAACCAGGTTATTTATTAATCATAATAAAAATGAATATAATACCTATACACACGTGTTCTTAGAGACGAAATATGAATTGCTAAATATACTGATCAAGGATATTTTAATAACAAAATACGTATGGATGTGGAAATCAAAGATGTAATTAACACAGGATGTATAAGCCCATTGTGTATTTCAGTCAAGAATACTTTAATCCATATTTAGGGATTAAAGTATTGTTGACTGTGGTGAACAAGTGGCACGCAGCCTTAACGACCCTAGCGTAGTTTAAAGGCTTTAAACTCCATTAAACAACCATGTAATGGGGTCATTATTTAATAACAAACTCATGATGATCTTCCAGACAGCTAGACTGTCCGGAGTTCTTAAGAAAGGTTATTACTGGTGAGCTTGTGTAAGTCACCAGCTGCGAGTAAGTAGAGCTTACTGGAGCTGGTTTATAGCGTCACCGGTGATGGTCAGGCAGAGTTATGGAGAAGTGAGTGATGGTACGTTTTTCATGAAGTGACATCAACTAGGAAGTCAGTTATTTGTTAAATACTCACTGTTTGTTGAGCCAAGTCAAACCTGTGAGCTAAGCGGAAAGAAAATTGGAATATTACCAGACCCTTGGCTCGGTTGGCAGCGCACTCATCTCACATGTTGAGTGTTCGTGGTTCGATCCCCGGCATGGGTGGAAACGTTGGACATGTTTCCTTACAACTGCTGCCCCTGCTCACCTAGCAGCAAGTATGTACCTGGTTGTTAATCGACCGGTGCGGGTCGCATCTTGGGGAAGGGGTAGTATGCCTTGGACAGGGCTGGGCTTTGAAATGAACTGAGGCAGGATGACGCCTCTCAACCTGTAAAACTGATCTGTGTAATAACAAATACACTTCTGGATACCAATAATGGCTGAAGGCTCTAAGGCTCACGTTCAAACAGTGAAATCGTGACTTATAACGAAGTATAGTCAAAACAATATTAAGAATGAGCATAAATAAAATGATCCAATGAGGATCGAGAAACCTACATGTTCAGTGTATGTGAATGTAGCAATGTACTGACGACTTCAGTAGAAGGTCTCGGTCAGATGACCAGAAGCTTCAGCCGGGGGGATCATCAGATGACTAAGACCCACAAACGATCATGTTAATAGAGAAAGTATGCGGTTAATGCCATTTTCTGGAGGTTAAATTTCATCCACGAGGAGGAATTCTCATCAGGGTGAGAAAGGATAAAGTTCCTGCTGGACGAAACTTCGTCTCGATAAATTACTCTAGTGACACCTAACACCTACCACCTAACACCTACCACCTGCACCTAACCACTTCACCACCAGACAATAATACTTTAATTCCTAAAATAGGCATCAAAATAAGCTCTCAGCATACCGTATTTAGCGGCTTATAAGACGCGGCTTATGAGACTTGTTTTAGTTTCAATGGCTCGGCATCGGACGTAAGTGGGGGAGCTACAGCCCAACCCACACCCCAAACTTATAACTCAATATTAAGTTATCAGTCACACAGTTGCTGTGGTTAATGTGTGCCTCGTGTTGTACTGTGAGGATTGTGTGCTGTGGCCTCCCACAGCACAGCCAGCACCATGGGAGTGTGCCTTTCTCAGCACAGACAACACCATGGGAGTGTTCCTTTCTCAGCACCATAGAAGTGTGCCTCCCACAGCACAGCCAGCACCACGGGAGTGTGCCTTTCTCAGCACAGACAACACTATGGGAGTGTTCCTTTCTCAGCACCATAGAAGTGTGCCTCTTACAGCACAGCCAGCACTATGGGAGTGTGCCTCCCACAGCACAGCCAGCACCATGGGAGTGTTCCTTTCTCAGCACCATGGAGTGTGCCTCCCACAGCACAGCCAGCACGATGTGGAGTGTGCCTCCCACAGCACACCCAGCACCATGGGAGTGTGCCTCCCACAGCACACCCAGCACCATGGGAGTGTGCCTCCCACAGCAGACTCTTGGTTGTTCATGCTACTGACAGCACCCTCAGTCTCATGGCTCCCAGTACAACAGCACGTGCCACCAACAGTCTGGGTGGTCAGAATGAATAGGCGAACGGAGGATCGACCCGTTCACCACCCCCGCCTTGAATGACACACACGGGTATAGCGCTTTCAACAATGCAACCTCTGCCACTGTGGTATCTTGTAACACTGTCTCTCTCACTATATGTACTGAGGCATCGAGACTCAGTGTGCTTCAGTATTATCTTGATTGTGCTTCAGTATTATCTTGATTGTGCTTCAGTATTATCCTGATTGTGCTTCAGTATTATCCTGATTGTGCTTCAGTGTTAACATGATTGCATTTAAAGCGCTAAATCCGTGTGGGTCCTTCAGCTCAGGAAGTAGAGGTTGATGCCTGTGCTTATTTAGGATTGATGAGAGGAGAATCAAAGACCCCCAATGGAAATAAGTCACTTTGACTTTTTTGGGGGTTTATTCTGGGTAATTTACACTATGTATGATAATTGTAATTATGCGTACCTGTGGCTAAATATACTTAGGGAGGTAAGGTTAGAAAGGAGGGATAGAGGGGAGTAGAGGGGATATTATGGGTGCTGGGAGGAGGGATGGAGTGGACCAGGCATGGGTTGTGTCTCAGGTCAGAGCGGTGTGAACAGCGCGTGGGAGCGGAGGTCTGGTCTGTGCTTTCTCCGCTCCACGCCCTCTCACCCCCTTTCCACGCCTCCCTTTTCTCCGCTACACGCCCTCCTCACACGTCTCCTTCACGCCCTCACGCCATCATACCACTGCTACGCCCTTCAGTGTTCAACATTGTTACATCACCCCCCCAACCTCCCTATGTCACGTGCGCGAGAAAACTGACTTGGGGAGTTGTGAACGGATTGTTTGATCATAATAGACTCAGTTGCATCGGGTGAGAAACGGTTCTCGAGAGGGGTGAAGCATTGGTAAAATCATGTGTTGGAACCTCCTCAACCGGTCTAGATCGTGATGAACCCTTGGGCTCATGTTCTTGTTCTGTTTCACCTCCAGGCAGCTCTAAAATTCTTCTGCTCTGTTCCCTTTTCTCTTTCCTCTTCGGCAGCTCTCATTCTTCTCCTCTCTTCCTCTCTCTCTCTCTCTCTCTCTCTCTCTCTCTCTCTCTCCTTTCTCTGCTCTCTCTCCCTTTTCACTCTGTCTCGCTCGGAGACTATTGGGAGACACAGAGGATGGAAGCGATATGTGTTTATGTTATGTCTGAAGGAATGTTTTGAGGAGATAAGTCGGTGCTTCACTGGTGGGGCTCCACAAAGGAGCACTCCTTCGGATCCGCACAGGAGAAACTCGGGTTAGAGAATTATTTATAAGAGAAGAAAAGCCTTGGGAGAAAGTCTGTGAGTCTTAGAACAGCCAAAGGAGTCTGTGCAAGATGTGGAGATCTTGAAGGAATGGATTGAGGACAACTCTAAGGAATGCGCGAAGAAAGTAGCCAAGGAACGTGTGAAGGAGCTTTCTAAAAGGCCTGCAAAAGAGATTTCTAAGGAACGTGTGAAGGCATCTCCAGGGAACGTGTGAAGGAACTTTCTGAAAGGCCTGCGAAAGAGATTTCAAAGGAATATGTGATGCAGATCACTAAAGAACGCGTGAACATTCCTGGGGGAAAGTGGAGGGACCTCTGAAGAACGTGTGAGGAAGACCTCTGAAGAACGTGTGAGGAAGACCTCTGAAGAACGTGTGTAGGAGATCGCGAAGGTGTGGATGAAATCCACGAAGAGAGTGTGTTCGTGTTTGTAACTAATAATATTAATAATAATAATAAAAGACTCTGGACGTGGGACACGAACCCTGGCAACCACAGTGAGAATCATCGCTTCTTTACTCTCCCCTCAGCCAAGGAACACTTCCAGGTGAGTAACGGGATATTAGAGGGATAGGAGGTTGGACTATGGGGCTATGAAAAATGGAGATTTCAACGATAACATCCACTGTCGATTCTGTCTCGTACTTTGTTTTGGTATCCCCGATGCTGTCCCTAAAAATGGTTTACAAATTTAATGTTCCCTCCCCCATCCCTCCCCCCATCCAAACATAGTTGCCTTTTATTACTTGAGAACACTTCATTCGATCGGCTTCAAATTTTTAATACTAGTTTACTGCAACTAGGAAAAGGTTCATATAACTCACGTCATGTGGAGGTGTCCTCTGGTCAAATTAATATAGGCCATTCCTGATTTTGGTTTCGTGCGATAAGTGTGTTTCCTACCTAAAAGAATATTGGAACTATTATTGGAGTGTGTATGTGCCAATTTTATTTTTTAAAATGGTATTGTAATTTTTCCATAAAATAAGTATGCTTCTTCTAAACGATTTCAATCTTTAACAGTTGTTGCGTGTAACAGATAGGATAGTTTTCCTTAAGCTAAGGCTGTATTGATGTATATTTGCCAGTTTCTAGAGAGGAATATTAAAGTACAATGAGACTGAGGATATAAATACGAACAGGATGAGAAGGCGTGGCACTGTTAATCGTATACCATATACAAGTTTCAAAGAGAAAGAGGAATAAATTTAGGGAAGTTGATTATGACTGGCAAGCCTGAAGACTCAATGCAGTATCGTACCGGCAGTATCGTACCGGCAGTATCGTACCGGCGTGATCTACAACCTGCTACCAAACCGAAGAAAAAAAGAAGAGGGGATTTTAAGACAACGTGAGAACATTTATTTTAGAAATAGCTCATTGCAGAATAAGTTTTTATTAAAGGAACGTTTCGCTCTGTGTAGAGCTTCACCATCGGTTCGCTCTATCCAGAGCGAAACGTTGCCCCAATTAAAGTTTGCTTGGCAACATGTTTTTCTTCACTGTTGTCGGCAGGATATTTAAATACAGGGAGGAATGAGCAGGAAGCTCCCATATGACCACAACAAAACTTTTCATTATTCAAGATTCTAACCATTAAGAAATAGTCAGGAAAAAATTGGGACACGTAAATGTCAAGTTTGTGTGTTGTGAGTGTGTTTGTTGTGTGAGTGTGTGTTTGTGTGAGGTGTGCAAGACTGTTTGATATTTTGTGTGAGAGAGAGAGACAGATAGATAGAGAGAGAGAATGGGATGAACCAGCAAGATCAGTCCCCACTTTAAACACATCTGATCCAAGTGAGGTAAACCATGACAGACCTCTGGACGGCAGTGACTAAGTGGAAGACTCACGAAATCGTAATGACACGATTGTGGATAACTCGCCGAGCGGACGGACGGAACCCCTGGCAGGAAGGAGAGATTTCCCGAGCGTAGTTTAATGGGAAAGGGAGAGCGAGACTATGAATGAGGTGATGGAGTTCCTAATTGGAATGTGTCGGGCGGCGGAGGAGGAATCCATATCCAGAAAAGGTAATAGCAAGAACGTCTGAAGCTCATCGTTCATCCAAAGATTTGAGAGGCAACAACGGGAAGGGCAAGAGGCTGTAAAAAAGAACATACAAAAAGTGGAGGACAACAGGAAACAGAACGAATAACAAAAAAAGTCAGAAATGAATTCTCTCAGGTGAGACGAGAGGCCGGGGTCACAACTGGAGTGCGACAAGGCAGAGGTCGGGGTCACAACTGGAGTGCGACAAGGCAGAGGCCGGGGTCACAACTGGAAGGCGACAAAGCAAAACATACTAAATTTAAACAGACACTGCTACTCAGTCACTCACAACAAGACAAACAAGTGTAGAAGGTACTGAGTGTGGATACTGGAGACCTCAGAGACGATGGGGCTTGGCAACGCGTCCTTGTGGATTCTGAGAGAGGGAGCAGAAGCACCGTGTGAACCATTAGCTCAAATTTTCATTAAGTTAGCGAGAAGTGAGAAATACCAGACATGTTAAAGTCTCATCATGCTACACTAACTATCAGTCATCATGCCACACTATCAGTCATCATGCCACACTAACTATCAGTCATCATGCCACACTAACTATCAGTCATCATGCCACACTAACTATCAGTCATCATGCCACACTAACTATCAGTCATCATGCCACACTATCAGTCATCATGCCACACTAACTATCAGTCATCATGCCACACTAACTATCAGTCATCATGCCACACTAACTATCAGTCATCATGCCACACTAACTATCAGTCATCATGCCACACTAACTATCAGTCATCATGCCATACAATGACCATTTACAAGATTAGTTGACACTTATCACAAGATGTGCACAAAAATCAATTTTTACATATTCAGCCAATTTAATAAATTGATTTCTTGTTAATGTGTCTCTCGCACAGATGGTATTTGGTCAATGACAGAGGCCGAATCGAAATCACAGGATGGAGGATCGAGTCTCCAAATTTACAATCCATGACTATTTCCAGAGAACGCTAAACAAGCTCACACTGGCGTATTAATCTAATTCAAAACACCAGACACAACCTTAGAACATTGCAATGCACTCAACACCAGACAACGTTAGAACATTGCAATGCATTCAACACCAGACACAACCTTAGAACATTGCAATGCACTCAACACCAGACACAACCTTAGAACATTGCAATGCACTCAACACCAGACAACCTTAGAACATTGCAATGCATTCAACACCAGACACAACCTTAGAACATTGCAATGCACTCAACACCAGACACAACCTTAGAACATTGCAATGCACTCTACACCAGACACAACCTTAGAACATTGCAATGCACTCAACACCAGACACAACCTTAGAACATTGCAATGCACTCAACACCAGACAACCTTAGAACATTGCAATGCATTCAACACCAGACACAACCTTAGAACATTGCAATGCACTCTACACCAGACACAACCTTAGAACATTGCAATGCACTCAACACCAGACACAACCTTAGAACATTGCAATGCACTCAACACCAGACAACCTTAGAACATTGCAATGCATTCAACACCAGACACAACCTTAGAACATTGCAATGCACTCAACACCAGACACAACCTTAGAACATTGCAATGCACTCTACACCAGACACAACCTTAGAACATTGCAATGCATTCAACACCAGACACAACCTTAGAACATTGCAATGCACTCAACACCAGACACAACCTTAGAACATTGCAATGCACTCAACACCAGACACAACCTTAGAACATTGCAATGCACTCAACACCAGACACAACCTTAGAACATTGCAATGCACTCAACAGACTTCTCCGTCAACTCGCTGCCAAAGTTTTGTTACCAAAATCTCATTAAAGTCGATGATAAACCCGTGAGTGAGCAGAGAAGGCCAGTAAAACTCGCAGCATTTTGGAAGCCAGTGGCTTCTTCAGTCCAGTACAGAGAAGAACGGTGAAAGATGCGGAGGAGAATGAGGTAATCAGTCCCTCAACCTGTAGTCGATGTGTTTAGACAATCAATCTCCAGGCCTTCAACTTGTCTGTCTTTCTAAACATTAGGAAGGGAGGACTCGAACCCGTATCGTTTTGGCCCGCCTCATAGTGAGCGAAAATCACACGACGCTCTAACCCGTGAACTTTGTAGGAATGGATGGTTCTGTGAGTTAGAGCGTCGTGTGATTTTCACTCACCATGAGGCGGGCCAAAACGACACGGGTTCGAGTCCTCGGCTAGTCGCAGTGTTGTTATTGATTAAATACCACTCGTTCGTGGTTACAATAATATATATAGTGCTTGTAGAGGCTAGTACACCAAACGGGGAGTAGAATGAAATTAGCTCTGAGGCACCCACACCACCTTATGTCCTCGGATCACGGTAAAACACCTAGCTCTGCTGGGTGCGTGATCTTTGTAGGATTGATGGTCCTGTGGGTTAGAGCGCCCTGTGATTTGCGCTCACCACGAAGCGGGCCAAAACGACACGGGTTCGAGTCCTCGGCTAGTCGCAGTGTTGTTATTGATTGATATATATATATATATATATATATATATGTGTGTGTGTGTGTGTGTGTGTGTGTGTGTGTGTGTGTGTGTACTCACCTAATTATACTCACTAATTGGTTGCAGGGGTCGAGACTCAGCCCTGGCCCCGCCTCTCGCTGTCCGCTACTGGGTCTCTGCTCTCCTGCTCCATGAGCTTTATCATACCTCGTCTTAAAACTATGTATGGTTCCTGCCTCCACTATATCTTTCTAGACTATTCCACTTCCTGACTACTCTGTGGCTGAAGAAATGCTTCCTAACATCCTTTGACTCATCTGTTGTGTGTGTGTGTGTGTGTGTTGTGTGTGTGTGTGTGTGTGTGTGTGTGTGTGTGTGTGTGTGTATGTGTGTGTGTACTCACCTAATTGTGGTTGCAGGGGTCGAGACTTACCTCCTGGCCCCGCCTCTTCACTGACCGCTACTAGGTCTTTTCTCTCCCTGCTCCATGAGCTTTATCATACCTCGTCTTAAAGCTATGTATGGTTCCTGTCTCCTCTACATCACTTGCTGGACTATTCCACTTCCTGACAACTCTATGACTAAAGAAATACTTCCTAACATCCATTTGACACGTCTGAGTCTTCAACTTTCAAATGTGACCCCTTGTTTCTGTGTCCCCTCTCTGGAACATCCTGTCTCTGTCCACCTTATCTATTCCACGCAGTATTTTGTATGTCGTTATCATGTCTCCCCTAACCCTCCTGTCCTCCAGTGTCGTCAGGCCGATTTTCCTTAACCTTTCTTCATAGGACATTCCCCTTAGTTCAGGAACTAACCTTGTTGCAAACCTTTGCACTTTCTCTAATTTCTTGACGTGTTTGACCAGGTGTGGGTTCCAAGCTGGTGCTGCATACTCCAATATGGGCCTGACGTACACAGTGTACATTGCCTTGAACGTGAGTGTGTGTACTCACCTAGTTGTGGTTGCAGGGGTCTAATCATAGCTCCTGGCCCCGCCTCTTCACTGGCCTCTACTGGGTCACTCTCCCTTCGCCATGAGCTTTATCATACCTCTTCTTAAAGCTATGAATGGAACCTGCCTCCACTACATCGCTTCTCAAACTATTCCACTTCCTGACCACTCTGTGACTGAAGAAATACTTCCTAACATCCCTGTGATTCATCTGAGTCTTCAACTTCCTACTGTGTCCCCTTGTTGCTGTGTTCCATCTCTGGAACATTCTGCCTCTGTCCACCTTGTCAATTCCTCTCAGTATTTTATATGTCGTTATCATGTCCGCCTCATATCATCTCCTTGTCCCCACTCTCCTAGTCCTCAGTGTCGTCAGGTCGATTTCCTTAACCTCTCCTCGTAGAACATACCCCTTAGCTCCGGGACTAGTCTTGTTGCAAACTTTTGCACTTTCTCTAGCTTCTTTACGTGCTTGCCTAGGTGTGGGTTCCAAACTGGTGCTGCATACTCTAGTATGGGCCTAACGTACACAGTGTGTGTGTGTGTGTGTGTGTGTGTGTGCGTGTGTGTCTGTGTATACACACACATTGATCCAAACCTTTGCCTAGAAGAAATAAACTCTGTGGTTCTTGAGATCTGCTCAAGACACATTCCATTAAGAAAAAGAAAGAGAAGATGTAAACTAGAAAGAGAGAGACGCTCCCTATACAGACGAAGGCGAAGAGTCACAGAGCTGCTGAGAGGGGCCAATAGGTCTGAAATACGAAGGAGGCACTGGTCATTAAAATTGCAAATATCGAACTAAAGCTGAAGAATCTTATAGGAAACAAGAATCGCAGGAAGAACTAAAAGCCATAAAGGAAACTGAAAAACAAAACAAAACAAAATTCTTCTTCTCTTATACCAAATCTAAGGGAAAACAACATCCAGTATTGGGCCCCTGCTTAGGCGAGATGGGACATACACAGATGACAGCCAAGAAATGAGTGAGATACTAAAGTCCCAATATGACTCAGTGTTCAGCGAGCCGCTGCCCAGACTAAGGGTCGACAATCCAAATGAATTCTTTATGAACGAGACTCAAAATTTGGCAATAAATGACATGCCCATGCACTCTGCCCCAGGCCCAGACTCATGGAACTCCGTCTTCATCAAGAACTGCAAGAAGCCCCTGTCACGTGCATTCAGCATTCTATGGAGAGGCAGCATGAACACAGGGGTCATCCTACACTCACAAAAAACAACAGACATAGCCCCACTCTACAAAGGTGGCAGTAAATCAACTGCAAAGAACTACAGACCGATAACACTAACATCCCATATAAAAATCTTTGAAAGGGTTCTAAGAAGCAAGATCGTCAACCACCTAGATACCCATCAATTACACAACCCAGGGCAACACGGGTTTAGAGCAGGTCGCTCCTGCCTGTCCCAGCTACTGGACCACTATGACAGGGTCCTGGATGGTGTAGAGGATAAACAAAATACAGATGTAGTATACACAGACAAGCTTGACCATGGTGTAACAGCGCACAAAATGGGTGATAAAGGAATAACAGGAAAAGTTGGTAGATGGATCTATAACTTCCTGACAAATAGAACACAAAGAGTAATAGTAAACAGACTAAAGTCCGAGGCAGCTACAGTGAAAAGCTCTTTCCACAAGGCACAGTACTTGGTATCATCCTATTCCTCATCCTCATATCTGACATAGAGATGTAAGCCATAGCTCCGTGTCTTCCTTTGCGGATGACACCCGAATTGTCATGACAGTGTCATCAAGCGAAGACACCGCAAACCTCCAAGCGGACATCAACCAAATCTTCAAACGGGCCACTCAAAACAATATGAAGTTCAATGAAGAGAAATTTCATATGGAAAACTTGAGGAAATTAAAACTGTATCAGGGTATACAACAAATTCTAACGATACAATAGAGCGAAAAAGTAATGTGAAGGACCTGGGATATAATATATATATATATATATATATATATATATATATATATATATATATATATATATATATATATATATATATATATATATATATATATATATATATATATATATATATATACATATATATATTATCGTCGTGCCGAATAGGTAAAACTTGCGATGTTGGTTGAAATAACAACGCTCCTCTTGTCGAATAAGACAAGCGAAAATTTGTGTATGCAATAATTTCGCAAAAATAATTCTGAACCTAACGGAAATAATATATTTCATTGTGTTTGTTTATTATTCAATTATTGTAAATTTATCTAAAATATATTTATTTGGATTAGGCTAAATTCAATTGCGCTTACTATAATAATGTTAGGTAAGTTTTCTAAGGTTCTTTTGTTACAAAATTATTAATTTTTACATTAACATAAATGAAAAAATATATCTCTAAACGTATAAGAGAAAATTTTAGAAAGTATTTACTTTTAAATGAGTTCTGCTAATTGACCAATGTTACCTATTAGGCACCACACACACCACACACACACACACACACACACACACACACACACACACACACACACACACACACACACACACAACACACACACACATACACACACATACATACATACACACACACACACACACACACACACACACACACACACACACACACACACACACACACACACACACACACACACACACACACACACACATATATATATATATATATATATATATATATATATATATATATATATATATATTCTTATAAGTATTATTTTCTTTATTTGTTCCTCGAAATAATACTTTATCTTCTCTTCTCAACTCAGGTAAAAGGCAAAAGTTCGAAATACTGGCGAGAAAAAAAAATAGTTTCTGATTCCTTACTTAATTAAGGAGTTGAATCCAGTATAAAGTAGGATCCAACACTACTCAGGGTGAGATGGACAGAGTTTGAAGACCTCGTTTAGGCTCTTCACTCTGGGTAAGACTTTGCTTCATTCGTCTATATTTTAGTGCAAGATGAAAAAAAAAGTCAAGTTTATTTTTTAATTTGGTTTAAAGTTGTCTCGGTGATTGGATTTATTGACAGCGTTTCTCTCAGTGTAGAGCGAAACGATGGATTCAAAACGTTATGCTGTGAGAATGAGCGAGTAGGTGGAGAAAGTCAGTTGAGGATGTAATTAGACATCTCTGAAGAGGGATCTCCAAGTGGTTCCCAGAATTTTTTTTTCTCCTTCCTTCAACTTTTCGATATTGTCTCGCTGTTGCCTCGAGACTCCCTCATCCATCGGCTCCAAAAAATTCATCTCTTGTGCACGGTGACTGGAGCCGAGTCCTTGTTACCGTCTCATCTGCCATGTGCGGGTATGACCAACCTTGCCGATCCCATCCCCAGCATGCTGGAATGGCTGTGATAACTTCCAAAAGCCTCAGCTGCTGAGTTTGGAACTTTCAAAAGATGCATCGTAATTTGACGAGAGAGAGAGAGAGAGAGAGAGAGAGAGAGAGAGAGAGAGAGAGAGAGAGAGAGAGAGAGAGAGAGAGAGAGAGAGAGAGAGAATTCAATGTATGGGAGCATATTTGACCATTTTATGTTAAAATAGTGAGAAAAATTTATTCCCTCTAAATCACGTTAAATAAATTTCTGTTTACTTCTGAACGTCTTCAGTAGCTGAAGCATCTTAGGACCAGGAGAGTAACTCTATACATGGCCTGGTCACAGAACGGACCGCGGGGGGGGGGGCATTAACCCCCGAATCTCCAGGTATTAAGTTGTGTTTACGTCCAAGCAAATTTACCAGAATAGAAAACCAGTAAAGAAATAGAACTTGAAATCGTTGGAAACCGTCCAGTACCTGGAGAATGACTCCTCCGATCGGGATCAAACTTTCACCATTGGCGTGGTTTCCTGAACGCAAGGTTCACACTTTTATTGGATAACAAAAAGTAACAGTTCGTTAATTTTGTTAAATGGTGATATTCATTTATATTCAATAACTGAAGAATGCCTCTTCAGATCGGCTTCAAACTAGTAATGGCGATGCGTTCTGTGAGAAGGATGATGCCCTGCAAGTTTGAAATTTTACTGGACTTTAAAACAAAAAAATGGAATCATTGGGCAGGTAAGTAGTTACTGAGAGATAGCTACTGAGAGATAATTACTGAGAGATAGTTGCTGAGAGATGGTTGCTGAAAAATAGTTACTGAGAGATAGACAAGTAGAGAGGATGGGGAAGTAGTTACTTACAGATACTTACTGAGAGATAGACAGGTGGAGAAGATAGACAAGTAGATATTGAGAGATAGTTACTGAGAGATAGACAGGTACAGAGGGTAGACAGGTAGATATTGAGAGATAGTTACTGAGAGATAGACATGTACAGAGTGTAGACAGGTAGATATTGAGAGATAGACAGGTAAAGAGATAGATGAAGAGATAGACAGTTAAACACAGGCAAACATACTCATCCTAGAATTCATCCTAATCCTGCACACCCTTCCCCTTAATCCTAAAGATTATCCATACCCCAACAGACATACATATCCTATTAGACACATCCTTGTCTCAGAAACCAGATCTATGTGTAGGAACGCAGGATTCATGTTCATTAAGGCGTGGGAGCTGCCTCCCAGGTACTTACCCCGGGGTAAAAGCCTTCCACTTGCTACCATATTCGTAAGTGGTTAAGTGTCGGGGCGCTCAAGTGCAAGTCTAAGTGGATGATTACGTCTGGGGTCGCGTTCGCTTGCTCTTGTGTGAAGTGAGAGTGAGAGAAAACACTTTGCGAACGGTATAAAGTGTTCGAAAAGTGTTGTTTTTGCATGTTCGAAAGGTGTTAGTCTGGGATAATGTTGCTGAGTTCACCTGGGTGTTCGATTGGTTTGTTCCCTGGAGTATTGGGAAGGTATCGTCCCCCTGGGGTGTTCTGTAGGTATCCCCCCTTTTCCCCTGGGATGTTCGCAAGGTATAACTCAGGAATTATCAAGATTTTGAAGAAAAAAAACGAGAGAGGTAGAAAAATAAAGCATATCATCCATTTTCCTTAATTTTTGGGAGAAAAAATGTGGTTTTGAACATGAATAATTTAAAAAAAATAAGATTTGAAGATAAATGGTTTTCATTAATGTTTTGAAAAAAAGTAAACATGATTCATTCATAATTTTCGAATTAACAAGTCAATATTTTTTGAAGACATGGTCTAAGCCTCACGAACACAGACAAACACACATACGTACACGAGCACATAAACACAGACGCACAAAATACACAGACACGCAGATATAAACACACACACACACATACACACGCACACACAGAAAGACACACGCAAAAACATAGTCAAAACCATCTACAGACACATTCAGAAGCAGACATACATATACAGCCACAGACAAAGATATATATACACACACACACACAGACTGACAGACAGACATAGAACAACAAAACACCAGCACAACAACAGCCATCACAGCACCGCACGAGACATACAATAAATAATATCAGTTTATACACATACATAATTTTTTTTTTAACTTAGAGCGGCCATCAAAACAATTATATATTGACGCAGTCCATTTCACCCAGACACCACGAATTGGCAAAAAAATATTAATTGATGTGCCAATTAAAATTTATTGCCAAACCCGTATGTAATTGGGAATAATGGGATGAAAAACGGTTTAAGAGTAGATTATTTTTGGGTGGGAGAGGGAAGAGGGGAGAGGGGAGAGGGGAGAGGGGAGAGGGGAGAGGGGAGAGGGGAGAGGGGAGAAGGGAGAGGGGCTTTAAACATGATATTTTCGTACGGCTTTATTCCAAGTCGGTCATGTGCTCACCACAGTGTTTTACGTTTTCTTCCAACGTGTTTGTTTTATGACTTAAGGGCGGTGCACCTTACTTAGATAAAGGTTTAGATTAATTTTGAAAATTGAAACACTGGTTTTCTTGAGAAAATATGTCTGTGCCTCATGGGCTCGATAACTTGAGAATACAACTTCTGATCGGCTTCAAACTTGTAAGGGAAGGCGGGGAGACGAAGGCGCCATCATCAGAGTGCCAACACAGTGCCAATCAGGGATTTCTACTGGTGCCCACGCTCGTTTGTGCCATCAGTTATACAGGGTTTTCCAAAAACAAGAGCCACCTATGGGGGCAATATATGATACTGTTAACCATTGCTTTTCATTCCATTTCAGTGATCATTCGCCCAAAAATGTAGAATGCAACTCTGGCATTCATGTTGAAAATAACATTCTAAGACTCTTATGTAACTAGCGAAAATGATTGTAACACCGGTGTATATAGTAGGAGTCATAACTGTAACATTCTCTCATTGGTGGGAATTAGTAGTACTATATTGTAACGCTGGAGTAACTAGCGTGGATCATCCAGTAACACTGGAGGAACTAGTGTGAAACATACTGTAACACTGGAGTAACTAATGTGAATCATACTGTAACTGGAGTAACTAATGTGAATCATACTGTAACACTGGAGTAACTAATGTGAAACATACTGTAACACTGGAGTAACTAATGTGAAACATACTGTAACGCTGGGGTAACTAGTGTGAAACATACTGTAACACTGGAGTAACTAATGTGAAACATACTGTAACACTGGAGTAACTAGTGTGAAACATACTGTAACACTGGATTAACTAGTGTGAATCATAGTGTAACACTGGAGTAACTAATGTGAAACATACTGTAACACTGGAGTAACTAATATGAATCATACTGTAACACTGGAGTAACTAATGTGAAACATACTGTAACACTGGAGTAATAGTGTGAACATACTGTAACACTGGAGTAACTAATATGAATCATACTGTAACACTGGAGTAACTAATGTGAATCATACTGTAACACTGGAGTAACTAATGTGAAACATACTGTAACACTGGAGTAACTAATGTGAAACATACTGTAACACTGGAGTAACTAATGTGAATCATACTGTAACACTGGAGTAACTAATGTGAAACATACTGTAACACTGGAGTAACTAATGTGAAACATACTGTAACACTGTAGTAACTAATGTGAATCATACTGTAACACTGGAGAAACTAATGTGAATCATACTGTAACACTGGAGTAACTAATGTGAAACATACTGTAACACTGGAGAAACAATGTGAACATATTGTAACACTGGAGTAACTAATGTGAAATCATACTGTAACACTGGAGAAACAATGTGAAACATACTGTAACACTGGAGTAACTAATGTGAAATATAACACGAGTAACTAGTGTAAGTAACACTGGAGTAACTAATGTGAACATATTGTAACACTGGAGTAACTAATGTAAATCATACTGAAACACTGGAGTAACTAGTGTGAATCATACTGTAACACTGGAGTAACTAATGTGAAACATACTGTAACTCTGGAGTAACTAATGTGAATCATACTGTAACACTGGAGTAACTAGAGTGAATCATACTGTAACACTGGAGTAACTAATGTGAATCATACTGTAACACTGGAGTAACTAGTGTGAATCATACTGTAACACTGGAGTAACTAATGTGAATCATACTGTAACACTGGAGTAACTAATGTGAATCATACTGTAACACTGGAGTAACTAATGTGAATCATACTGTAACACTGGAGTAACTAATGTGAAACATACTGTAACACTGGAGTAACTAATGTGAATCATACTGTAACACTGGAGTAACTAATGTGAATCATACTGTAACACTGGAGTAACTAATGTGAATCATACTGTAACACTGGAGTAACTAATGTGAATCATACTGTAACACTGGAGTAACTAATGTGAAACATAATGTAACACTGGAGTAACTAATGTGAATCATACTGTAACACTGGAGTAACTAATGTGAATCATACTGTAACACTGGAGTAACTAATGTGAATCATACTGTAACACTGGAGTAACTAGTGTGAATCATACTGTAACACTGGAGTAACTAATGTGAATCATACTGTAACACTGGAGTAACTAATGTGAATCATACTGTAACACTGGAGTAACTAGATGTGAATCATACTGAGAACTGAGTAAACCTGAGATGTGAACATACTGTAACACTGGAGTAACTAATGTGAAACATACTGTAACACTGGAGTAACTAATGTGAATCATACTGTAACACTGGAGTAACTAATGTGAATCATACTGTAACACTGGAGTAACTAGAGTGAATCATACTGTAACACTGGAGTAACTAGTGTGAATCATACTGTAACACTGGAGTAACTAATGTGAAACATACTGTAACACTGGAGTAACTAAGTGCTCTCACGGGGGATCATACTGTAACACTGGAGTAACTAATGGAATCATCGTAACACTGAGTAACTGGTGAATCATCTGTAACACTGGAGTAACTAGTGTGAATCATACTGTAACACTGGAGGAGGTGAACCCTTTTGAGGGGAGCCCTGAGGAGGTGAACTCTGAGGAGGTGAACCCTGAGGAGGTGAACCCTGTGGAGGGAAACCTGAGAATGTGAACCTTGAGGGGTGAACCTTGAGGAGTGAACCCTGAGGAAAACCCTGAAGAGAGGAAGAGCCCTTGAGTGTCTCTCACGGGGGAGAGACCTAAGAACGTCACTGGGAGAAATTCGGAGGGAGGGGGGATGAACCCCTTGAGGAAGGGGGAGGGAGAGGGGTAATGTAGAGGGGAGGGAGAGGGGTAATGTAGAGGGGAGGGAGAGGGGTAATGTAGAGGGGAGGGAGAGGGGTAATGTAGAGGGGAGGGACACTGCTGTAAATCTGTATAGTTTTTCGTAAGAGATGACACCCGGAAGAGGATGCATATTATAGAGAGGCGTAACTTTGCTTGCAGTGTCGCTATAATTGGTCTCCACGTCCGGGGGAAGAGGGAGGGAGAGGAGGATGGAGGTAGGGGAAAGGGAGAAGGAAGGAAAAGGGGGGGATTGAGAGAGAATGAGGTAGATGGGATGAGACAGAGGGAGGATAAGTTTAGGGACATGGGGAAAGGGGAAGTGGAATGAGAGATGGAGAGAAAAGGGAGGGTAGAGAGGGAGGGAAGATGGAAGGGGAAGAAAGGGAGGGAACAGGAAAAGGAATAAGGAAGAGGTTCTTGTATGTAAAATGGAATCTTAACTCTTTCATTCATACTGTCTCTTCCCTCCCCCCCTCACACCCCCTCCTTCTACCCCCACGCCCTCCTACACCCCCTCCACAACTCCCTCCACCACAGTCTTTCGTTCTTAATGATAGTCTTTGATCCGTTTCTTCTTGGGTAAGGTGCCATGCTAATGTGTGTGTGTGTGTGTGTGTGTGTGTGTGTGTGTTTCTTTCCTTATACTTATACATATATGTAAGAAAAAAGAAAAATCTTCATTTACCAAGACCAAACGCAGTGTTCTCACAGTGTTCTCACAGTGTTCTCACAGTGTGCTGTCAGACTGAGAATTAAGAAACACCAGCAATCAGCCTCCACACTCCCAACACTCTTAACAACAACAACGAGGTCGTTAAACCCAGCATTTATCGTCCGAAACCTTTTAACCCAGGAAATGGAATTTAATTACACTGACCCACATAAAACTTAATTAAACCCTTCTAAATAAACCTTAAACCTCTATCAATGAGCCTTGAATGATTTTATTGTGTTTTTCTTCCTGGAAAATATGGTCGATTTTTTGTGTGTGTGCGTGTGTGTGTGTGTGTGTGTGTGTGTGTGTGTGTGTGTGTGTGTGTGTGTGTGTGTGTGTGTGTGTGTGAGTGAGGTTCGTAATTCGTATTATTGTAATATTTTCCACATTCTGGAATTTTGTAAACATTGTCTAAGACAATATATATTACCTGCTGGCTATTTTACAATTAATATTTGTGTCGAGGGGAAATTCGTAACTAGCTTTCAAAAATTTTAGCATTTTCTAAGATCAGAATAACGAATTCGTTCTACATGTTCGTTCACTGCTTGTATAGCAGAAGAAACTTCTTCTTGTATATGTCAACAAAAGTTCTCATATCTCACAATAACAACTATGGCCAAAGATTTAAAAGAAGAGAGAATCAAATTGGTTGGCATTGCTTCTGAGGAACGATTAATACGCATCTTTGAAGCTAATTAAGTCGTCTTTCCATCAGCTGTGGTGGCTTCTACGCAGGGAACGCAGAGCACCCAACCTACGCACAGATGTTCACACAGCTCTGTCGATGATCAGTAGAGCTCTTCAGCGAGCGTGAAGCTGGTGAAGAGCAACTGGTCGAAGAAAGAGGAGCTCCCCTTCCCTCGCTCAAACCTGACCACATCCCATTCCCCAGACACAACATGATCCCCCCTTCCCCTTCCTTCATAACCAATACGAACAATACTACAGCTGACGGTAGTGATGGAATCATCAACACCACTAGTAGCACCATAAATCGTTGCACACAACCACCATCGCTGCTAGCACCACTAGCACCGCTAGCACCACTAGCACCACTAGCACCACTAGCACCAACCAGCCAGCAGAAGTTGATGTCTCGCTCATTTACTTGCCAGAAAACAATTTTACACAGAACAAATTTAAGAAACTTTTTTTTGTAAACTTAAACCTTAAGGCTGATCAAAAAGTCTTGGAATGTGAAGTCTGAAGTCTTAAACGCTTTTTTTATATATCTAAACAGGCTGGCGTTACCTCTAAGAAATTAACATTTTACCCAAAGAACAAGTCTGTGTGGACTCGAAGGGATACTTACACACTCCTTTGAAGGATGAAAGGGATACTTCAAGGGTTGAGAGGGATGCTTCAAGGTTTGAGAGGGATACTTCAAAGCTTGAGAGGGATACTTCAAGGTTTGAGAGGGATACTTTAAGGTTTGAGAGGGATACTTCAAGGCAGATGTTGCAGGTGTATGGAATAGGAGGAAGGTTACTGAAAGCAGTGAAGAGTTTTTATGAGGATAGTGAGGCTCAGGTTAGAGTGTGTAGGAGGGAAGGGGACTATTTCCCAGTAAAAGTGGGCCTTAGACAAGGATGTGTGATGTCACCGTGGTTGTTCAATATATTTATAGATGGGGTTGTAAGAGAAGTGAATGCGAGGTCTTGGCAAGAGGTGTTGGGCTAAAAGATAAAGAAGCAAATACAAAGTGGGAGTTGTCACAGTTGCTTTTGCTGATGACACTGTGCTTTGGGAGATTCTGAAGAGAAGCTGCAGAGGTTGGTGGATGAATTTGGTAGGGTGTGTAAAAGAAGAAAATTGAAAGTGAATATAGGAAAGAGTAAGGTGATGAGGATAACAAAAAGAATAGGTGACGAAAGATTGGATATCAGATTGGAGGAGAGAGTATGGAGGAGGTGAATGTATTCAGATATTTGGGAGTGGACATGTCGGCGGATGGGTCTATGAAGGATGAGGTGAATCATAGAATTGATGAGGGGAAAAGGGTGAGTGGAGCACTTCGAGTCTGTGGAGACAAAGAACCTTGTCCATGGAAGTAAAGAGGGAATGTATGAGACTATAGTTATACCAACGCTCTTATATGGGTGTGAAGCATGGGTGATGAATGTTGCAACGAGGAGAAGGCTGGAGGCAGTGGAGATGTCATGTCTGAGGTCAATGTGTGGTGTGAATATAATGCAGAGAATTCGGAGTTTGGAAATTAGGAGGAGGTGCGGGATTACCAAAACGATTGTCCAGAGAGCTGAGGAGGGTTGTTGAGGTGGTTTGGACATGTAGAGAGAATGGAACGAGACAGAGTGACTTCGAGAGTGTATAAATCTGTAGTGGAGGGAAGGCGGGGTAGGGTCGGCCTAGGAAAGGTTGGAGGGAGGGGGTAAAGGAAGTTTTGGTGCGAGGGGCTTGGATTTCCAGCAAGCATGTGTGAGCGTATTTGATAGGAGTGAATGGAGGCATATGGTTTTTAATACTTGACGTGCTGTTGGAGTGTGAGCAAAGTAACATTTATGAAGGGATTCAGGAAACCGGCAGGCCGGACTTGAGTTCTGGAGATGGGAAGTACAGTGCCGGCACTCTGAAGGAGGGGTGTTAATGTTGCAGTTTTATAACTGTAGTGTAAAGCACCCTTCTGGCAAGACAGTGATGGAGTGAATGATGATGAAAGTTTTTCTTTTTCGGGCCACCCTACCTTGGTGGGAATCGGCCGATGTGTTAATAAAAAAAAAAAAAAAAAAAAAAAAACTTCAAGGGTTGAGGGGAATACTTCAGGATTTGAGGGGATACTTCAAGGGTTGAGGGATATTTCAAGGGTTGAGATGAATACTTCAGGAGTTGAGAGGAATACTACAAGGGTTGAGAGGGATACTTCTAGGGTTGAGGGGAATTATTCTCTCCATCGCAGACTCTTCAATTCTCTCTCTCTCTCTCTCACCCTTTCTCACCCCCTTCGCGTCTCAATTCTCTCATCTTTCCCATCCATCTCTTTCCTCGTTTCATTCTCCTCCTCTTTATCTTTTCCTCGTTTCTTTCACTCTTTACCCTTACTCTTTTCCCCTCTTTTTTTACAGTTCTTCTTCCAACACCCCTTGCTCTGTCAACCCTCTCCTCACCCTATTCTTTTCCTCTCTTCTTTCCACACTATTGTATTATTCTCTCTCTCTTTTCTTTTATTGCAATCTTCTTTTTTTCAGGTTTTCTTTTTTCCCTCATTCTCCACTTTTTATTTTCCTTTCCAAGTAGCATTTTGTTTTTCCCTTATTTATCATTTCATCCTCTTCCCTTTCTCCTTCTTCTTTTCCTCCTCCTCCTCCTACTCTTCCTCCTCATCTTCCTCGTCCTCGTCCTGCTCCTCCTCCTACTTCTATTCCTCGTCCTCGTCCTGCTCCTCCTCCTGCTTCTCGTCCTCGTCCTCGTCCTCCTCGTCCTCCTGCTCCTCGTCCTCGTCCTCCTCCTGCTCGTCCTCCTGCTCCTCGTCCTCGTCCTGCTCCTCCTTCCTCTATTACCACAGTCAGTCAGCCTGACTAAGGAGTACCAGCTGCTACCTGTTAATTAGAATTGGTTAAGATAATTAATAAAGAGAGAGAGAGAGGCACACAGCCAGCCATGCAGACAGAGACTGAGAGATGTTTGCCCAATCAGACAACAAGACAGATAACGAGACAGATAGACAGACTGACGAGACAGACAGACAACGAGACAGACAGCACCAGGGTATCGACCTGGCCAGCACTTCAGGCTCGACCCTCCGGCAGTACGAGGAGTGCCACGTAATAAGTATGCTTAATCTTCCAACGTTGTCGAGTGATGACCTTTATATGGCTCCCACTTTCTCTCTCCCTCTCTGCCTCTGTCTCTGTCTCTCTGTCTCTCTCTCTCTCTCTCTCTCTCTCTCTCTCTCTCTCTCCCTCTCTGTCTGTCTCTCTCTCTCTCCATATATCTATCTATCTATCTATCTATCTATCTATATATATATATATATATATATATATATATATATATATATATATATATATATATATATATATATATATATATAGGTCATCCTATGAGAAAGCCACTTTTCAGGGAAGGTTTCCTTACGAAGAAAACACCATCACAACTAAAAAAATATGGAAGAAAATCATAGGCAATAACCAGTTAATTTTCACCAGAAATTTGTTGAGGCATAAGAAAATCATTTTTAATAATCAATTAGCGACATTTTAATGGATAAATAATAGTGGGAAAGATGCGAGGTGATTATCAGTTAGATGATGGGAAGAAGATGGTTCAGTCCAGTAGTGATTTTGGTCAGAGGTTGTCTGTCTGGCTCTTAAACTATCTACTAAATTGTCTCATAAACTGTCTCCTGAACTGTCTACTGAACTGTCTACTGAAATGTCTCCTAAACTGTCTACTAAATTATCTACTAAACTGTCTCCTAAACTGTCTACTAAACTGTCTAATAAACTGTTTACTAAACTGTCTTCTAAACTGTCTACTAAACTGTCTACTAAATTGTCTCCTAAACTGTCTACTAAATTGTCTACTAAACTGTTTCCTAAACTGTCTACTAAACAGTCTCCTAAACTGTCTACTAAACTGTCTACTAAACTGTCTACTAAACTGTCTACTAAACGGTCTCCTGAACTGTCTCCTAAACTGCCCAGTTTCTAAACTATTCAGTTCCTAAACTGTCCAGAAACTGGTCTTGGACCGCATACATTCAATGGTCCTCAATCTGGACCTGATTGATTCAGATTGAGAACCGGTTATGAGAAAAACCGGTTCTGAGAAAAGCCGGTTCTGAGAAAAACTGGTACTGAGAAAAAAAAGGTTCCAAGAAAAACCAGTTCTGATAAAAACCGATTTCGACAAAAACCGGTTCTGAGAGAAAAACGGTACTGAGAAAAACCAGTTCCAAGAAAAAACGGTTCTGAGGAAAACCGGGTTTAAGTAAACCGGTTACGAGAAAAATAAGTTTACAAAATGTGCTAAGAAAAAACTCTTTTAAAAAAAACAGGTTTCAAGAAAAACCGGTTGAAAAAAAAACTTTTCTGAAAACAATTAAAAAAAACTAGTTCTACAAAATCGGTTCCAAGAAAAAAGTTGTCCCAAGAAAAACTGGTTCCAAAAACCAGTTGCAGAGAACAATTTGGCTTGGTAGGGAGAGTAAAGACTGGTACAGGTGGCACTGTTGGCAATAGTGGCACTAGTGGCACTGCTGGCAATGTTGCCATTGGTGGCACTGATGATTTTGGTGGCGCTGTTGGAACTGCTGGCACTTGGTGGCATTGTTGGCACAAATAACACTAGTGGCACTGCTGACATTTTTGGTACTGGTAGCACTGTTGACACTGAAGGCACTACTGACACTGTTGAAACTTCTGGCACTGTGGCATTGCTGGCAATGGGTGTACTGTTGGCACTGTTGGTACTGGTAGCACTGGTGGCACTGCTGGCAGTGATGGCACTGGTGGCACTGTTTGAAGTCTTAAGTATCATGTTAATAAGCACACTTACTGGCTCAAGGCTCGTTGGCACTTTTGTTTTTGTAGTTCTTCTTCTGTTGCTATTTTATTGTTCTTGCTCTTCCTTTTGATATTGTTTTTATGTCTTCTTTTTCTTTTCCTCCTCTTCCTTCTTTTTCTTCTTCTTTTCTTCTTTTTATCAGCATCCTTACTATCATCGCTATCGTTATCATTACCATCTTCTCACCATAATCACCATCATAACCATCACCATCTAAATCCTCCCCATCACCATCCTCACCTCTATCACCATCTCCATCACCATCTTCGCCACCATCCACACTATCACCATCTTCTCCAACACCATCCACACCATCATCACCCCCACCCTCACCATCCACACCATCATCACACCACAAATCAACAAACCTTCATGATAACATCGACACAACTAGCTCCCTCACAAAGCAGTAAGATGAACTGCAATGCTTTTCAATAATCGATTCCTCTGTACAATGCTCGTGCGAGGAATTTTAATCACCAATCTACGACATTTCTCCCAGCCATAAATACTAGCTATGTTATATCGAAGTGAGCTGAAGCCTGGAAGCGGGGGCGATGCTCCCCTGTCTGGTTATTTAATGGGGGGAGGGGTTTTAAAGGCAATCAACTACACGAGGGTCATTAATTCTCTGCGTTACCTGTTCACCACCAGTGAAGAATAAATATATATATATATATATATATATATATATATATATATATATATATATATATATATATATATATATATATATATATATATATATATATATATATATATATATATATATAGTATATATATATATATTTTTTCAACAAGTCGGCGTCTCCCACCGAGGCAGGGTGTCCCAAAAGAAAGAAATCCCCAAAAGAAAATACTTTTATCATCATTCAACACTTTCACCACACTCATACATAATCACTGTCTTTGCAGAGGAGCTCAGATACGACAGCTGAGAATTGTCCCTCCCAGCTGTCACTATCCCAGACCCCTCCTTTAAAGTGCAGGCATTGTACTTCCCATTTCCAGGACTCAAGTCCAACTAAATCAATTAACGGGTTTTCCCCTGAATCCCTTCACAAAATGTTACCCTGCTCACACTCCAACAGATCGTCATGTCCCAAAAACCATTCGTCTCCATTCACTCCTATCTAACACGCTCACACATGCTTGCTGGAAGTCCAAGCCCTCGCCCACAATACCTCCTTTACCCCTTCCCTCCAACCTTTTCTAGGACGCCCCCTACCCCGCCTTCCTTTCCCTACAGATTTATACGCTCTCCAAGTCATTCTACTTTGATCCATTCTCTCTAAATGACCAAACCACCTCAACAACCCTCTTCAGCCCTCTGACAAATACTTTTAGTAACTCCACACCTTCTCCTAATTTCCACATTCCGAATTTTTCTGCATAATATTTACACCACACATTGCCCTTTGACAGGACATCTCCACTGCCTCCAGCCTCCTCCTCGCTGCAGCATTTGCAATCCATGCTTCACACCCATATAAGAGTGTTGGTACCACTATACTTTCGTACATTCCCTTCTTTGCCTCCATGGATAACATTTTTGTCTCCACAGATACCTCAACGCACCACTCACCTTTTTCCTTCATCAATTCTATGGTTAACCTCATCTTCATAAACCCATCCGCTGACACGTCAACTCCCAAATATCTGAAAACATTTACTTCTTCCATAATCCCTCTCCAATGTGATATCCAATTTTTTTATTTAAATCGTTTGATACCCTCATCATCTTACTCTTATCTATGTTCACTTTAACTTTATACCTTTACACACTCTCCCAAACTCGTCCACTAACCTTTGCAACTTTTCTTTAGAATCTCCCATAAGCACAGTATCATCAGCAAAAGTAACCGTGTAAACTCCCATTTTGCATTTAATTCTCCATAATTTAATCCCACCCTCTCCCCAACACCCTAGCATTTACTTCTTTTACAACCACATCTATAAATATATTAAACAACCATGGTGACATTACACATCCCTGTCTAAGACCTACTTTTACCGGGAAGTAATCTCCTCTCTCCTACACACCCTAACCTGAGCCTCACTATCCTCATAAAAACTCTTTACAGCCTTCAGTAACTTACTACCTATTCCATACACTTGCAACATTTGCCACATTGCTCCCTATCCACTCTATCATATGCCTTTTCTAAATCCATAAATGCAATAAAAACTTCTCTACCTTTATCTAAATACTGTTACATATATGCTTCACTGTAAACACTTGATCTACACATCCCCTACCCACTCTAAAGCCTCCTTGCTCATCTGCAATCCTACTCTCTGTCTTACCTCTAATTTTTCAATAATAACCCTGCCATACACTTTACCTGGTATACTCAGTAAACTTATTCTATAATTTTTACACCCCTTTTATCCTTCCCTTTATATAAAGGAACTATACATGCCTCTGCAATCCCCAGGTACCTTCCCTCTTTCATACATTTATTAAACAAAAATACCAACCACTCCAACACTATATCCCCCTGCTTTTAACATTTCTGTCATGATTCTGTCAATTCCAGCTGCTTTACCCCCTTTCATTCTACGTAATGCCTCACGCACCTCCCCACACTCACATCCTGCTCTTCTTCACTCCTAAACGATATTGTACCTCCCTGGCCAGTACATGAAATTACCGCCTCCTTTTTCATCGACATTTAAAAGTTCCTCAAAATATTCCCGCCATCTACCCAATACCTCCAGCTCCCCATCTACTAACTCCCTACTCTGTTTTTAACTGACAAATCCATTCGTTCCCTAGGCTTTCTTACCTTGTTCATCTCACTCCAAAATTTTCTTGTTTTCAGCAAAATTTCTTGACAGAGCCTCTCCCATTCTTTCATCTGCTCTTCTTTTGCACTCTCTCACCACTCTCTTCACCTTTCTTTTACTCTCCATATACTCTGCTCTTCTATTAACACTTCTTTTTGTAAAACCTCTCATAAGCTACCTTTTTCTTTTTATCACACCCTTTACTTCTTCATTCCACCACTCATCCTCTTTCCTCCTGCACCCACCCTCCTATAACAACAAACTTCTGCCCCACATTCTAATACTGCATTTATAAAACTATCCCAACTCTCTCAACCCCCCACTACTCCTACTTGCACTAGCCCACCTTTCTGCCAATAGTTGCTTATATCTCACCCTAACTTCCTCCTCCCTTAGTTTATACACTTTTACCTCTCTTTACTTGCTGTTGCCATTTTCTTTTTGTCCCATCTACCTTTTACTCTAACTGTAGCTACAACCAAATAATGATCTGATATATCCGTTGCCCCTCTATAAACATGTACATCCTGAAGCCTACCCATCAACCTTTTATCCACCAATACATAATCCAACAAACTACTTTCCTTACGTGCTATATCATACCTTGTATATTTATTTATCCTCTTTTCATAATATATATATATATATATATATATATATATATATATATATATATATATATATATATATATATATATATATATATATATATATATTGTTAGAGAGAGTATTACAGGATATATACACCAAGAGGTGTATTCACCCAATTGTACTCACCCAATTGTGGTTGCAGGGGTCGATACTCAGCTCCTGGCCCCGCCTCTGCACTGTCCGCTACTGGGTCTCTGCTCTCCCTGCTCCATGAGCTTTATCATACCTTGTCTTAAAACTATGTATGGTTCCCGCCTCCACTATATCGTTCGCTAAACTATTCCACTTCCTAACTACTCTATGGCTGAAGAATTGCTTCCTAACATCCTCTGACTCATCTGAGTCTTCAGCTTCCAGTTGTGTCCCCTTGTTTCTGTGTTTTCTCTCTGGAACATCCTGTCACTATCTACCTTGTCGATTCCCCGCAGTATTTTGTATGTCGTTATCATGTCTCCTCTATCCCTTCTGTCCTCCAGTGTTGTTAGTCCTATTTCCCTCAACCTTTCTTCATAGGGCAGTCCCCTGAGTTGTGGAACTAACCTTGTCGCAAACCTTTGCACTTTCTCTAATTTCTTGACGTGCTTGACCAGGTGTGGGTTCCAGACTGGTGCTGCATACTCTAGTATGGGCCTGACGTACACGGTGTACAGTGTCTTGAACGATTCCTTGTTAAGGTAACGGAACGCTAATCTTAGGTTTGCCAGTCGCCCATATGCTGCCGCGGTTATCTGGTTGATGTGTGCCTCCGGAGACGTGCTTGGTGTTATACTCACCCCAAGGTCTTTCTCCTTTGATGAGGTTTGTAGCCTTTGTCCACCTAGCCTGTACTCTGTCAGCGGTCTTCTTTGCCCTTCTCCGATCTTCATGACGTTGCATTTGGTGGGATTAAATTCGAGAAGCCAGTTGCTAGACCAGATGTCAAGCTTGTCCAGGTCTGTTTGAAGTCCTGCTTGGTCCTCTTCTGATGTGATTCTCCTCATTAATTTCACATCATCTGCGAAAAGAGACACTTCTGAGTCTATCCCATCCGTCATGTCATTCACATATAGCAAGAATAGCACTGGTCCTAGGACTGACCCCTGTGTATGTCTCTCTGTGTATTTGCGCTGAAAAATTTACTTAATGTTATATATATATATATATATATATATATATATATATATATATATATATATATATATATATATACATACAAACATTTTATTTATGTTAGTGTAAAAATTAATAATTTTGTACCGAAAGAATTTTAGAAAACTTACCTAACCTTATTATAACAAGCGAAATTTAATTTAGCTTATTCTAACTGAATATATTTTAGATAAGTTTACAATAATTTAATAATAAACAATAATAAACAATGAAATAATTTTTTTTCGTTAAGTTATCTGCATTCCAAGTATCAGCTTGTCTCTATTCCAGCGAGACACCTCGTAAGTCGAGTCCCAAAACACTTCTTCAAAACGACTCCTTTCTCTCTCTCTTTTTTTCTTTTTCTTTCTCTCTCTCTCTCTCTCTCTCTCTCTCTCTCTCTCTCTCTCTCTCTCTCTCTCTCTCTCTTTTTTCTCTATCTTTATCTTTCTCTCCTTCCCTTAAAATATTTTCCTTAAAATGTCTCCCTCAACCAGTTGCTGAGGGGAGAGACTACACCGTCAGGGAGATTACCCTCTCATGGAAGACTACACCGGTCAGGAGACTACCCTCTCATGGAGAGACTACACCAGTCAGGGAGACTACCCTCTCATGGAGAGACTACACCGGTCAGGAGACTACCCTCTCATGGAGAGACTACACCGGTCAGGGAGACTACCCTCTCATGGAGAGAATACACCGGTCAGGGAGACTACCCTCTCATCTAGAGACTACACCAGTCAGGGAGACTACCCTCTCATGGAGAGACTACACCAGTCAGGGAGACTACCCTCTCATGGAGAGAATACACCGGTCAGGGAGACTACCCTCTCATGGAGAGACTACACCAGTCAGGGAGACTACCCTCTCATGGAGAGAATACACCGGTCAGGGAGACTACACTCTCATCCAGAATTCGATATCCATCGATGGTCGACATCGTTAGTGACAGGTGGTGTCGATTTCTTGACTGAGGTCGACACCGACGTCTCACTGAAGAAGGCCTAAGATGCCGATCACTAGCTAATATTGGTAAGCACCCACAATGATTAATTTATTTTCCACTATATGGAACCAAGGTTGTTCCTCTTGACAGAACTTCTGTCTCCGTCGGGATGTAAATATTTCTTAGGAAAGAACATGAGTAAATTTCATCCTTTTAGACAATATAGATTTTTTACATGTTTGTGAAGAACATAAACTTTAAATTTTAGTTCCTACATGAACAATAGTAGATAGTAGTAGTATCAGTATGGTATTATTATTAGTTGTAGAAGGGGGAAAAGAGCAGGACGAGAAGAAGAGGTAGGATGATAAAAAGGAAGACCTATAAGGAGTAGAATGAGGGGAGGGAGAAAGGGGAGGGCCTTCCCGGGGTGTTGGAGTGGTGATGGACGTGATAGTGTACGTTTCTCAGGTACTTCTCCACCCTTTTACTGCCACTACCCCCTTACCCCTTCACACGCCCACACACACACACACTGATGGACTGAGAAATATTTCTCAGTAAGATGTGATGGAAAAGAATCGAAGGACAAAGATGTACAAGAACGGATGGAAGTAATATAAAGTGCCAAGATGCAAGAAAGATTTATACCAACCTAGAAAAAGAAATTAGAAAAGGGAGAGGAAGTTCATAGTTCAGTCAAGAACGAAGAGAGATCAAGAGTTGGAACAAGAGGGCTGGGAAGAAATATAGTTTAAAAAGAGCAGAAAACCCAGAAATAAGCAGGGAAGACCGAAATTAATTCACAAGAATAAGAAAAGAAGCTGAAAGAAAATTGAAAATGATATAGCAAGAAAGGCCAAAACAGAACCAAAATAACTGTACAACCACGAGAAAAAACTGGGGGATCAATGATAATTAAAGGCTGGGAGGCTGACGGAGGATGACAGAGAAGTATGCGAAGAAATGAAAGATCCAAGAGTTCTTTACAAAAGAACAGAGTTACCAGATCAGCACGTGCTAGAAAGAATAAACACAACAAAGAACATGAAAACTGTAAAGCAGCGACGATTTAATTAGAAGGTATAAGACAAAGTAGACATAATTAGGAAAAAGGGGAGGGTGCCCTATTATATTTTGGCATTTTCCTAGAAGGGGTGTTGGAAATGAATGGCTATCTAGAGCAATTGGTATAAATTGTTGGCTGGACAAATACTTAAGGATAATTCAGTACCATTCATTGACAACTGGGACCCTTCTCGGCAGAAATAACATGTACCAGGGATGGGGGTTCACGTATCCAGGGCAGGTTGGGTTTCTCCTAGTTATTAAGGATGTTAGGGCTTTAAACTAGGATTAGTTAGAGGTAAGGGTTTAGGACGGAAAATAATGAGTTTCCCCAAATGTTGATTTAGGCTTTAACATCATGAATCTTAACAATAACAATCACCAAGTAACACATGGTAATGATGATCACAGAAACTGTGGAAAGCAGGAATAAAATTAATGAATTATGTTTGGTAGCGTGTGCTAGAACCTTGATGTTATTGCATTAACTGAAACATGGTATAATTTAAAGAGTCGGAACATAATTGTCGAGTGCCATATTCAAGGGTTTAAATTGTTCCATGTAGATAGATATAACGGGAAATGGGGTGGGAATAGCATTATATGTACAACGAAATATTAATTGTATAAAAAATAATATAAAAGGTCTCATTCTCATACTGTAGCTTCACTCTGAGATTCTGAAACTGAAAACTTTGGTGGGACTGGCCAGGGTATCATTATTGATGAAACGTTTCGCCTACACATCAGGTTTCTTCAGTCAAATACAAAGGGAGTAGTAGTAATAAAATAAAGGTGATCGGTCCATCAACCTCGGAGAAAAAGTATATGAGGTGTTGCCTCTCTATATGACTGAAGAAGACTTCTGTGTAGGCGAAACGTTTCATCAATAAAGATTTTCAAAAACCCCGAGTAGCTTCAAATATGAGTGAGAGGGGTTGGATTTGAGTGGGACATGTGCGTGAATTAACAGATGGGACATGTGCGTGAATTAACAGGGTTATCAAAGCTTATTCCTTGGGTAGCATTGAAAATGAATTGGGCAAATATTTTTGATCGTGGGTTTGGGTTCGGGAAAGGGGTTGCCTTGTATGGGCCAGTAGGCCTGCCGCAGTGTTCCTCTTTTTTTATGTTTTATGTACATCTTCCCCCACCCTGGTCGCCCCTTGAGTCATGCTGCTTCACGTCTCCTTCCTTCGTAAAGTCTAAAAATAAAAATTCTGAACATTTATTATCGCCTGTCGATCTTTTTTATAAGTCACAAATCACAGGATATTTACAGAAGTGTATCTCTGTCTGTCTCTCTCTGTATAAACACTGTGGACTTGGTTTTAACCCCGAGAAGGGTGTATATACCGAGAGGTGTATGTCTCTCAGTGTGTAAATAAACCCAAAAAATGGACGTTTCTTTTCAGGGATGAAAGTTATTCTCAGCTGGTGGTGCCGGTATAACAGACTCACGACCATTGCGTAGTACATAGGATGTAAACCAATCAAACTTACTAATTTCTCACAAACTACCATTTTTTAATTTTTCCCCCTTCCTACCTATCTTATTCAGGTTCTTCCTTTATCCCTATTCTTCTGGCCTGACCTTTTCCTTGTGCCTCCTTTATCTCCATTTTTCTAGCCTATATAGTATATATATATATATATTCAAGCGAAGATAAGAAGAGATAAATATAAAACACGAGTCAAAGATAAACCTGGGAGACAAACTATGGAAAAAAAAGATGAGCAAACAAGAACAACAAAAGACAGAGAACCACAGAGAGACAAGTCGGAAGATAAACAAGGATAAGACAAGATAAACAAGGATAAAGGGATAAACAAGGGAGGCATTAGTGGTGGCAGCTGCCGCTAGAGAGCAGCACTTGACGGTAAACAAAGAATTTCTTCTGGTAATTATTCATCCCAGGACGCTGCTTCGTACATTCTTGCCCCCCAAAAAAAAAAAAACTCGCGCGTTACTGAAATATCCTGATTTTTCATTATTCTTTTTTTTAGTAATATGCTTGCTTCGTTATTAATGTTTTTATTGCGTTATTAATGTATTTGTTGCTTTACTGATGTATTTATTGCGTTATTGATGTATTGTTATTGACGTATTTACCACGTTATTGATGTATTTATTGGGTTACTGATATATTTATTGTTATTGATGTATTTATTGGGTTATTTATGTATTTGTGTTATTTATGTATTTATTGGGTTATTGATGCATTTATTGGGTTATTGATGTATTTATTGGGTTATTGATGTATTTATTGGGTTATTGATGTATTTATTGTTATTGATGTACTCATTGGGTTATTTATATATTTGTGTTTATGTATTTATAGGGTTAGTGATGTATTTATTGGGTTATTGATTTATTTATTGGGTTATTGATGTATTTATTGGGTTATTGATGTATTTATTGTGTTATTGTTGTATTTATTGGGTTATTGATGTATTTATTGCTATTGATGTATTTAATGTGTTACTGATATACTTATTGGGTTAATGATGTATTTTTTGGGTTATTTATGTATTTACTGTCTTATGCTTTAGTGATACAATTAATTATTAGATCTGGCTGTCAGCTCTGGCTGTCAGC
Source organism: Cherax destructor (assembly GCA_009830355.1). Classification (NCBI taxonomy): domain Eukaryota; kingdom Metazoa; phylum Arthropoda; class Malacostraca; order Decapoda; family Parastacidae; genus Cherax; species Cherax destructor. The sequence goes on from WNWK01000320.1 coordinate 210,630, forward strand.
TCTGGCTGATAAACCAGCTTGATATTAGCTGTGTGTGTTTAGGTGTGATATGAGAGACATGATCATCCGTCTCTTCTACAGGTCCTCTCCATGTCCCCCGTCTCTTCCATCTTCACCATCCCTTCCCTTCCCATCTCCTTCCCTATTTCCCTCCAAATCCTCCTTTCCGTGCTCCCACTTTCCTCCCCATCTCCCTCTTCCCCCTTCCCCATTATCCCATCCAGTAAACAAGCTTTCTATTGAAGCCGTGACACCAGCGTCCCTCGTCCCTTATCGGTGTTTGGCCCTGTGTGGTTGTTTGGTGGTAGGGCCATCGCTTGAGTGTTTGTTTCGCTGTTTGGGTCGTGTTTGTTTATGGTCACTCTCGCCGCCAGGTTCCAGCGAATGGTCCTCGACCGATGTTTGAGTTGCGATTGATTTGTCATGTCTGTGTTGGTGTCCCTCTGCTCATTGTTTTATGTCTGTGTTTTTACAATAACCCGCACATGGGAGAAAGAAGCTACTGGCTACTGTAAGCTACACGGGGGAAAAAAAACAGACTGTGTCAAAATAAAAGTTAAAAAAAAATCTACTTACATTCAGTTTTAAGTCATGTTTATTTTCCTCACAGTGTTTTATTGGTTCGTATTCGTGTAATATTTCCTTCCTAAGTGAGGAGACTTGGTCTGAGATCGGGCAGCAGGGGCGATGCTCCCTGAAATTGTTATTAGAGATCAGAAGGATGGGTTCAAACCCCCCTTGTAGTTGGTGAATGACGTTAAGTACCTTGCAGATGAGTACAGGTTTACATGTCGTTGTTTACAGATGATGCAGTGCTCGTAAATAATATATACAGCACCGTAGGTGGAGTAAGAATGCAAATTGCCACAGCATGACACCGAAAGGCTGGAAAAATTGCCCAGTAAATAGCTGCTCGAGTTCAACCTTCGTAAATGTAAAGTGGATTAGGATAGGAGGATACTTAGTCACAGCACGACAGTAATATTCTCCCGCCCCCCCCACCACACGCACACAGCATAATGTCCTGCACCAACATAACCCGCCCACCACCGTCAAGGGGCGTGGGTGTGGGCGTGTCCGGTCCTCAGAGTTACAACCTCACATGTCATACTACAAGAGCTAAAGTTTTAATGACTACGTAACATCCCTGAATTATAATTAACTGCCCACCATCCCTTATACCAACTACTGAAACTCTAGACCTCAGGTCACACACTATTATATATATATATATATATATATATATATATATATATATATATATATATATATATATATATATATATATATATATATATATATATATACTTTTTCATCACTCACAACTCTCATTTCGTTTACGGCAGTTCTTCATTTTCCTGGACACTGTTCACTGTGTTCCTTGGTTTAACTAGGCCTAAGGCAGCCATCTGAAGTTTGTACTTCCCACAACACACGACTTTCCATCCACTTTTCTGGAAGAAAAACCCAGGAAAATAGTGAGAAAATTCCTGGAGGAGAACTTTATGGGATATTGTGAGAAGTTTTCCTTTTCTCTCGGCCGTTCAATCATCCCAGGATGATAGCTGACTCTGTTGTGTGACTGTCAGTGGTTGTGACACTGTTGTGTGACTGTCAGTGGTTGTGACGCTGTTGTGTGACTGTCAGTGGTTGTGACGCTGTTGTGTGACTGTCAGTGGTTGTGACGCTGTTGTGTGACTGTCAGTGGTTGTGACACTGTTGTGTGACTGTCAGTGGTTGTGACGCTGTTGTGTGACTGTCAGTGGTTGTGACACTGTTGTGTGACTGTCAGTGGTTGTGACGCTGTTGTGTGACTGTCAGTGGTTGTGACGCTGTTGTGTGACTGTCAGTGGTTGTGACACTGTTGTGTGACTGTCAGTGGTTGTGACGCTGTTGTGTGACTGTCAGTGGTTGTGACGCTGTTGTGTGACTGTCAGTGGTTGTGACGCTGCTGTGTGACTGTCAGTGGTTGTGACACTGTTGTGTGACTGTCAGTGGTTGTGACGCTGTTGTGTGACTGTCAGTGGTTGTGACGCTGTTGTGTGACTGTCAGTGGTTGTGACGCTGCTGTGTGACTGTCAGTGGTTGTGACGCTGTTGTGTGACTGTCAGTGGTTGTGACACTGTTGTGTGACTGTCAGTGGTTGTGACGCTGTTGTGTGACTGTCAGTGGTTGTGACGCTGTTGTGTGACTGTCAGTGGTTGTGACGCTGCTGTGTGCTTGTTGACCCCGCCACGTTGGTTGGTGGTGCTAGACATCACTCGTTGCTGACGCCACCAACACACTGGTTGTCTGCTACGTCACTCGTTGTTGACACTGTTAGATCACGACCGACGTTAGGCAGGTAACGAATCTGCTTCTCTAGTCCCAGAGGGCGTGATGGATCAGCTGACACCACCAACAAACCGGATAGTAACACCAGCACATCAGCTGACAGCACCAGCACATCAGCTGACAGCACCAGCAGATCAGCTGACAGCACCAGCAGATCAACTGACAGCTCCAGCACATCAGCTGACAGCACCAGCACATCAGCTGACAGCACCAGCAGATCAACTGACAGCACCAGCAGATCAGCTGACAGGACCAGCAGATCAGCTGACAGCACCAGCAAATCAAGCTTTTACTTATAATAATTTTAGTGCTGTCACTATAACACAGATCACGAAATATATTTTATATTTATCGCGTTTTTTCAAGTTTTAAATTTTTTTTTCAAAGCATTTTTATGGATTTTTTTTTTTTGTTTTTACTCTAAATTGTAAATGTTCTTTTTTTTGCCTTAACATGCATTAATTTAGAATAAAAATATATAATATTATTGGTTTTAATGACCTTTTCACATCGTCTTTAAAAAAAATGCTAAAATTGTGTTTTATATTTCTCATCATGGAAATCCATGTAGTGGTGTGTGTGTGTGTGTGTGTATGTGTGTGTGTGTGTGTGTGTGTGTGTGTGTGTGTGTGTGTGTGTGTGTGTGTGTGTGTGTGTACGTGTACGTGTACGTGTGTACTTACTAAAAGTAATGGTTTTAACTGTTGTTAGGTTTCATGTTGTAGGAGGGAGGGAGAGGGAGGGAGGAAGGGATGGAGGAGGTAGGGAAGGATAGAGGGAGGGAGGGAGAGATATAGAGGGGGAGGAAAGGATGGAGGAGAATGGGAAGGAAGGGAGGGAAGATGGGAGGGAGGAGTGGAGTTAGCCAGGGAAGATGGATTAAAAAAAACGAGAAGGAAGAGAGGAAAGAAAGGGTGAGAGAAACAGACGGAGGATGGAAGTGGGAAATAAGGAACAGAGAATAAACATGGGGTGAGATTGTTATTGATTGTGGTTTCAGTGATTAGTGGCGGTGGTGATGCTGTGGTGATGATACTGTGATGATGAGGGATGGATGGGGAGTGTGAAGGAGGTTATGAGATGAAGTCGCCTGAGCATCCGGCAGCGTGTGTGGAAGTCACTCTTCTTGGGGATTTGGTCAGCTGTTGGAGTGTAAGGTTAGTAACTGTTATTATATTCCCCAGGCGCCAAATGGCCCCTACGGGCTTAACGTTTCCCCAGGATTAGAAATATATATATTTGAGTCGCATGAAATTTCTCGTTTCCTCAGTGCACACGAAAAATTGTGAAAAAAAAAAACATACAAATTTTTAGATGGCTAAATTAGCCATTTAGCAAATTAATTTTAATACTAATGTTAGCACGGTTAGGTATGACTGTTTCTTATGTTCGTTTTGGTACGCAGTTAAAAATATTATGTCAGAAATTTGCATAAATGTAAGTGGTCCCTCGGTTTTCGCCGAAAAGTCGTTCCAGAATGCTGCTCAAGTGCCATTACCGAACAAATTTACTTCCTTAAGAATTAATGTCACGTAGGTTAGTCTATTTCAGACTCCCAAAAATACACTTGCAACAGCACTTACGAAAATACACTTACATAAATGTTCGAGTTTGGAGATGCACGAAAACCGAGGGACCACTGTATATCAGTGTTTTCGTTAGAGGATGAATCACAAGGTTGTTGTTCCCTGACAGTGTTGCGTCTTCACCCGAGGTGTGTGTTGCGCTGAGAGTGCAACACACCTTGAGAAGTTTACTTTAATCTCTAATTTAAGGATTCAAGTATTCTTGTCTGGTGGTGAACAGGTTATGTGTAGTCGACAGGCTTTAAACCCCCAGTAACTAACCATCGTCAGTAGTGTTCGAGGCTCGAGTCTCCCTCCGCTGAACTGTGGGAGATGATTTCATCAACACAACATTTCTCTCTGTGATAACCCGGTAAAATTAAACGGGGACCTAAACGTTGTCTCAAAGCAAAACATCGTCTGCAACGACCCATTTCTTCAAAATCGTTCTAATTCATTCTGCCATTGGGCAATATTTCACATCCGTGAAAATAAAGCAAATCAACAAACTTCACAATTTCCTTTAGAGTGAAACTGATAAAAAAAAAAAGAACGATATTTCCAGAGAAATCATAAGAAAACTGATGGTGCGGCGCAGCATCCGCTACTAAAACAACCATTGACGGTCACAATGGAAACAAACGCGGGTTCTCCATTATCTGAACGGTCACGAGCTGCCTTTTATTATATTAAGAAAAAAAGCGATCATAAACGCCAGTAAGTCATCCAATGGTTCCCAGGAGTCCTGCCAAGAACTGAGGGACCTTCCAAACCTTCGGAGACAGAAATATTAATGACTGGGTTATTAAAATTATTATATTAGTAACTTTAATAATAATGAAAGAAATGGGCCATTCAAGATTTATTTCGTATATGAATGCAATAGGCGAATAAGCGATACAAGATGCAAAACAACCAAGGGAAGGAGGGGGGGAGAGTTGAATGATAGTTTTAAGACTTTCGTGTTGTAATCAACACAATACCAGGAGCTTGCTTGCAATGTTGCAGAAAAGAGGAGGTGGAAGCAAACACGATCACACACAAACACATACACACATACATACACATACACACACACACACACACATATATATATATATATATAATATATATATATATATATATATATATATATATATATATATGTCGTGCCGATTATGTAAAACTGGTCAATTAGCAAGAACTCCTTTAAAATTAAGTCCTTTCTAAAAATTTCTCTTATACGTTTAAAGATATATTTTTTCATTTATGTTAATGTAAAATTTATAATTTTGAACCAAGAGAAACTTTGAAAACCTACCTAACCTTATTACAACAAGCACAATTTAATTTAGCCTAACCCAACTAAATATATTTTTGATACGTTAACATTAATTTAAAAATAAACAAACACAATGAAATATATTTTTTTCGTTATGTTCAGAATGATTTTGGCGAAATTATTGCATACACAAATTTTCACTTGTCTTATATGGCAAGAAGAGCGTTGCTATTTAAGCCAAAATCGCAAGTTTTACCTAATCGGCACGACATATATATAGGCTTTAAACCTAGCTAGCTCAGAGAAAACACAGTAAGTGTCTGGGGCCAAAGACTGTTCAACATCCTCCCACCAGCCATAAGGATAATTACCAATAGACCTCTGGCTGCCTTCAAGAAGGAGCTGTACAGATACCTAAAGTCAGTGCCGGATCTACCGGGCTCTGATTCGTACGTTGGACTACGTGCAGCCAGCAGTAACAGCCTGGTGGATCAGGCCCTGATCCACCGGGAGGCCTGGTCATGGACAAGGTCGCGGAGGAGTTGATCCCCGGAATACCCTCCAGACAGCAGGTAGCTAACCTGCCATGAAGACGACGGCCCCCTGTAAAGAGAGTTGCCACGTACATTGTTGGAGCCGGAAGTGGATTGCGTGTACAGTGTACGTGGCATCATGAAAGTCTCTGGTATAGTGACAGACGTTTTAACCCCAGATAGTTAAATCAATTCTCTTTTTTTGCTGCTCCTCTTCTCTTCTCTTCACAACTTTAGTAGAACTGGTTGAGAGCGAACACTTGATAAACTGACGTGGATGTAACTAACAGTTAACAACAGTGTGTGTTGTGTGTGTGCGTGTGTGTGGTGTGTGTGTGCGTGTGTGTGTGTGTGTGTGTGTGTGTGTGTGTGTGTGTGTGTGTGTGTGTGTGTGTGTGGTGTGTGTGTGTGTGTGTGTGAGTGTGTGTGTGAGTGTGTGTGTGTGTGTGAGTGTGTGTGGGAGTGTGTGTGTGTGTGTGTGTGAGTGTGTGTGTGAGATGTGTGTGTGTGTGTGTGTTTGTGTGTGTGTGTGGTGTGTGGGTGTGTGGGTGTGTGTGTGTGTGAGAGTGTGTGTGTGTGTGTGTGTGAGTGTGTGTGTGTGTGTGTGAGTGTGTGTGTGTGAGTGTGTGTGTGTGTGTGTGTGTGTGTGTGTGTGTGTGTGTGTGTGTGTGGTGTGTGGTGTGTGTGTGTGTGTGTGTGTGAGTGTGTGTGTGTGTGTGTGTGTGTGTGTGTGTGTGTGTGTCTGTGTATGTGAGTGTGTGTGTGTGTTGTGTGTGTAGTGTGGTGTGTGTGTGTGTGTGTGTGTGTGTGTGTGTGTGTGAGTGTGTGTGTGAGTGTGTGTGTGTGTGTGAGTGTGTGTGTGTGTGTGAGTGTGTGTGTGTGTGTGTGTGTGTGTGTGTGTGTGTGTGTGTGTTTGTGTGTGTGTGTGTGTGTGTGTGTGTGTGTGTGTGTGTGTGCAGGAAGATCAAAGTGTAATGAACACTTGTCTCTACAAAGGTGAAACGCACATTTAGAAAGACACAGAGATTCGGAAACCTCTGTGTATCGGTATGTGAACCTCTTGTGCACAATGAAAGTTTTCGTCGAATACTTGATCTAATTAAATTGATATACAGTGGAACGTCGGTGATCGAACGTACCGGACCTCGGATGAACCGGAATCCGAACCTTTTTCTGTTTACAACTCGGTTGTAAAAAACAACTTACACTTAAGCCCAGTTTCAAAAGTGCTTTCAAGTGACCTCTGACTCTAACTCTCAGAGACTTTTGGAAGAGTCAGCTCAATATCGTCCAGTGTGTGAGGCTGATAATTAAAGTCTGGGAAATACTGTTTCGGACATCGAACTTTTCGCAGTTCGAACACCACACAGGAACCAATTAAGTTCAATCACCAAGGTTCCGTTGTATATATATTATATCTGGTTTCAATTTTCTTCGAAGATGTCGAGTCTGTCAGCACTGCTTCTGTTGTCTTGTGTTCGTCAGAGTCTCCCACACTGTGTATTACGCTCCAGTTGACGGTATGGTTGCGAGTGTTCGTGTGTTGGTTCACCACATGTATTACATATTGTGTTTCGTTATCCTTGTCGGTAATTTACGGCCTGTTCTGCCCATGTCAGATCAAAGTTATCTCCTGGGATCCGATATATCATAATGGTTCGTGTGCTGCGTTGTGGATGTCTATATATATTATTTTTTCATGATTTTTTTTTTTTTTAATTTTTTAAATAGACAAAAAATAGTGTCAGAGTTTTTTTTACATCCTTTTTTTCCTGTTATTAAATAATTGGTTTGGAAAACCGACGAGTTGATGACTGAGACACTTGTGCAAAATTTGGGTAACTTTATTGATGGCCCAGACACATCGACGCCAGGCTGAGGGACTGATTGCTTCGAACCCCTATGAATTAGACCGATGAAGCCCCCTGGCTGGCGAAACGCTTCCGCAACTAAGGTACCCAAACAAATGTCTCGTTTATCATGCTTTGCCTTGACACTTTTGTGGCACCACACTAATAACTTAACCACATTTAAGTCCATTAATACACAAACACACAAACACACACGCAGAGAAGCGTGTGTGTGCGCTTGTGTGTTTGCTCGAACCCTGCAGTCACATATAAGTGAGAACACACAAGGGGGACAAAAAATTACAGAACTCAATTTTGACCAATCAAAAGGACATTCAAATGAACCATCAATCAGATTTTCAAATAGAGTGACCGGGAACACCAATCTCTGGCGAGTAGTGGTGGAATAGTCATCAACTCCGGTACCAGTCCATCCTTCAACTGCAAATGAGCTATCAGGAAATTTTGGGAGTATTGGTCATGTTGAGTCCCGCGCTTTGAAAGCTCGTCGCTCATTGGTTATGTGAGAGGAGGGCTTTTTTAAAGCTCGTCGCTCATTGGTTATTTTAGAGGCGAACTTTTAAAGCTCGTCGCTCATTGGTTGATTTGCAATGTTTGCTTCTTAAAGTTGCCACTTTTTATCTTTTCTATACAAGAAAATAAGTCTGTATTCTCTCTCTGTCTGTCTGTCTGTCTCTCTCTCTGCCTCTCATTATTTACCAATAATGACCACTTAATTATAAAGACCTTTCATATAATTCTTTATTAATCTCCTAGCTGGTACAGGTATTGATTAGGTTAGATATGGTTAGGTACTGGTTAGGTTAGCTTAGGTTAGGTACTGGTTAGGTTAGGTACTGGTTACATTAGGGTTAGATTATATTTGGTTCCGTCAAGAACAGGTTAGGTTACTCTAAGTTACGGTTAGGTTAGTTTAGCTTAGCTTAGGTTAGCTTAGATTAGGTTAGGTTAGATTAGGTTAGGTTAGGTAAGACTAGGATAACAAGACGTCGGGCCGTACAGGAATAGATGTATGTACAGGACAGATAGATAGATACAATAGACACGAGCGACAAAGCTAATTACCTCGACAATACAACAGCTCCTAATAACTCATGTTCAAGAACTGTACCTAATTAAACTTAATTAGTGTTGTTAGTAAGGCAGTAGGAACACGTAGGAAACGTGTAAAGGAGATAAGAGGGGAGGATGTTATTGAGGGGAAAGAGGGTGATTTGAATATTATGAGAAGTGAGTGGAGGGGGTTGTAAAGAGTTGGGGAGGGAGAGAAGGGTTTGGGGTTTTGGGAGGAGGGAAGAGAGGGTAAGGGAAAGGAAGGATAGGGGAAGGGGTAATAAAGGGGGATGGTTAGCAAGTGTGTCGTTCCTCTTTCGTTAACGATGTTGTCAGCGGTAGGGAGGGGAAGCAAGTACGGTAGGGGAGGAAGGGAAGAGAGGAGGAAGAGGAGGGGAAAGGAGGGAGGGAGCCTGTCATTGTTGAAATTATTGGGGATGAGGAGAGTCAGAGGAGGAGGAGGAGGAGGAAGAAGAAGAAGAGGAGCTGTAGAAGAAGTTAGAGGAATAGAAGAAGCCAAAGAGAGGAGGAGGAGGAGGAGGAACTGCGGGAAGAGAAGGAGGTGAAGGAAGAAAATAAAGGAGAAGAGAGCATAGAGAGGAGCTCTGTAATAAGCTCCCACAGCTCACAGTAATGACCCGCTAAGCTGGAGTAGCGAACCTAAGCTTTCTTCTTGACTTAAGCTTGAGTAAGACAAGCAGTGGAAGACAAACTACAACCTGGAGACACTTGTAAACAAACTCAAAACAGGTAAAAAAAAAATACGTGAGAGAGAGAGTGAGAGAGAAAGAGTGTGTGAGGGAGAGAGAGAGAGAGAGAGAAAGAGTGTGTGAGGGAGAGAGAGAGAGTTGCCTCAAATGGAATAATTCCTGGAAGAGGTAGAAGGAAAAACGAGAACTCAGCTCCATGTATAATACCAGAGTGAACATTACCATCACCACCAAATGCTGGTGAGAGGGGAGAGGAGAGGGAGGGAGAGAGAGGAGGGAGGGAGGGAGGGAGGGAGAGAGGGAGGTAAGGAAGGAGGGAGGGAAGAAGGCAGGGAAGGAGGTAGAGAGGCAGGCAGGCAGGGAGGGGGGTAGGAAGGGCAGGAAGAAGGCAGGGAGGCAGGGCGGGAGGTAGGGAAGGAGACAGGGAAGGAGAGAGAGACGCAGGCAGGGACGTAAGAAGGCAGGCATCTAGGGAGGGAGGGAGGTAGGAACGTAGGAAGGAAGGGTGAGAGGTAGGGAGGGAAGGAGACAGGGATGAAGGTGATTCTTCAATAATTCTTTTGTCCCAGATCAAACCTGCCACTTTCTTACCATTTTCCTGTCCTTCCCTTCCTTCCTTCCTTCCTAAATCCCTCCCTCCCTCCTTCCCTCCCTCCCTCCCTCCTTCCATCCCCCTCCTTCCCTCCCTCCCTCCCTCCTCCCTCCCTCCCTCCCTCCTGTTCGAGGATCCCACAAGGATATGAAACCATCAACAAAACCATCAATATTTTTTCCAAATAATGAAAAAATCCATATATTGACATTTTTGGCCAAAATCCTTCCTCGAGACGCCTTATTGGCACCTCAAATTTTTCTCTCCCGACTCAGAAACAAAAACACGAATGAAAAGAAAAAAAAGTGAAATAAAAAAACTGTGGAAAAAACACAACAGAAACTAAAAGAAAAACAAATATCTTAATAAAAAAAAAATTAGTATTTTTGTCAATTATATTTTTCAGATAGGAATAAAATCGTGTATATATATATATATATATATATATATATATATATATATATATATATATATATATATATATATATATATATATATATATATGTATATGAGAGTACATATACACTAGTAGGAGAAAAACACGGAACTTTAAACGGCTGGTAAAACACACAATAATATCAGCCATATTTAAGAAAAACAGAAAAGAATCGAAGCGCAAAACATTTTTTTTTATTTCCCCTCTCTTATTTTTCCCCCTTTATTTTCCTTGACCCATCTAGAAACCACATGGGAGACTATATATATAAAAATAAAAGGAACGAGTCGTTTCCGAAGATTCAAATATTGGAGGAAAATTATATATACATTCACCTTTTGTTGACAAACAGACGAGGATTTTAGAAGAGTTAGGTGGGAAGCGTGTGATATGAGCGCCGGAGGTTCCAACAATACGGACATTACTGGGACTAACACCGCAAAACAAAACTCTTTGTGAAGACTTGGGTTCTATGTCTTCCTGGGGGGGGTGGAGGAGGGGAGGGGTTGGCAGGGAGGAAGATGTATGAAGGAGGGGTAGAAAGGAAGGAAAGAGACGGGGGAAGAAAGTAATTTGGGAAGAGAAGAGGAGAAAGTGTGTGTATGTGTGTGTGTGTGTGTGTGTGTACTCACCTATTTGTACTCACCTATTTGTGGTTGCAGGGGTCGATTCATAGCTCCTGGCCCCGCCTCTTCACTGATTGCTACTAGGTCCTCTCTCTCCCCGCTCCATGAGCTTTATCAAACCTACCACTATGTCACTTTCTAGGCTATTCCCCTTCCTGACAATTCTATGACTGAAGAAATACTTCCTAACATCCCTTTGACTCATAGGAGTCTTCAACTTCCAATTGTGATCCCTTGTTTCTGTGTCCCCTCTCTGTAACATCTTGTCTCTGTCCACTTTATATATTCCTCGCAGTATTTTATATGTCGTTATCATGTCTCCCCTAACCCTCCTGTCCTCTAGTGTCGTCAGGCCGATTTACCTTAACCTTTCTTCGTAGGACAATTCCCTTAGCTCTGGGACTAGTCTTGTTGCAAACCTTTGCACTTTCTCTAATTTCTTGACGTGCTTGACCAGGTGTGGGTTCCAAACTGGTGCTGCATACTCCAGTATGGGCCTGACGTATATGGTGTACAGAGTCTTGAATGATTCCTTAGTGAGGTATTGGAACGCTATTCTTAGGTTTGCCAGCCGCCCGTATGCTGCAGCAGTTATCTGATTGATGTGTGCCTCAGGAGATGTGCTCGGTATTATACTCACCCCAAGATCTTTTTCCTTGAGTGAGGTTTGCAGTCTTTGGCCACCTAGACTATACTCTGTCTGCGGTCTTCTTTTCCTTCCCCGATCTTCATGACTTTACATTTGGCAGGGTTAAATTCAAGGAGCCATTTACTGGACCAGGCTTGCAGCCTGTCCAGGTCTCTTTGTAGTCCTGCCTGATCCTCGACTGATTTAATTTTTCTCATTAACTTCACATCATCTGCAAACAGGGACACTTCCGAGTCTATCCCTTCCGTTATGTCATTCACATATACCAAAAACAGTACAGGTCCTAGGACTGACCCTTGTGGAACCCCACTCGTCACAGGTGCCCACTCTGACACCTCGTCACGTACCAAGACTCGTTGTTGTCTCCCTGTCAGATATTCTTTGATCCATTGCAGTGCCTTTCCTGTTACGTGTGCCTGATCCTCTAGCTTTTGCATTAACCTCTTGTGAGGAACTGTGTCGAACGCCTTCTTGCAGTCCAAGAAAATGCAGTCTATCCGCCACTCTCTCTCGTGTCTTACTTCTGTTACCTTGTCATAAAACTCCAGTAGGTTTGTGACACAGGATTTTCCTTCCCTGAAACCGTGCTGGTTGTCGTTTATAAGCTTGTATCTTTCTAGGTGCTCCACCACTCTCCTCCTGATGATCTTCTCCATGACTTTGCATACTATACACGTCAGTGACACAGGTCTGTAGTTTAATGCCTCGTGTCTGTCTCCTTTCTTAAAAATTGGGACTACATTTGCCATCTTCCACACCTCAGGTAGTTGCCCAGTTTCAATGGATGTGTTGAAGATTTTTGTTAGTGGCACACACAACATCTCTGCTCCCTCTCTAAGGACCCACGGAGAAATGTTGTCAGGTCCCACCGCTTTTGAGGTATCGAGTTCACATAGCAGCTTCTTCACCTCCTCCTCGGTTGTGTGTGTGTGTGTGTGTGTGTGTGTGTGTGTGTGTGTGTGTATGTGTTTGTATTTACCTATTTGTGGTTGGAGGGGTCGATTTACAGCTCCTGGCCCCGCCTTTTCGCTGGTCGCTACTAGGTCCACTCTCTCCCTGCTCCATGTGTGTGTGTGTGAGAGAGAGAGAGAAAGATGGAACAAGAGAGAGAGAGAGAGAGAGAGAGAGAGAGAGCAAGAAAGTCAGCACCAGGGAGCTTGTGGACATAATTAAAGTAGTCAGCTCCGTTAAGTACCTCTGATTTTGGTCCACCACTTTGCTTCTCCCCCTCCTCCCTTGTCTCCTTTTTACCTCCCCCTCTATCTTCCATCTACTCCCCTCTCCTCCCCATCCCTCCATGGAAAAAGCATCTCACATACACCGAAAAATACATAAATACATCTCTTTGAATTAACGATAAGAGCACCGCCATCATTAGCACCAGACTAGCATAACGACCTAAATGGTTAGGTAAAGTTCGTCAGGAAATAGGACAAGTGTTTCCTGACTCGGGTCTTATGATAGATAACACTTACCATTGTGAAGGAATATGACTGATAAGATATGGAAAGAATGATAGATTTTAGAGAGATACCGTATACTAAAACACAGAAGGACCTCCTGAGTATAATAATGTCAACTGATCTTCCAATTAAAGACCACAATATGGCAAATGTTGCGAATGCTCGAAGGATGACTGGTTGGATACTAAGAACGTTCAAACTGGGAGAGATATTGCCACTGGTGACAATATCTAAATCACTTGGAGTTCTGTTCATGGCGTCCTGCAGGGCAAGAGAGATATCAGTGCTGGACCAGATACAGAGATCGTTTATTGGCAACACGGAGCCATTAAGGCATTTAAACTGTTGGGAAAGCATCAGAGTACTGATTATATGCAGTCTGGAGATGGGGAGAGAAAGATACATGATAATATATACGTAGGAGATACTTAAGGGTCTGGTCTCTAATCTACATACTACCATAAAAACGTAGTGGAGTGAAAGATATCAGGGAAAATGTAAAATAAACCCAGTGAAAACCAGCGGCACCATGGGCACAATGAACGAACACTATGTCACCATCCGTGGGTCTGGAAGTGCTACCAGCGGATATCAGAATTCCTCAAGAGGAAACTAAATAACTCCTTCCTTCTAAGTACCAAACCAGATTGTGATTGGTATGTTGGCCAGGCAGGCGGTATGTTGGCCAGGCAGGCGGTATGTTGGCCAGCGGGACGCCAACATCAGCAGCCTGGTTGGCCAGGCAGTCAACAGAAATGCCCTGTCCCAGGCTTAGTTGCGAGTCTTAAGAGAGTTTCATAAGCCTGGTCACAGGTATGTCACAGGGAAACCCATCCTGAGTGATGAAATATGACAGGGAAACTTAACTAGCGTTAGTTACCACTATCCATCTTTGTTTAATAAAAGTAAATCTAACTATCCTCTTTCTGTCTTCCATATTTTACGATCGTGACACCTCTTCCTTTACCATGCCTCTTCACTCCTTCTCTATTCCCTTATTCTCTACGTCTTTCTACCTCTTTTTATCTCCGCTTCATCTCTATTCTCTCCATTACTTTCTCCCTGTTCAACTCGCCATCTCTCCTCTCACCACCACAGTCTCGCCCCAACGTACCGTCTTCTCCCTCACTTCTCCCTCTCTTCTCCCTTCCCCACCTAACTCCCTCCCACACCTAACTCCCTCCTCACTGAGGCCAAGATTAATAGGTTTTAATCCTTCTTGATGCTAGGCTGAGGTGGCCACCATCACTCATCATAAGTCGCCTAGAACCCACTCACCCACACCCTCACCAGCCCACTCTCGCCCACTTTTACACCCACACAGCCCACTCTCGCCCACTTCCGACCACCACCATCCTAACTAGTAATTTTCTGTTGCTTAAATCAGTGTAAAATTCTCTCACACACACAAGTGAGACTGTTACTTATGATATTTTTAAGTACACAGGTAATATTAATATTTTCATAAGTGTTAGTTTTCTCCATCGATACCAAACACACACACACACACACACACACACACTCACACACACACACACACACACACACACACACACACACTCATACACACACACACATACACACACATACACACATATATATATAATTTATTATTCTACTTCTCCTCTATTTATCTACTCTTTTCCTTGCAGTCGCGGAGGAGAGATAAGTGAGTTACTGAGAAGAGGTGAACACAGGTCTCGTAAGTATTTTTAAGTAGTTGTTTAGTGTCATAAGTAATAACTAAATAATAGTCATGCACTATGTTTTATAGATGGTAAACCGAAGTAAACTGATACAAGTGAAGCCCTGGAGTCAATGACACACCTAGAGAGAGAGAGAGAGAGAGAGAGAGAGAGAGAGAGAGAGAGAGAGAGAGAGAGAGAGAGAGAGAGAGAGGAAAGATTTTTCAGTCCACCGTGAAGACAGATTCTAGTCAGTCACTTAGCGTGGTAAGTGTTTAAGTGTAGATAGCATCTTAAATGTTTGGTAAAGCGTAGGTAGTGCTGTATGCCTTTAACAAACAGTAGTTAGTGCTGTTCAGTGGATACTTGAACATTTAGCATGTACATATATTAATGTATTATAGAGTAGTAATGCGAAGTACACATTGCTGTTATGTATTCCATCCTCCTTGAACATATTGGGACCATCTTTGTTTCTCTCTCTCTCCTTGGATTCACCAACATGTCAGAAGACATTTTATTTAATCTTGGTTAACGAAGAGTGTTGATTGTCCTCTAAAAGGCTTCCTCCTTGGCCTTCCTGTGTGATAAGTAATGAGACATCGGGGTTGCATTTCGCTCTTCAAGATCATTATCAAGCCAGTGGCTTGATAAATTTCCAAAGCTAATACAGTTATGATAAAGCCACTCGTTTCGCAGTTATCAGTGCAATAGAGAGACATAACAGAAGACTGAAGAAGAGGAGGGAATCAGTCCCTCAGTCTCACAGAATAATGAACAGGAAACAGTAGAATATATGGATGGGTAGATGTTACACCTGATACTGATATATCATCTCGGTATTGTATACCATTTATAAACCCCGTAATGTAAGTACGTCAATCAACTGTGTCTCACTGGGTGTCTTGATGCTGGTCTAGGTGGAGAGGTTCATTATAGAAGAGTGAATGGGAGGGGTCAGGCTAGAGGAATGAAAGGTCAGGTCTCTCTTTCTCTCTCTCTCTCTCTCTCTCTCTCTCTCTCTCTCTCTCTCTCTCTCTCTCTCTCCCAGCTTCCACCGGCTCCCCCATCCATCTCGCTTCGTCAACCCCAACACGAGAAATTTTCAAATGGCAGCGACAGCTTCTCTGAGACAGGCAAAAGACAGCCTGAGAAGACGGCGAGTCAGCATTAGTCGGCACTGACGAGTGACAACCGCTGACAGCTGTTGGCAGCAACTGTCGGCAGCTTCATCATTAGCTACTGTCAGGAGAACATTATCAGTGATATGGAGGAAGAGAGTGAAGGAGAGAGAAAAGAGAGAGAGAGAGAGAGAGAGAGAGAGTATGTATATATATATATATATATATATATATATATATATATATATATATATATATATATATATATATATATATATATATATATGATGATATAGTATATATATATATATATATATATATATATAATAAAATATATTATAATATATATATATATATATTATATATATATATATATATATATATATATGATGGATGTATATTAACATATATACACGTCGTGTATGCAAAGTAGATATGCACGAAGAACTCATTCCACCACTGCTGCTCAAAGCAATCTACAATACATAGACTCATAGCGTATACATGCGTCTGGTGTATGCAAATTAAACAGGTGTCCAGCCAATACAGCTTGCTCCACATTCCTACTCTGACTTCATAAGCTGACAGCTGCTCCGCTGATATCGCAAAAAAATTAATAGGATATAATCTGACTTATTTCTTGAACTTAACTGACTAGACGGTTCCCAAATGTTCCCTATAATAATAATAATAATAATAATAATAATAATAATAATAATAATAATAATAATAATTATAATAAATAAGGCTCGAGTGAATTATAATTTCTCAATTCAAGAACTTAAATTATGAATACCTAATTATGTTAATGTTTATAGGAAGGCGGTGCTGTTGTCTGTCTCTCTGTCTCTGCTTCTCTGTCTCTGTTTCTGTCTCTGCTTCTCTGTTTCTCCGTCTCTGTTTCTGTCTCTGCTTCTCTGTCTCTGCTTCTCTCTCTCTCTCTCTCTCTCTCTCTCTCTCTCTCTCTCTCTC
>WNWK01000320.1:230000-247500 GCA_009830355.1 Cherax destructor
ATGTGTTGCGTGTCGTGTGTGAGTGTGTCGTTATTGCCCATGTGTTGAGTGTCGTGTGTGAGTGTGTCGTTATTGCCCGTGTGTTGAGTGTCGTGTGAGTGTCGTTTTGCCGTGTGTGGTGAGTGTCGTTATTGAGCCCGTGTGTCTGAGTGTCGTGGTGTGTCGTGTATGGGACCCTGTGTTAGTGTTAGTGGATGTCGTGTCAGCGAATGGTGGAGTGTCGTTGAGGCCTTGAACTGAGTGTCGGTGTGGAGTGAAGGGAGAGAGGAGGGAGGGAGAAATTAGGAGGGTTGGAAGGGTAGTGAGGAGCTTACGAAAGATGGAGGAAGAAAATACGTAGAGAAAATCAAAGGAGGAAGAACGTACTGAGGGAAAATACAGTAGGAGAAAAGTAGAAAAGTTAGAGGAGAAGAAGAGAGAAAGAGAAAGAGAGAGAGAGAGAGAGAGAGAGAGAGAGAGAGAGAGAGACGGAGGGAGAGAGAAGGGGTTTCTGTTCAAGAGTTTAATTGACAGCTTTACAGGATGTTTGAGCCAAGAGAAAAGAGGAGAGGAAAAAAGGAAGGAAAGAAAAGGTGAAAAGAGGTCAAGGGAAAGAAAAGGAAAGAAGGGAAATGAAGGGAAAAGGAGATAGAAGGAGCGAAACGAGAAAGAGGAGAGGGGAGACAGTATGAACGGGACAGGAGGGGAAAAGGGAGAGGAGAATAGGGAAGAGAAAGAGATAAGAGGAGAGACGTGGGGACACGATAAATAGAAAAGCCATAGAACAAGAGAATTAAATAGAGGAAGAATAGGAAAAATAACTAAAACGTGTGGAGAAGAAATGTAAGAGGATTGAATGGATAATCATGAAGAGAAGCGATAACTAATACAGTAAATAAAATTAACAATTGGAAGAACAACGCATTAGGAAAAGAAGTAAAGAAATATGACGATTGGAAAGAAAAAGGAGAACGAAGAAAAGGAAAAACAGGAGAAGAAAAAGGAGACGCGAAAGTAATGAAAATATGAGAAAAAGGAAGAATCAAATTAAAAACACACTGTTAAAAAAAATAAAAAAATATATAAAAAGAGAAATAAAAATAAACACAAAGGAAGGAAAAATCACAACACACACACACACACACAGCAGAAAATCACATACACACCACACACAGATACGCATACACATACCTCGGACCAGGAGCTATGACTTGACCTCTTCAACCAAATTAAGTGTGTGTATGTTTTTTTCCCACCTGGGTTAATAGTTTAACTTAGTTGTTTGAAGTTAAGGGAAAATTATTTGGCGATTCCTCCAGTAACGTCGTTACGACGACCCTTCAACGCCAGATGTGAGTGAGAAGAGTGGAGCTGGTGTGAGCTGAGAAGAGTTGGTGTGAGCTGAGAAGAGTTGGTGTGAGCTGAGAAGAGTTGGTGTGAGCTGAGAAGAGGGTGAGCTGAGAAGAGTTGGTGTGAGCTGAGAAGAGTTGGTGAGCTGAAGAGTTGGGGAGTTGAGAAGAGCTGGTGAGCTGAGAAAGTGGGCTGAGAAGAGTTGGTGTGAGCTGAGAAGAGGTGGTGTGAGCTGAGAAGAGCTGGTGTGAGCTGAGAAGAGTTGGTGTGAGCTGAGAAGAGTTGGTGTGAGCTGAGAAGAGTTGGTGTGAGCTGAGAAGAGTTGGTGTGAGCTGAGAAGAGTTGGTGTGAGCTGAGTTGGGAATACAGTGTATAGTATATATAGTGGTTTAAAAAAAAACACATGAGCGGAACAGTTTGACGTGTTGGAACACGTATCGCTCCTGGGACCTTGATTGCTTCTATAATACAAGAAAAGTAAATAAATAAGTATATAAATGAGTAAATAAATAAGTGTGTACGTCAGTGAGTAATAAATAAGTTAGTAAATAAGTAAGTTCAATAAAAAATATATTCTAGTATTTCTTCACTTATCTTTTGTTTCAAACCTTATCTTCTCTTTGTCATTGATTTAGAACTTAGATCTTAATTTACGAACCTAAGGTAATTAATTATGTCAGGGAGTTTTGCCTTAAAATTTAGAGCATTGTTAAATTGCGTCCCTGCTCTAATGTGACTCTAATTAGCGTTAATTACATAGTTACCTTAATATGACCTTAACTTGTTAAATACGTATGAGAAATAATAGATTTTTTTGCTAGAGAGAGAGAGAGAGAGAGAGAGAGAGAGAGAGAGAGAGAGAGAGAGAGAGAGAGAGAGAGAGAGGTGTGTGTGTGTGTGTGAGTGAGAGTGAGAGAAAGAGAGAAAGAGAGAGGAAGAGAGAGAGAGAGAGAGTTGTTTGCCAAAGTTTTCCCCTCTATGAAAGTTTTCTCCACATTTATCTCGTATCGTTTTTACACACAACGACCACCAAGGGAGACGACTCATGGTTGTAATTGTTGTGATTGTTGTAGTTGTTGCCTTTTTTGTGTGGTGGTTCTGCTTGTGGCTGTCCTTTATTATATTTTGGTTGTTGAAACTGTTGTTGTTCAGGTTGTTGAATATTTTGGTTGTTGAAACTGTTGTTGTTCAGGTTGTTGAAATTGAGGTTGATCTGGTTACTGAAGTTGAGGTTGTTAAAATCGGTCGTTTTGGATGTTGAAACTGAGATTGTCTCTGGTTATTGTCCTTCTGGGTGGTTGGTTTAGTGGTTGTTGTTGTGGCTGAGTTTCATTTGTTGTTGCTGTTGTTGTTAGTCTGTCTGTCTGTCTGTCTGTCTGTCTTCTCTCTCTCTTCTCTCTCTCTCTCTCTCTTCTCTCTCTCTCTCTCTCTCCTCTCTCTCTCTCATCAACACAGTGTCTTCCTTAGGTATAGGTCGTTCCGACATCATTCTTCGTGTCGTTCACCCATCATTATTCGTGTCGTTCACCCATCATTATTCGTGTCGTTCACCCATCAATCTTCGTGTCGTTCACCCATCAATCTTCGTGTCGTTCACCCATCGTTCCACGCACCAAAGTTATCCCTCGACAATAATAATCTTATTGCCCGCTGCGGCAGTATTGGCTCTTGCCTTATTCTTGATCTTTCTTGAGATGAGAGACGGATGAGGGATATTTCTGTTGGCCTAATTGGGCGTTTGTAATTGGCACTGGTAATTTGGCGTTGGTAATTGGCGTTTTTAATTGGTGTTTGCATTGAGTATTGCAGTTCAGTGTGATAAAAAGAACTGAAAGGTCATTTGTCTGTTGTGATGTAATGGAAAAGATAATAATAATAATAATAATAATAATAATAATAATAATAATAATAATAATAACTAATAAAAATAATAATAAAATAATTATATATTATTATTATTATTATTATTATTATTATTATTATTATTATTATTATTATTATTATTATTATTATTATTATTATTATTATTACTACTATTAGTTAACTTGATTCGCTCATGTAGTTAGACTGTAGTGTACTGTATTGTGGCTGTACGGTTTTTTCCCTTCTTCTCTCTCTCTCTTTCTCCCCTTCCATCTATTCCTTGCTTCCCTTTATCCCATTATCCCCCTCTTATTTTCTCTCTCTCCAGTATCTCCTTCCTAATCATCCCCCTCTTTCTCCCTGTCTACGATTCTTGCCTTTTCGTCATCCTTCCCTCCTTCCTTCTCTCCCTTCTTCTCTACCTCCTTCTCTCCATAATTCCCTCCCTCCTTCCCTTCCTCCTGGATGCCGGGGCTGGGAGATAAGGGAATCTTCTTGGAAGCTAGGGATGAGCCCTGAGCCCTATTCCTTTTATCATTTTTCATCCCCATTCTTCCCTCTCTCCTTCATCTTTCTCTTCCTTTCCCCTCTCCGCTAAATATCGCTTACTTTCCACTCTTTTTTTTCTTCCATCTGCTACGCTTTCCTTTCTTTTCCACCCTGTGTTCCTCCATTCTTCTCCCTCCCTCCTTCTCTTCCCATTTTACCTACTTTTTTATTTATCTATCTCTTTCTTATTTATTTAACCTTTTTGCCTGTATTCCTCCTCCTCTCCCTACTTGCTTCCCTCCATCTATATCTGCCTGCCGTAAAATTGGTGGTGGTGGTGGTGGTGGTGGTGGTGGTAGTGGTGGTAGTGGTGGTGGTAGTGGTGGTGGTGGTGGTGTTGGTGGTGGTAGTGGTAGTGGTAGTGGTGGTAGTAGTGGTAGTGGTAGTGGTGGTGGTGGTGGTAGTGGTGGTAGTGGTGGTAGTGGTGGTGGTGGTGATGGTTGTGGTGGTGACTATATTAATAGTGATAGTAGTGGCAGTTTGTAAAACGGTAAATTATTTTTAAAGTGTTGGTTGAGGTAGTGGTAGCTGTGTTGGTTGTTGTGATGGTGTGGTGCAGTGAAACGTAATTAAAATAATTATCATATATAATATATATATATATATATATATATATATATATATATATATATATATATATATATATATATATATATATATATTCAATGCACCACGCAGAAACAAGCTGGTATATACAGAGAAAGATCGCAGTCAGCAGGACTCGATACTGCTACTGAGATGATCAAGATTCCCAGGCAGCGCTCTTATCCACTCAGCCACGAATGCCGCATAAGTTGGGCAGCCTGGCTCACAAGCCATGTTTCTATCCCAGCCCGGGCACTCAGTGAGCCTCAAGCATGGATTCAAGCCATTTCAATCTCCTCCTGTATGTTCTGACCTCACATTTGTGTGGCCGAGTGAATAAGAGCGCTGCCTGGGAATCTTGTCCGTCTCAGTACATAGGAACATAAATGGAGGAACACTGCAGAAGGCCTACTGGCCCATATAAGGCAGGTCCTTATCAAAACCCTCACTACAGTAGCAGTATTGAGTCCTGCTGACTTCGATCTTTGTCAGTGTATATATATATATATATATATATATATATATATATATATATATATATATATATATATATATATATATATATGTCGTGCCGAATAGGTAAAACTTGCTATTTTGACATAAATAGAACACTCTACTTACTGAATAAGGTAAACTAAAATTTGTGTATACAATAATTTTGCTAAAATCATTCTGAACCAAACGAAAAAATATATTTCATTGTATTTGTTTATTATTAAATTATTGTAAACTTATCTAAAATATATTTAGTTGCATTAGGCTAAATTAAATTGAGCTTGTTATAATAAGGTTAGGTAAGTTGTCTAAGGTTCTTTTTGTATAAAATTATTAATTTTTACATTAACATAAGTGAAAAAATATATATTTTTACATATAAGAGAAAATTTTAGAAAGGACTTAATTTTAATTGACCAATTTTACCTATTCGGTACAACATATATGTATAAATATAAGTCCTTTCTAAAATTTTCTCTTATACGTTTAAATATATATTCTTTCATTTATGTTAATGTAAAAAATAATAATTTTGTACCAAAAGAACCTTAGAAAACTTACCTAACCTTATTATAACAAGCGCAATTTAATTTAGCCTAATCCACTCACCCACAGCACTGCATTATTGCCACTCATACACAACACTACAGTGGTGGCCCTCATACACAACACTTCAGTGGAGGCACTCATACACAACACTACAGTGGTGGCACTCACCCACAACACTACAGTTGTGACACTCACCCACAGCACTACAGTAGTGGCACTCATACACAACACTACAGTGGTGGCACTCATTCACAACACTACAGTGGTGGCATTCACCCACAGCACTACAGTGGTGGTACTTATCCACAGCACTACATTGGTGCCACTCATACACAACACTACAGTGGTGGCACTCATACACAACACTACATTGGTGCCACTAATACACAACACTACAGTGGTGCCACTCACACACAGCACTACAGTGGTAGCACTCACGCACAGCACTACATTGGTGACACACAGCACTACAGTGGTGTTATAAACAGCTGAAGATGCGTGCAGTACCATCTATTAACAAGCTTTTACACTACATATTCCTACGAGACAATGCTGTCACGCATAATTCATAATACTTGATACATCACAGGAAGATACATACTTGTGATACAGACAACAGTGATACAGGAAGTAGACTGAAAGCAGAGGATAAACAGCAGGTATGAGTGGGATTAAGACTGACAGGTAGACTCTGAAAACAGGTGGGAATAAAAAGTGTCAGTGTGGCTATGAAGGTTCGTGAGTATGTGTAAATTTTTTGTGGGTGTAAAGGGGACAGGAGATCGAGTAAGAATTATAGGGGAAATTTGTTTGTTAAGAACACCAGGAAAGGTTTACGGGGATGTTATTAAGTAAAGAGTTAGGGAGGAAGACAGAAAGTAGAATTACAGGGGAGGAAGGTGGATTTAGGAAGGGAAGGGTATGAGTAGACAGTTTGTCATATAACATAAATAGCGCTATGAGAGAGAGAGAGAGAGAGAGAGAGAGAGAGAGAGAGAGAGAGAGAGAGAGAGAGAGAGAGAGAGAGAGAGAGAGAGAGCTCTTAGCTTGTCAATAAAGTTAGGAATCCTTAATTGTTAATAGCTTGTCGATAAAGTTAGGGACCCTTAACCTAACCTTGTCAAACCCTGTGTAAAAAAAAATGAAAAAAAGAGAGAGGGAGAGAGAGAGAGAGAGAGAGAGAGAGAGAGAGAGAGAGAGAGAGAGAGAGAGAGAGAAAAAGAGAGAGAGAGAGAAGAAGAGAGAGAGAGAGAGAGAGAGAGAGAGAGAGAGAGAGAGAGAGAGAGAGAGAGAGAGAAAATATTTGTTGCTCTTAGCGACTCGGTAAAGTCGTATGGTAGGATAAACAGGGAAACGATATGGCAGGTGTTGCGAATGTACAGGATAAATGTTGAGTTAGTGAAGGCTGTAAAGCCGTAAAGCTGTGTTTTATGAGGTGAGTGAAGCTGAGGTTAGAGTACAGAGGAGAGAAATGGAGCAGTCTCCAGTAAAAGTAGTTCTTAGACCGGGGATGTAAGGTGTCACCGCATCTGTTTAATGTGTATGTAGAGTGAGTCGTAAAAAATGCGACTGTCAGTGTGATGGAGGTGAGTGTGTGTTCACTTAAAGTGTGTGTGCGTAGAAACGCACACACACACAACATACACACACACACACACGAGGCTAGATCAAATATAAAATATCATTTCAAACTTTAATTTCAGGGAAAAGTAATGGGATATATCCGCCTATATATATATATATATATATATATATATATATATATATATATATATATATATATATATATATATATATATTGAGAGAGATAAGGCTCCAACATTAGATTCCCGAGCAGGAAGCTTAAAAGAGGCAGTGTTGAGGCAGGATGTGGAACCAGTTTCAAGGCTATCACTTATAGGAACCTGCAGGGTAGGGTGGTCTAGCAGGGTTCAGGCAGGGAAGGGTGGTCAAGCAGGGTGCAGGCAGGGAAGGGTGGACAAGCAGGGTGCAGGCAGGGAAGGGTGGCCAAGCAGAGTGCAGGCAGGGAAGGGTGGACAAGCAGGGTGCAGGCAGGGAAGGGTGGCCAAGCAGGGTGCAGGCAGGGAAGGGTGGACAAGCAGGGTGCAGGCAGGGAAGGGTGGACAAGCAGGGTGCAGGCAGGGAAGGATGCTCTAGATATTACTTTGCATCACTCTTCCTCTGTGGAATTCTGTGGCTGCGGTGTTCAGCGCCTTTATCATCACCGTGCACTTGATACTACTTGTCTGCCACTGTTGTGCACAACAGTGGCAAGTGTTCAGTCCTCTGCAAACCTGCCCACCTTCTTCCCATGTAGCATCACTACCCCGCAACCTCCCTCCCCCTGTAACCTCACTCCAGCAAACCCTCCCTACGGAGGCTTCAATTCGCTATTCCCCTAACTTGGTTTATTTCCTTCCATGACCTGAAAATTTATTTGGTCTAATTATTTGTTTTCTTTTCTTCATATTAATCTCATCCTCCTCTTCCTCCTCCTCTTTCTTCTCCTCCTCCTCTACCTCCTCTTCCTTCTCCTCCTCCTCTCTTCTTCCCTCACCCCAGCAAGAGAAGGTAACTAGTGTTATAGATCCCTTGACTGTGATTGTCTCATTCACAATTAATAATAGTCAGGGGCTGTGGTCTTCCCTTCCTCTATCTTTCCTTCCACCTTTCCCTTCCACCTTCTCTCCTCTCTATTCTTCTACTAGCCTCCCTTACTTTCCTTCCCATCCCTTTTCTTTCCGTATCTCACTTTCCCTTTCCATTACCGCATTCTTAGGCATACTATGTAGTTTTTAGTATTGAGAAGTTATTTTAGTAATGAATCTGCATTGTTTCAATATTCATGGAACTCCGTATATATATATATATATATATATATATATATATATATATATATATATATATATATATATATATATATATATATATATATATATATATATATATATATATATATATATATATATATAATATTGCTACATTTTAAAAAAATCTCTTTTTTATTTTTTCTTCTGGGTTTTTCCCTAATCTATCCTTACTTTCCCTCTTTTCATATCCCCATCACCCACTTCTCTCCATTCTTCCCCATCTCCCATCCTGTCTTCTTACTCCTCTCTCGCATTTTTCCTTCCATCTCTTCTCTCTCTCTCTCTCTCTCTCTCTCTCTCTCTCTCTCTCTCTCTCTCTCTCTCTCTCTCTTCTTGCCTCTCATCTCTCCATGCCCCTCCCCTCTCTCCCTGCCTCTCCTCTCTCTCTCTCCTTGCCCATCCTCTCACTCCCTGCCCCTCCTCACTCCTCTCTCTCTCTCTCTCCCTGCCTCACCTCTTTCTCTCCCCCACTCCCCGCCATCCCACCATGTTATTGCCCTCGGGTATTGACAGCTCCTCAGGGCAGGTTTTGTGGCACACTGAAGATAAAAGACAGGGAGGAGGGAATTGAGGTAGGGGGAATTAAGGGAGAGAGGGATTAAGGGATAAATTAAGGGAGAGGGGTATTGAGGGATGAATTAAGGGAGTGGGAGAACTAAGAGAGGGATAATTGAAGGGTCAGTTAAGGGAGGTGGATTTGAGGGAGGGGAAATTGAGGCAGGGAGTACAGGGGGCAATAAGAGGAGGGGGCCATTATTATTATTATTATTTTTATTATTATTAGTATTATTTTTATTATTTATTATTGCTGTTATTATTATTATTATTATTATTATTATTATAATTATTATTATTTTGCTGATATTATTATTATTATTATTATTATAATTATTATTATTTTCTGATATTATTATTATTATTATTATTATTATTATTATTATTATTTATTATTGCTGTTATTATTATTATTATTATTATTATTATTATTATTATTATTATTATTTATTGATGTTATTATTATTATTATTATTATTATTATTATTATTATTATTATTATTGCTGATATTATTATTATTATTATTATTATTATTATTATTATTATTATTATTATTATTATTATTATTATTATTATATTCCTCAGTCGTTTAAGATTCAGTAATCTTTTGATGGCTTCCTTTCAAACCTGTGAGGCTTCCGTCACCACCTGGTCTGGAGGGAAGACACCTTATTGTACTCACCTGGTTGTACTTACCTGGTTGTTCTCACTTTATTGTACTCACTTGGTCGTACTCACCTGCCTTTACTCACCTGGGGTTGTACTCACCTTCTTGTACTCACCTGGGGTTGTACTCACCTGGTTGTACTCACCTGAGGTTGTACTTACCTTGTTGTACTCACCTGGGTTGTACTCACCTGGTTGTACTCACCTGGTCGTACTCACCTGGGATTGTATTTACCTGGGGTTGTACTCACATGGTTGTACTCACCTGGGGTTGTACTCACCTGGTCGTACTCACCTGGGATTGTACTTACCTGGGGTTGTACTCCCTGGTTGTACTCACCTGGGGTTGTACGCACCTGGGGTTGTATTCCCCTATGGTTGTACTCACCTGGGGTTGTATTCCCCTGGGTTTGTACTCACCTGGGGTTGTATTCCCCTGGGTTTGTACTCACCTGGGGTTGCACTCACCTAGTTTTACTCACATGGGGTTGTAATCACCTTGTTGTACTCACCTGCTTGTACTCACCTGTGATTGAACTCACCTGGTAGTACCTATCTGTGGCCTCTTCTGTTTCCCTTTTCTGAGCTCACTCTACTCAACTACTGAGCTCACTCTACTCAACTACTGAGCTCACTCTACTCAACTACTGAGCTCACTCTACTCAACTACTGAGCTCACTCTACTCAACTACTGAGCTCACTCTACTCAACTACTGAGCTCACTCTACTCAACTACTGAGCTCACTCTACTCAACTACTGAGCTCACTTTACTCAACTACTGAGCTCAATCTACTCAACTACTGAGTTCACTTTACTCAACTACTGAGCTCACTCTACTCAACTACTGAGCTCACTCTACTCAACTACTGAGCTAACTCTACTCAACTACTGAGCTCACTCTACTCAACTACTGAGCTCACTCTACTCAACTACTGAGCTCACTTTGCTCGTCAGCTATTGAGCTCACTTCCCTCGTTTTTTGTTAAACTCACTCCACTCTTCAGCTAGCCTAAACTCTCTCTCTCTCTCTCTTCTCTCTCTCTCTCTCTCTCTCTCTCTCTCTCTCTCTCTCTCTCTCTCTAAGTGAGAACATCCCCAGATGTGTGTCAGGTAAGATGGGATTAAACAAATCTGTTTTAAAAGTCTTTTGGACGAGAGAGAGAATGTGAGGGTGGGAAAGAAAGTGAGAGAGAAAGTGAGTGAAAAGAAAGGAGAGTGAGAGAGAATGAGAGAAAAAGAGTGAGAATGACAGGAAGAGAGTGAGAGAAAGTGAGAGTGAGAGATAGAATAAGAGAGAGAGATAAACATGTTGAACTTCACCACTACTACTACTACTACTACTACTACTAATAATAATAATAATAATAATAATAATAATAATAATAATAATAATAATAATAATAATATTAGCAATAAGCATAACATAAATTGGCCTGCCTCTGCTCCAGTTCTCTGGATCAAGCACTGAGAAAGCAATAAAAGCCAGCAGACAGCCCATTACAAGACCAGAAGTAACAGGCGCAGCAACAGGAGCAGAAGATGGAGCAAGAGGAACAGCACAGACAGGAGGAACAGCACAGACAGGAGGAACAGCACAGACAGGAGGAACAGCACAGACAGGAGGAACAGCACAGACAGGAGGAACAGCACAGACAGGAGGAACAGCACAGACAGGAGGAACAGCACAGACAGGAGGAACAGCACAGACAGGATGAACAGCACAGACAGGATGAACAGCACAGACAGGAGGAACAGCACAGACAGGAGGAACATCACAGACAGGAGGAACATCACAGACAGGAGGAACAGCACAGACAGGAGGAACAGCACAGACAGGAGGAACAGCACAGACAGGAGGAACATCACAGACAGGAGGAACAGCACAGACAGGAGGAACAGCACAGACAGGAGGAACAGCACAGACAGGAGGAACAGCACAGACAGGAGGAACAGCACAGACAGGAGGAACAGCACAGACATGAGGAACATCACAGACAGGAGGAACAGCACAGACAGGAGGAACAGCACAGACAGGAGGAACAGCACAGACAGGAGGAACAGCACAGACATGAGGAACATCACAGACAGGAGGAACAGCACAGACAGGAGGAACAGCACAGACAGGAGGAACAGCACAGACAGGAGGAACAGCACAGACAGGAGGAACAGCACAGACAGGAGGAACAGCACAGACAGGAGGAACAGCACAGACATGAGGAACAGCACAGACAGGAGGAACAGCACAGACAGGAGGAACAGCACAGACAGGAGGAACAGCACAGACATGAGGAACAGCACAGACAAGATATTACAACCTCAGGTTCAATGGCCTGTGACTAACAGGCAAGCAGACAGGCTAGCTGACTAGTAGGCAGGCAGGCAGATAGGCTAGCTGACTAGCAGGTAGGCAGGCAGACAGGTTAGGTGACTAGTAGGTAGGCAGACAAGGTAGCTGACTAGTAGGCAGGCAGGCAGATAGGCTAGCTGACTAGCAGGTAGGCAGGCAGACAGGCTAGGTGACTAGTAGGTAGGCAGACAGGCCAACAGACAGGTAGGCAGACAGGCTTAAAGGCAGGCAGACAGAGTAGCTGACTAACAGACAGGCAGGCTAGGCAGGCAGGCAGGCTAGTTGGCAGGTTGGCAGGTTGAGGGGCAGGAATCAAGGCACCATCAGAGTGAAAAACCAACACTTGTAGCATCGACCACAACTTAATACCACCATCTTCCTCACTATCCCTCCCTCACTCTCTTACTCTCTCTCTCTCTCCACCTCCATCTCTCCCCACCATCTCACTCATTATCTCACTATCTCTTCCTCTTTCTCCATCTCTCTCACTCTCTCTCTCTCTCTCTCTCTCTCTCTCTCTCTCTCTCTCTCTCTCTCTCTCTCTCTCTCTCTCTCTCTCTCCTCTCTCATCTCTCTCTCTCTCTCTCTCTCCCATCCATCTCCCATCATCTCATTCTCACTATCTCTCCTCTCTCTCCTCTCTCTCCATCTCTCTCCATCTCTCTCCACCACTCCCTCCCCATTATCTCCCCTGTCTTCACTCTCCCACCACAGTTCTCCCCACAGTCTCCACCACAGTCTCCACCACAGTCTCCACCACAGTCCCCACCACAGTCTCCACCACAGTCTCCACCACAGTCTCCATTACAGTCTCCACCACAGTCCCCACCACAGTCTCCACCACAGTCCAAACCACAGTCTCCACCACAGTCCCCACCACAGTCTCCACCACAGTCTCCACCACAGTCTCCAACACAGTCTCCAAGCAAATGTGGTCACTGACTTAATCTCTTCACAGAGCGAAACGTTGTCACATTAGAAACGTAGCCAGCAGCTTCTGGATGTCTTGCCTGGTAATGTGGTGGGCTGCTCCACTGGTCCTTGTACCAGGTCCCATTTGTTGACTACCTGTACCAGGTCCCAGGTGTTGATTACCTGTACCAAGTCCCAGGTGTTGACTACCTGTACCAGGTCACAGGTGTTGACTACTTGTACCAGGTCACAGGTGTTGACTACTTGTACCAGGTCACAGGTGTTGACTACTTGTACCATTTCACAGGTGTTGACTACTTGTACCAGGTCACAAGTGTTGACTACTTGTACCAGGTCACAGGTGTTGACTACTTGTACCAGGTCACAGATGTTGACTACTTGTACCAGGTCACAGGTGTTGACTACTTATACAAGGTCACAGATGTTGACTACTTGTACCAGGTCCCAGGTGTTGACTACTTGTTCCAGGTCACAGGTGTTTACTACTTGTACCAGGTCCCAGGTGTTGACTACTTGTACCAGATCACAGGTGTTGACTACTTGTACCAGGTCACAGGTGTTGACTACTTGTACCAAGTCACAGGTGGTAACTGCTTGTACCAGGCCACAGGTGGTAACTGCTTGTACCAGGCCACATGTGGTAACTGCTTGTACCAGGTCACAGGTGGTAACTGCTTGTACCAAGCTACATGTGGTAACTGCTTGTACCAGGCCACAGGTGGTAACTGCTTGTACCAGGTCACAGGTGGTAGCTGCTTGTACCATTTCACAGGTGGTAACTGCTTGTACCAAGCCACAGGTGGTAACTGGTTGTACCAGGTCACAGGTGATAACTGCTTGTACCAGGCAACGTGTGGTAACTGCTTGTACCAGGCCACAGGTGGTAACTGCTTGTACCAGGTCACAGGTGGTAGCTGCTTGTACCATACCACAGGTGGTAACTGCTTGTACCAGGCCACAGGTGGTAACTGCTTGTACCAGGTCACAGGTGGTAGCTGCTTGTACCAGGCCACAGGTGGTAACTGCTTGTACCAGGCCACAGGTGGTAACTGCTTGTACCAGGTCCCAGGTGGTAACTGCTTGTGCCAGGCCACGTGTGGTAAATGCTTGTACCAGGTCACAGGTGGTAACTGCTTGTACCAGGTCACAGGTGGTAGCTGCTTGTACCAGGCCACAGGTGGTAACTGCTTGTACCAGGTCCCAGGTGGTAACTGCTTGTGCCAGGCCACGTGTGGTAAATGCTTGTACCAGGTCACAGGTGGTAACTGCTTGTACCAGGTCACAGATGGTAGCTGCTTGTACCAGGCCACAGGTGGTAACTGCTTGTACCAGGTCCCAGGTGGTAACTGCTTGTGCCAGGCCACGTGTGGTAAATGCTTGTACCAGGTCACAGGTGGT
This sequence comes from Cherax destructor, assembly GCA_009830355.1. Classification (NCBI taxonomy): domain Eukaryota; kingdom Metazoa; phylum Arthropoda; class Malacostraca; order Decapoda; family Parastacidae; genus Cherax; species Cherax destructor. The sequence continues at coordinate 244,142 of WNWK01000320.1, forward strand.
AACTGCTTGTACCAGGTCACAGATGGTAGCTGCTTGTACCAGGCCACAGGTGGTAACTGCTTGTACCAGGTCCCAAGTGGTAACTGCTTGTGCCAGGCCACGTGTGGTAAATGCTTGTACCAGGTCCCAGGTGGTAACTGTTTGTACCAGGTCACAGGTGGTAGCTGCTTGTACCAGGCCACAGGTGGTAACTGCTTGTACCAGGTCCCAGGTGGTAACTGCTTGTGCCAGGCACCGTGTGGTAAATGCTTGTACCAGGTCCCAGGTGGTAGCTGCTTGTACCAGGTCCCAGGTGGTAACTGCTTGTACCAGGTCCCAGGTGGTAACTGCTTGTACCAGGTCCCAGGTGGTAACTGCTTGTGCCAGGCCACGTGTGGTAAATGCTTGTACCAGGTCACAGGTGGTAACTGCTTGTACCAGGTCACATTTGGCAGAAACACACACACACGGGTATAAATATCAGATTGTAAACACAGTCGTACAGAGGGGAAAAAACGAGAGGGGAAATAAATAACTCACGGGAAACTGATAAATGTAAATGTGGATGTATGGAAGGACTGGGTGAGGGAGGTTGATGTGAAAATATGATTAATGGAGAGGTCGACTTGTGTGTGAGTGTGTGTGTGTGTGTGTGTGTGTGTGTGTGTGTGTGTGTGTGTGTGTGTACTCACCTAATTCACCTAATTGTGGTTGCAGGGGTCGAGACTCAGCTCCTGGCCCCGCCTCTTCGCTGTCCGCTACTGGGTCTCTGCTCTCCCTGCTCCATGAACTTTATCATACCTCGTCTTAAAACTATGTATGGTTCCTGCCTCCACTATATCTTTCTCTAGACTATTCCACTTCCTGACTACTCTGTGGCTGAAGAAATGCTTCCTAACATCCCTTTGACTCATCTGAGTCTTCAGCTTCCAGTTGTGTCCCCTTGTTTCTGTGTTCCCTCTCTGGAACATCCTGTCACTGTCTACCTTGTCGATTCCCGCAGTATTTTGTATGTCGTTATCATGTCTCCTCTGACCCTTCTTTCCTCCAGTGTTGTTAGTCCTATTTCCCTCAACCTTTCTTCATAGGACAGACCCCTGAGTTGTGGAACTAACCTTGTCGCAAACCTTTGCACTTTCTGTGTGTGTGTGTGTGTGTGTGTATATATGTGTGTGTGTGTGTGCGTGTGTTGTGTGTGTGTGTGTTGTGTGTGTGTGTGTGTGTTGTGTGTGCGTGTGTTGTGTGTGTGTGTGTGTGTGTGTGTGTGTGTGTTGTGTGTGTGTGTGATGGAGTAACCTTCACAACTGTTCCTCCTCCAGCATCATCACTCTCCCTCCCTCTCCCACCACGATTCCATCCCCTCCTCACATTCCCTCCATCGTCATACCCCCTACCAATCTCTCCCTTCAATCGTCTCCTTCCCTCACCTCTTTCCGTTCCCTCCCTACACCTACGTCCTTCTCCCTTTCCTTCTCCCTCACCTCCTTCCCCGGGCTCTGAGGAGGTTGATAGCCCCCAGAGTAAACATAGCCACACTGGGAGGTACATGGTGTTTATTCCAGTTTATGGGGTGTTTCTGCTGCCATGAAGACATTACTGAGATGCCGAGGGTTGTAGTAATGGAGGAGGGAAGGCAGGAAGGGAGGAAGGAAGGAAGATGAAATGGCTGTGGGAAGAAGGAGGGGAAGAGGATGACCGAGAGAAGAGGAGAGAAATATTAAGACCCCAAAGATTCTGGATAAATGCAGTTTAATGTGTGATTGGATTTAAAAAAAAACAGAGCATTACATGAATCCTGATACGGAGACCTTCAAGAGGTCTCAGACCATTCACTAGACTTTTAAGCACGCTTCGAAAGACTCGCTGGGGCATTCGGGTACTGAGAGATCTATATCAGGTCACGCTACGGAAGCAGATGCAATTTCCTGTAGGAGATCGGCTGGACAGTGCCTTGGCGTGTGTGTGTGTACTCTCTTATATGTGGCTGTGAGATTCCTGTGTGTGTGTGTGTGTGTGTGTGTGTGTGTGTACTCTCTTATATGTGGCTGTGAGATTCCTGTGTGTGTGTGTTTGTGTGTGTGTTAGTTACCATTTTTGTCCTAGGCACATGTCGATTAGACACTAGGCCTGTTGTATATATGTGTGTGTGTGTGTGTGTGTGTGTGTACGAAACACTTCGAAATGTTTCGGCCCCGCCGGGAATTGAACCCGGGCCCTCCGTGCGTGAAACAAGAGCGCTAGCCACCATGCCATCAGGGCGTGAGTGTGTGTGTGTGTGTGTGTGTGTGTGTGTACTCTCTTATATGTGGCTGTGAGATTCCTGTGTGTGTGTGTACTCTCTTATATGTGGCTCAGATTATAATCTTTGTGCACTAAAGACATTTCTGACCTATTGGGGCTATCATACAATCGTGCCTGCTTTTGAAACTGCTGAGATTGCCTCAGGCACTTCCTTCAACCAACTCCTTTCACTTACCTTCCAAACTGAGAATAAAGAAGTACTTCCTAACATCCCTAGGGCTCCTCTGTCTTCAGCTTCAGCCGGTGTCCTCCTATCCCTTGTACTCATAATTCAGTCTACAAACCCGTTAGTGATTTGGGGGTCGCTGGCGCCTCAGCCAGGTCGTCCCACACTACATCCCCTGTTTGCTAGTCTGTCTAGTCATGTTATATGTGCTACTAGTATCTAATTCAACGTAACCCGCACAGCCAGGCTGTTCAAGAATTGCCTAGAGGAACCCATCAACTTTCTTCTTGAAGATGGACGTGTGCTTCTTGATAATTCCCTTTAGATTTAAAGGGTAGGCCTTGAAATGTCTTAGGCCTCTTATACTTTTCGAGTTATGTCGCGGTGTACTTATTTCTCCATTATTTTTCATTAGAAGTATTTTGCTCTACCCGCTGAGCCTCACACTCTCGTAAGGAGTAATTTCAGTATGCAGATTTGGAGCAGAGTATTTTTCCAAGTATGAATTATGATGTATCTCTATCGCCTGCATACCGGGGGGTACAGACCGAGGGAAATTATTTCCCTAGTGTGCAGGGGTGCCACTAGCACCTTAAGAGACAACACAGTAAGTGTAAGAGGTCCAAGACTGTTCAACTGCCTCCCAGCATACATAAGAGGGATTACCAATAGACCCCTGGCTGTCTTCAAACAGGCACTGGACAGGCACCTAAAGTCGGTACCTGACCAGCCAGGCTGTGGTTCGTACGTTGGACTGCGTGCTGCCAGCAGTAACAGCCTGATTGATCAGTCCCTGATCCACCATGAGGCCTGGTCACAGACCGGGCCGAGGGGGCGTTGACCCCCGAAACTCTCTCCAGGTAAACTCCAGGTAATCTAACCTAACTTAACCTATAACCCAAGAAAAGTCGAT
>WNWK01000320.1:252500-315000 GCA_009830355.1 Cherax destructor
CCTGTAATTGTTTTACATGATGGTAGGATTGCTGGTGTCTTTTTTCTGTCTCATAAACATGCAAGATTTCAGGTACGTCTTGCTACTTCTACTTACACTTAGGTCACACTACACATACATGTACACGTTTATATATATACACTCATCTGAGTTTTTTCTTTGATTTTATCTTAATAGTTCTTGTTCTTATTACTTTTCCTTTCATATCCATGGGGAAGTGGAATAAGAATCTTTCCTCCGTAAGCCATGCGTGTTGTTAAAAGTCAACTAAAATGCCGGGAACAATGGGCTAGTAACCCCGTCAAAGTGGGATGTTTGAATGTGCGTGGATGTTGTGCGAATGATAAGAAAGAGATGATTGTAGATGTTATGAATGAGAAGAAGCTGGATGTCCTGGCTTTAAGTGAGACAAAGCTGAAGGGGGTAGGAGAGTTTCAGTGGGGAGAAATAAATGGGATTAGGTCAGGAGTTTCAAACAGAGTTAGAGCTAAGGAAGGAGTAGCAATAATGTTGAAGGATAATTTATGGCAAGAAAAGAGGGAATATAAATGTATCAATTCAAGGATTATGTGGAGTAAAATAAAGGTTGGATGTGAAAAGTGGGTTATAGTAAGTGTTTATGCACCTGGAGAAGAGAGAAGTGTAGAGGAGAGAAAAGATTTTGGGAAATGTTGAGTGAGTGTGTGGGGATTTTGAACCAAGTGAGAGAGTAATTGTGGTTGGGGATCTTAATGCTAAAGTGGGTAAAAATGTTGTGGAGGAGTAGTTGGTAAATTTGGGGTGCCAGGGGTAAATGTAAATGGGGAAACATTAATTGAGCTATGTGTAGAAAGAGGTTTGGTAATAAGTAATACATATTTTATGAAAAAGAGGATAAATAAGTATACAAGGTGTGATACAGCACGTAATGAAAGTAGTTTGTTAGATTATGTATTGGTGGATAAAAGGTTGATGGGTAGGCTTCAGGATGTACATGTTTATAGAGGGGCAACGGATATATCAGATCATTATTTGGTTGTAGCTACAGTTAGAGTAAAAGGTAGATGGGACAAAAGAAAATGGCAACAGCAAGTAAGAGAGGTAAAGTGTATAAACTAAGGGAGGAGGAAGTTAGGGTGAGATATAAGCAACTATTGGCAGAAAGGTGGGCTAGTGCAAGTATGAATAGTGGAGGGGGGTTGAAGAGAGTTGTGATAGTTTTATAAATGCAGTATTAGAATGTGGGGCAGAAGTTTGTGGCTATAGAAGGGTGGGTGCAAAAGGAAAGAGGGGTGATTGGTGGAATGATGAAGTAAAGGGTGTGATAAAAGAGAAATAGGTAGCTTATGAGAGGTTTTTACAAAAGTGTTGTAACAAGAGCAGAATATATGGAAAGTAAAAAGAAAGGTGAAGAGAGTGGTGAGAGAGTGCAAAAGGAGAGCAGATGAAAGAGTGGGAGAGGCATTGTCAAGAAATTTTGCTGAAAATAACAAAACGTTTTGGAGTGAGATAAACAAGGTAAGAAAGCCTAGGGAACGAATGGATTTGTCAGTTAAAAACAGAGTAGGGGAGTTAGTAGATGGGGAGCTGGAGGTATTGGGTAGATGGTGGGAATATTTTGAGGAACTTTTAAATGTCGATGAAGAAAGGGAGGCGGTAATTTCATGTACTGGCCAGGGAGGTACAACATCGTTTAGGAGTGAAGAAGAGCAAGATGTGAGTGTGGGGGAGGTGCGTGAGGCATTACGTAGAATGAAAGGGGGTAAAGCAGCAGGAACTGACGGGATCATGACATAAATGTTAAAAGCAGGGGGAAATATTGTGTTGGAGTGGTTGGTATCTATGTTTAATAAATGTATGAAAGAGGGGAAGGTACCTAAGGATTGGCAGAGAGCGTGTATAGTTCCTTCTGGGATCCTCTTCACTATATAGACAATAAGCGATATACATTTCGTGGTACATATATTCCATGATCAGATATGCTACATGTATGAGGGTGATTGGGAGAGGAGAGTACATTGGCAGGGATAAACTTGAGTGGCGGGGAGTAAAATGTTCCCTGTGAGATCTCCAGACTGTTCCACTTCCTGACAGTTCTATGACTGAAGAAATACTTCCAAACATCCCTGAGACTCACCTGAGTTTCAACTTCAGTTGTGATCCCTTGTTGCTGTGTCCCATCTCTGAAACCTTCTGTGTGTGTGTGTGTGTGTATGAGTTCTCACTCTCTCTCTCTCTCTCTCTCTCTCTCTCTCTCTCTCTCTCTCTCTCTCTCTCTCTCTCTCTCTCTCTCTCTCTCTCTCTCTCTCTCTCTCTCTCTCTCTCTCTTTCTCTCTTTCTCTTGCGCTACGGACTGACCTCAGCATTTAAAGTAATTAATTCATATTGTGACGCTTGCATGTGTTCTCGCAGCGTGTAATGTGTCTTTATCAATGTGTATGTGTCATGTGTTGTTGCATTCAGTGCAAACACACACACACACACGTATAATATGCAAAGTCATGAAGAATATTATCAGGAGAAGAGTGGTGGAGCACCTAGAAAGGAATGAACTTATCAACGACGGCCAACACGGTTTCAGGGACGGGAAATCCTGTGTCACAAACCTACTGGAGTTCTATGACAGGGTGACAACAGTAAGACAAGAGAGAAAAGGGTGGGTAGATTGCATTTTCTTGGACTGTAAGAAGGCGTTTGACACAATTCCACACTTTTTCCTTGAGTTCAACCCCATCAAGTACAAAGTCATGAAGAATGGAGAAGGGCAAAGAAGATCACAGACGGAGTACAGTCTAGGGGGGCAGAAACTACAAACCTCACTCAAGAAAAAGTATCTCGGGGTGAGTATAACACCAGACACATCTCCTGAAGCGCACATCAACCAAATAACTGCTGCAGCATAAGTGCGCAAACCTAAGAACAGCATTCCGAAATCTTAATAAGGAATCGTTCAGGACCCTGTACACTGTGTACGTTAGGCCCATACTGGAGTATGCAGCACCAGTTTGGAACCCACACCTAGCCAAGCATGTAAGGAAACTAGAAAAAGTGCAAAGGTTTGCAACAAGACTAGTCCCGGAGCTAAGGGGTATGTCCTACAAGGAGAGGCTAAGGGAAATCGACCTGACGACACTGGAAGACAGGAGAGATAGGGAGGATATGATAACGACATATAAAATACTGAGAGGAATCGACAAGGTGGACAGAGACAGGATGTTCCAGAGATGGGATACAGCAACAAGTGGTCACAGTTGGAAGTTGAAGACTCAGATGAATCACAGGGATGTTAGGAAGTATTTCTTCAGTCAAAGAGTTGTCAGGAAGTGGAATAGTCTAGATAGTGATGTAGTGCAGGCAGGATCCATACATAGTTTTAAGAAGAGGTATTATAAAGCTCATGGAGCGAAAGAGTGACCTAGTAGCGGCCAGTGAAGAGGCGGGGCCAGGAGCTGTGACTCGACCCCTGTAACCACCACAACTAGATGAGTACACACACACACACAAACACATACACACACATACACATTCACACACATACACATTCACACAGATACTCATTATATTTATATATATATATATATATATATATATATATATATATATATATATATATATATATATATATATATATATATATATATAGGTTGGTAGACAGAACCAGCCAGGAGGATACTACCGTCCTACCAAGTGAGTGTAAAACGAAAGCCTGTAATTGTTTTACATGATGGTAGGATTGCTGGTGTCTTTTTCTGTCTCATAAACATGCAAGATTTCAGGTACGTCTTGCTACTTCTACTTACACTTAGGTCACACTACACATACATGTACACGTTTATATATATACACTCATCTGAGTTTTTCTTTGATTTTATCTTAATAGTTCTTGTTCTTATTACTTTTCCTTTCATATCCATGGGAAGTGAATAAGAATCTTTCCTCCGTAAGCCATGCGTGTTGTTAAAAGTCAACTAAAATGCCGGGAACAATGGGCTAGTAACCCCTGTCAAAGTGGGATGTTTGAATGTGCGTGGATGTTGTGCGAATGATAAGAAAGAGATGATTGTAGATGTTATGAATGAGAAGAAGCTGGATGTCCTGGCTTTAAGTGAGACAAAGCTGAAGGGGTAGGAGAGTTTCAGTGGGGAGAAATAAATGGGATTAGGTCAGGAGTTTCAAACAGAGTTAGAGCTAAGGAAGGAGTAGCAATAATGTTGAAGGATAATTTATGGCAAGAAAAAAGGGGAAAATAAATGTATCAATTCAAGGATTATGTGGAGTAAAATAAAGGTTGGATGTGAAAAGTGGGTTATAGTAAGTGTTTATGCACCTGGAGAAGAGAGAAGTGTAGAGGAGAGAGAGAGATTTTGGGAAATGTTGAGTGAGTGTGTGGGAGTTTTGAACCAAGTGAGAGAGTAATTGTGGTTGGGGATCTTAATGCTAAAGTGGGTAAAAATGTTGTGGAGGAGTAGTTGGTAAATTTGGGGTGCCAGGGTAAATGTAAATGGGGAAACATTAATTGAGCTATGTGTAGAAAGAGGTTTGGTAATAAGTAATACATATTTTATGAAAAAGAGGATAAATAAGTATACAAGGTGTGATAAGCACGTAATGAAAGTAGTTTGTTAGATTATGTATTGGTGGATAAAAGGTTGATGGGTAGGCTTCAGGATGTACATGTTTATAGAGGGGCAACGGATATATCAGATCATTATTTGGTTGTAGCTACAGTTAGAGTAAAAGGTAGATGGACAAAAGAAAATGGCAACAGCAAGTAAGAGAGAGGTAAAAGTGTATAAACTAAGGGAGGAGGAAGTTAGGGTGAGATATAAGCAACTATTGGCAGAAAGGTGAGCTAGTGCAAGTATGAGTAGTGGGGGGGGGGTTGAAGAGAGTTGGGATAGTTTTATAAATGCAGTATTAGAATGTGGGGCAGAAGTTTGTGGCTATAGAAGGGTGGGTGCAAAAGGAAAGAGGGGTGATTGGTGGAATGATGAAGTAAAGGGTGTGATAAAAGAGAAATAGGTAGCTTATGAGAGGTTTTTACAAAAAAGTGTTGTAACAAGAGCAGAATATATGGAAAGTAAAAGAAAGGTGAAGAGAGTGGTGAGAGAGTGCAAAAGGAGAGCAGATGAAAGAGTGGGAGAGGCATTGTCAAGAAATTTTGCTGAAAATAACAAAACGTTTTGGAGTGAGATAAACAAGGTAAGAAAGCCTAGGGAACGAATGCATTTGTCAGTTAAAAACAGAGTAGGGGAGTTAGTAGATGGGGAGCTGGAGGTATTGGGTAGATGGTGGGAATATTTTGAGGAACTTTTAAATGTCGATGAAGAAAGGGAGGCGGTAATTTCATGTACTGGCCAGGGAGGTACAACATCGTTTAGGAGTGAAGAAGAGCAGGATGTGAGTGTGGGGGAGGTGCGTGAGGCATTACGTAGAATGAAAGGGGGTAAAGCAGCAGGAACTGACGGGATCATGACAGAAATGTTAAAAGCAGAGGGAAATATAGTGTTGGAGTGGTTGGTATCTTTGTTTAATAAATGTATGAAAGAGGAGAAGGTACCTAAGGATTGGCAGAGAGCATGTATAGTTCCTTCTGGGATCCTCTTCACTATATAGACAGTAGGGATATACATTTCGTGGTACATATATTCAGTGATCAGATATGCTACATACCTCGAGTGGGACTCATACGATACACTTAATTATGCGTATAGGTGAATAAGTTTACTGAGTATACCAGGTAAAGTGTATGGCAGGGTTATTATTGAAAGAATTAGAGGTAAGACAGAGGGTTGGATCGCAGATGAGCAAGGAGGCTTTAGAGTGTTTAGGGGATGTGTAGATCAAGTGTTTACAGTGAAGCATATATGTGAACAGTATTTAGATAAAAGTAGGGAAATTTTCATTGCATTTATGGATTTATAAAAAAGCATATGATAGAGTGGATAGGTTAGCAATGTGGCAAATGTTGCAAGTGTATGGAATAGGTAGTAAGTTACTAAAGGCTGTAAAGAGTTTTTACGAGGATAGTGAGGCTCAGGTTAGGGTGTGTAGGAGAGAGGGAGATTACTTCCCGGTAAAAGTAGGTCTTAGACAGGGTTGTGTAATGTCACCATGGTTGTTTAATATATTTATAGATGGGGTTGTAAAATAAGTAAATGCTAGGGTGTTGGGGAGAGGGGTGGGATTAAATTATGGGGAATTAAATGCAAAATGGTAGTTGACACAGTTACATTTTGCTGATGATACTGTGCTTATGGGAGATTCTAAAGAAAAGTTGCAAAGGTTAGTGGACGAGTTTGGGAGAGTGTGTAAAGGTAGAAAGTTAAAAGTGAACATAGATAAGAGTAAGGTGATAAGGGTTTCAAACGATTTAGACAAAGGAAAATTGGATATCACATTGGAGAGAGGGATTATGGAAGAAGTGAATGTTTTCAGATATTTGGGAGTTGACGTGTCAGCAGATGGGTATATGAAGGATGAGGTGAATCATAGAATTAACGAGGGAAAAAAGGTGAGTGGTGCACTGAGGAGCTTGTGGAGACAGAGAACTTTATCCATGAAAGCAAAGAGGGGAATGCATGAGAGTATAGTTATACCAACACTCTTGTATGGGTGTGAGACATGGGTTGTCAATGTTGCAGCAAGGAGAAGGCTGGAGGCAGTGGAGATGTTCTGTCTAAGGGCAATGTTTGGTGTAAATATTATGCAGAGAATTCGGAGTGTGGAAATTAGGAGATGTGGAGTTACTAAAAGTATTAGTCAGAGGGCTGAAGAGGGGTTGTTGATGTGGTTTGGTCATTTAGAGAGAATGGATCAAAGTAGAATGACTTGGAGAGCATATAAATATGTAGGGGAAGGATGGAGGGGTAGGGGTCGTCCTCGAAAAAGTTGGAGGCAGGGGATAAAGGAGGTTTTGTGGGCGAGGGGCTTGGACTTCCAGCAAGCGTGTTTGAGCATGTTAGATATGAGTGAATGGAGACGAATGGTTTTTGGGACCTGACGAGCTGTTGGAGTGTGAGCAGGATAATATTTAGTGAAGGGATTCGGGGAAACCAGTTATTATAGATTTAGCCGGACTTGAGTCCTGGAAATGGGAAGTACAATGCCTGCATTTTAAAGGAGGGGTCTGGGATAGTGACAGTTTTGAGGGACTATTCTAAACTGTCGTATCTGAGCGCCTCTGCAAAGACAGTGATTATGTATGAATGAGGTGAAAGTGTTGAATGATTATGAAAGTATTTTCTTTTGGGTGATTTTCTTTCTTTTTGGGTCACCCTGCCTCGGTGGGAGACGCCGACTTGTTGAAATATATATATATATATATATATATATATATATATATATATATATATATATATATATATATATATATATATACATACATAGGTTAAGGCATTGGCTTAATCTGGTGGGAGAATTGGACCTGCCTCGCATAAGCCAGTAGGCCTGTTGCAGTGTTCCTTCTTTCTTATGTTCTTATATATATATATTATTTTTTTTTTTTTTTTTTTTGGCTTATTTTTTTCATTTTAAAGGATTTTTTTTTGCGTAGTTCCTATACAGATTTTTTGACGTTTTTCACAATTTCTGAGTGATGAATGTTTTGAAAAATTGTCTGTGAGGACTGTGTTACTTTACATTTATCTACATTCAAACTCAATTTTCCAGGTCTCTAAGCACGTATATGAGAGAGAGAGAGAGAGAGAGAGAGAGAGAGAGAGAGAGAGAGAGAGAGAGAGAGAGAGAGAGAGGAGATGAGGGTGATTGGGAGAGGAGAGTACATTGGCAGGGATAAACTTGAGTGGCGGGGAGTAAAATGTTCCCTGTGAGATCATCCTGGAAATATATATATATATAATCCCTGTCATCCTCGTTAGGGAAATTTCCCCTCCCTCTCCTTCCCTCCCTTCCTCCCTCTTTCCTTCCTTCCCTCCTTTCCTCCCTCCATAACTCCCTCCCTCCTTCCGTCTGAAAAATCCCTCCAGCACTCCTTCCCTCACTTTCCCCTCACTACTTCCCTCACTTCCCCTCACTTCCCTCACTTCCCCTCACTTCTTGCTGACTTTTGCCTTTCGCTAATTTCATTATGAATATTATTTATATAGTTTTTCAAATCATTACACAAATGTGTAAGGAATAATTTAATAACAGAGAGAAGAGAGAGAGAGAGAGAGAGAGAGAGGAAGAGCAGGAATTTCAGATTAACAGTAACAGTGAATGCCAAGCAGTGTAGAGTGCTTGATGGGCAGTGCCAAGGGTTCTGTAAACCCCGATTGTTGTGAGGTGTGTTGTTAAGAGTCTGCCGCCTGAGCAACTGCCATCCATCTCTATCCACCACCACCCACGTCTTCGACAGACCCCCTCCGATCACCGCCATTTCTCAACCACCTCCTAGACCTCTCCTCCAGCAGGCCCTAGAGTCAGTCCAGCCGCCCACCCTGACACCTGCAACACCACCCACCTACCAACTCACCTACCAACTCACCTACTAACCTAACTAGAACTTGATAGGCTACAGGAATTGCTCTATAAGTTACTCTTAGAACGACATACAGGAGTTATAAATTAGACACATATGCAACACTTGGGTATCTTTATTGAGGAAACGTTTCGCCACACAGTGGCTTCATCAGTCCAATACAAAGTAGAAAGGTGTGAGGAGAGTAGGAGTTTGAGGTAATCAGTCCCTCAGCCTGGAGTCGATGTGTTCAGTCCATCAATATTGTAGGAAGTACAGCACATGGCCGTAGAGGTGACTTATATACTGTAGTCAGGTGAGGTGAAGCAGGAGGAGGCGGGGTCATAGTGGTACCATCCACTAGTCGAAGTAGGTCTTCGTCCAAAGGTTGGACAAGTGTTGAAGAATCCGTTTGTATCAAGATGTTGCTGTGTCAGACTTTGTATTGGACTGATGAAGCCACTGTGTGGCGAAACGTTTCCTCAATAAAGATACCCAAGTGTTGCATATGTGTCTAATTTATAACTTGTCGGTTCTCTGAACCATTCATCGACATACAGGAGTACTTGTGGAACCTGTGCAGGGATCCTAGGTAAAGGAAGAAACAATGTTACATGTGACTTACGTTTCTCTGAACACTTGACTCTTGTACAACAGTAAACACTGCTTCCATATATGACATTAGTCTGGGTAAGGTGTTTATTTACAGCAAGGATAGATTTCAGGAAGGTCCTGAAGCACGTAGTGAATAGCAGTAATAAGGACATAGAACCACTTATGGATAGTCTACTTGAGATACATAAAAACTGGAAGGAAGAAGCAGACACTGGATACAGGAGCCAATAAATGTTCTTCCTCTCACAGAGGAAGAACACGAAAGGGAGGCTGGTTATAACAATACTCAAAATTTTAGCAGATAGCTACTCGACATGATATCAGATTCAGTGGAAGAGGAACATGCAACCAGTACAGCACCACTCCCCGTATCACTTCTCCACAGCACATCTCCACAGCATCACATCTCCACAGCATCACATCTCCACATCCCCACAGCACCACTTTCCACAGCACCACTTCCCCACAGCACCACTTCCCCACAGCACTAATGATTATATTCAACTATATTTTTTAAAGGGGTGGACCGGTAAGCCAGCGGAAGACCTCGATCAGATGACCAAAAGCTCCAGCTGTGGGCCATCGTAGGAATAAGACCCGCGTAATGAAACACTTGTCCTATTTCCTAACAAATCTTACCTAACCTAACCCTCAGCACCAAAGCCTCCAGCTCCCAACCCTTGTACTGCTTCTGTCACACACTCAATTACAGATTCAGAAGACCTTGAGTCGGATGAAATCTCCGAAAGCGACACAGTACACAGCCAGGACACAATAACACGTGGCCGACAGAAAATCCAAGTGTGTTGGCACTACGATGGGAATTTTGTGCGTATGTATAAAAAAATGTACTTTCCTCAATGAAGAAATTGGTCAATCCAAGACCTGTATATTCTGTCACTATACAATGTCCTATTACTCAATATACGCAAGAGAAAGGTATGATGCAAGCTGCCAGCCCTCCGTGTGAAGTGAACGAGGCATACAAAGTAACATGAACACAACCGAACATGAAATTTACAAACATAAAACTGAGATATTTTAAGTGTTAGGGAACGTAAAATGGTAAGAATATATCTTGGAGTAGAAACAAAGTCAGTGACTGGTTCTCCAGAGATGTTAAGATTGAGAAGAGAGCCTCGCAGCACGGAAATAAACAACCTCAGATCATTTGTCTTTCCAAACATGTAAGGTTTTAAACCGAGCAACAACAACAAAATACCATTCATCAGTGGTCTCTATACTGATTCTAATGCTGTGTAAAAAAAAAAAAAAAAAAAAAGGCTTCTTTGACAGTGAATTGTGGATACCTAGGTGCAGTCTACTCAGGTGCCACCGAAAAAAGGGCAACAATGGCAAAGGAGTTGGTTTATTTGATAAAGAGTCGCTCATATGTGATTGACGTTTTGGTGGTTAATGTTGAATATTAAAATCTAGTCAGTGTGCTGGTATACAAACCAACAGATACAGGTACGCAACAGTTCAAGGACTGGCTCTTAAACATTGAGTAATGGTCTTGAAAACATTCCAGAGGAAGAATGGAAGAATGTAGCAAAGGTTGTAACAGCAGAGAGAATCTCATGAGCCAGTCTGGATGAACAGACTCACTCGATTGCAACTGCCAAAACTCTGCAATATATATTCACCTTGTGCCAACAAAGAGAAGAACCGAGGAGCTAGGAAATACTCTAGAACTTAGATTCACAAATAATGAAGAACCGCTGAGGAACAAAATGGTACCGAAGGTGGGGAACCTTAGACCACAACAAAAGTTCAGACAGGAGAAAACTGCAAAACTTGGAAATGCACAGAGAACCTTTACAAAATTACTGGGAGCCCTTGAAGGCCCTTCAGGTGTACTCCTTAGAACGTAGGCGAGAAAGATACATGATAATCTCTGGAAGGACTGATCACAACATGCACACGGAAATCACAACTTACGAACACAAGAGGCTTGGCAAACGACACAAGATACATCTGGTGTTTAGTTATTGTTTCTTTGTGTTTGTTTAGTACTTGTTTCTTTGTGTTTGTTTAATACTTATTTCTTTGTGATTGTTTAGCACTTGTTTCTTTGTTAGTGTTTATGTTTAGCACTTGTTTCGGTCATGGATTTTTAGAAAATTCCACCCAGGGTTGATTTTTGATCATTTAAGACGTTTTGATCTTATTGATCAATCAAAATTATGTGATAGACAGACTCTAATTTATTTTTTAATGTTCTAAATTTCGGGATTTAACGCCAGCTTGGAATGTTTAGGTATTTAGCGTCAGCTTAGAATGTTTAGGCTCTAACGTCAGCTTAGAATGTTTAGGCTTCAACTTCAACTTAGAATGTTAAGGCTCTAACGTCAGCTTAGAATGTTTAGGCCCCAATGTCAGCTTAGAATACCAGAGACTACTTCAGAGACAGCTTAATCACTAACATAATATCTAGCAAAGTTTTGTTTGTAAGGATCAGTGGTATCAAATTTCTGCTGTTACGGTTCTTAGACCCGCTCAGTGGAGAGTCTGGTTATTGGAGCGAGCCTCCAGCTGGCTCACTGCCTAACCCTGTTAGAAAAAAAAAGAGAAATATTACAGTGGTCACTTTTCCAGACCATTTAAAAAAAAATATGACCGGACAGTAGCTTAAGAGGATTTAAAAAAAAAATATCGACGGAAAAGTAAATATACATCACATAAGAACCACGAAGATAAAAAAAAAACATTTACTAACAAAATCCAGAACAGAAAATAGAGTAGAAATTCATTTTCGAAAAGGTTATATTTTCTTTTTTATTTTTTTTTTTTTTTTGTTACGATAAGTCATGAGAGCCGATATGAAAATCCTCTTATAGATGCATTAAGGTTTCACAGGTTTATATTTATCTCCCAAACATAAAATAGAAACAAACACTATCACATACGAACTAGGTGAAAATCTCTCTTCATTTCTCGGGTCACATTTCTTCTGTGGAAGACAATCGGTGTGTTTAAAAAAAATATTTCGCCTCACACTGAGTCCCTCTTCAGCAGACTAAAAAAGTGTATAATAGAGGACTTACATACTGTACACATTTATATCACATGATTTAAATTAGGTCACTGAAACCAGCAACCTCAGGTAATATATAAATATATATATAATATAAATATATATATATATATATATATATATATATATATATATATATATATATATATATATATATATATATATATATATAGGATGGGGTCCACCTCTGGTGTAAATTGTGGGACCATAGCCTCGGAGAAGTGGATAAAAGGCTTCAAGGAAGAATATTTGGATTTCTTCCTGAAGCCATTTGAATATTCCACTTCCCCTACCACCCCCTCTTTTTGTTCTTTTTTACCAATTGGTATATTTTATTACATAATATGGTACAAAAGATATAAGATATACATTGTTGATATAAAGATGGCATATACAGTATATGAGGTTTGAGAGATACATGTTTAGTACATATTGTTACGTGTTTGTCACTGATTATAATGCGAAAACCTCATCCAGCTTCTCAGTGCCCAAAATACAGCATGCATTACCCCTCTGAACAGCAGCGCTGAGTCGCTGGAACAGAAAACTACTCTGGATCCTAGCCTGGAGTCTTGCCGGTCCTTAGGAACTTAGATGCACTCTTTCCCCATGAGCCAAGGGTCTCCGATCCTATGGGAACAAACATATAATGAT
The DNA here is from genome assembly GCA_009830355.1 of Cherax destructor. Taxonomy (NCBI): domain Eukaryota; kingdom Metazoa; phylum Arthropoda; class Malacostraca; order Decapoda; family Parastacidae; genus Cherax; species Cherax destructor. Next base: position 265,247 of record WNWK01000320.1, read on the forward strand.
GGGCAAGTTCTCCATATTTATCGACTTTTGGGACTCCCTGAAGGTGGCAGCTGCCCCTCCTTCCTCCCTGGTGTATTGGAGATAGGTATCAGCCAAGGTAGATGCACATGTGTAGTCCCACACCGTGTGTGTATGTGTGTTGGTATTGACATTAAAGTTCACTTAAACCCGAACATTTAATAATAATAATGATAGAATAATAATAATCCCTCACACCCTCCATCCACATTCCCTCCCTCAAAATCCCTTAGCCTTCACTCCCTTCGTTCACCACTTACCCCTTAACCTCCCCTTGCCTTCACCCTCCCATCATCCCCCACCCTTCCCCTTTTCCAGCCCTGGCAGTGTAACCAGGCAGTTGCCAACATTCCCCTCGTTAATGATCCCTCAGAGTCAACACCCACAGTGTATTGTGGAATTCAGATTCGCTGAGATATATTGAATACAAATTACTATAGCTTTATTGTTGTGGTCTTCTCTTTATTACAGCTTTGATTAATAAAAAGGGAATAATTGACAATTGTAATTGAATAAAATATATTAGTATTTTTTTTTAATTATACAATCTTAACGACAGAACTCGAGGGCACATATATGCGGTATCAGACTACTGAGCTGGTGGTCCAGACTCGAGCTCTGGTGGTCAGACTAGCTCTGAGTGGTCCAGACTACATGAGCTCTGAGTGGTCCAGACTACATGAGCTCTGAGTGGTCCAGACTACATGACCTCTGAGTGGTCCAGACTACATGAGCTCTGAGTGGTCCAGACTACATGACCTCTGAGTGGTCCAGACTACATGAGCTCTGAGTGGTCCAGACGACATGAGCTCTGAGTGGTCCAGACAGGAACTCTGATTAGTTTAATGACACAAGCTCTGATTAGTCCAATTGCTCTTTAGCTGACGTCATATATGACTCCTTCGGGTTTAGTGTTTCCCCTTTGCTAAAATATTTAATAATAATAATAATAATAATAATAATAATAATAATAATAATAATAATAATAATAATAATAAAATTATTAATAATGATAATAAAATAATAATAATAATAATAAAATTAATAATAATAATAATAATAATAATAATAATAATAATAATAATAATAATAAAATTATTAATAATTATAATAAAATAATAATAATAATAATAATAATAATAATAATAAAATTAATAATAATAATAATAATAATAATAATAATAATAATAATAATAATAATAACAATACATAATTAATAATAATAATAACAATACATAATTAATAATAATAATGCCCTACATAATATTTATAAATACATCTTTGCATATACATATTTTGGCTTGAATATATTACAAGAATTCTGGGTCAGTTTGCTAGAGTGGTTAAAACTGAGCATGGAGGAACGAGCGTCTGGGTGCCTTCCAACCCTCTTCCCAAATATCGGAAACCGATTTAGTTTAATTAATAAGAGATTCCTTACACGGACCACCTGTATATGTCCGGCTATTGGCACTGTGTGCTTGCGAGTGTTCATTAACTGGCAAGGCTCAACGTAAGGTTCATTTAGCGGTATATGGAGGGAGATTTAATTTTATGGGTTAAGCTCCAGGAGCCAGTTGGTATTTTCCAAACAGATGGAGCGGGTTTGGTAGCCAATGTTTTTTTTTTTTTGGGGTGCAGAAGATGACACAGTCGACAAACTTTGATAATGAGGTTCATAAAAAAAAAAAAAACATTATGGAGAAAACACGTTCAAAATTTATTAATAAAGTGAAAGGTGAAGAAAATACCAAGATATATTTTTTTTTTTTAAATGAGGAACTATATAGCAATGAGAAATGTCTATAGCATTGCAATGAGAGATGTCGTTAGTATTGCAATAGTAAAGAGTAAGACAATAAAGCCATAATGTCTATTAACGTGGGGGAAATTTATTGTAAAATACACTCAGAATAACTTGGTAATGTATCTACAGGAGGAAAAAAATAGGAAAAAATATTCCCTATGAAGGCAGAATAGCGAGTGAAAAATTCGAAGGTATTTGACACAGTGGGGAATTAAGTCTCACCAAAAGTCCTTACCAGTGGGAAAAAAGAGTCACCATAGCTTAATAAATCTCCCTAGAAGGAAATAATTCTCGCCAGTGGGGAAATATTAGTCTTATATCACACCAGTGCAGGAAAAAGGGCAAACATTCGTAAGTAGTGATAAAATTTAGAATATATATATATATATATATATATATTATATATATATATATATATATATATATATATATATATATATATATATATATATATATATATATATATATATATATATATATATATAATATATATATATACAATATATATATATATATATATATATATATATATATATATATATATATATATATATATATATATATATACATATATATATATATTATGGTGGAGTCTACCTCTAGTGCAAATTGTGGGACCCTTAGCCTCGGAGAAGTGGATTAAAAGGCTTCAGGGAAATAAATTTGGATTTCTTCCTGAAGCCATTTGAATATTCCGCTTCCCCTACCACCCCATTGTTTTTTACCACGTATTTATTATATTAGGTTATTACCATAGACAAAATTGTATACGCAATGAATGTCAATTAATATTATTGTATACAAAGTGTCAATTGACACTACTGTGTATACAGAAAGTGTGTCAATTGACACTACTGTTACTCGACACACTATAGTTGTTTTGAATAATATATTTCTTTATCTTTTTTAAGGTATTGATCTAAGATTTTTCAATGTGACTTCTCTGCAGTTTTTGTTATATTACCGTCCTTTTTAATGGACGCACTGACGATAATGTCCGTGAGAAAAGATATTTAGAAGTTATTGCGTCGTTTACACTTTAACGAAAATGGCCAAAGATATGCAACAAAACTGGTTCCAGTACTTTAGAAATGCCATTTCTTCACGTCTCGAGGTTTCTAAAAATTCCTGCACTGGAAGTCAAAAAAAAAAAAACAGGAAAACATGACAACTGATTCATATATGTAAAAATAAATAAACATGAATGATACATGAGATACTTTCATTCATCATGAAAAGGTTATAGAAGAGGCCACAATCCCCCACAGAATGCTAGAGGAAGTACTTCTTGACAAAGAGTGTGTTGGAAGAGGCAGTGGGGGTCCAAAACCTCCGGAAAATTAGCGTTCCAAAAAAAAATTACGTGAGGTGAAATAAAGAAAACGGAACACCATGGAGTGAAATAAAGAAAACGGAACACCATGGAGTGAAATAAAGAGAACGGAACACTATAAACACAGCTCAGCTAGAGCAAGGATAATAAGGTGGCCAGTTGTGTATTATCCTAACCCTGGCTTTACCTTGGGAGAGCTAGGAAGGGCGTGTGAGGGAATGGGAAGAGAGGTTAGAAGGAAAGTGAGAGGGGCAGAAGGAAACAGGGAAGTGGAGAGAGAGAAGGGAAAAAATGCAAAAATATAAAGGGAGATAAGGAGAAAAAAGAGAGAGAAAACAATGGAGGGTAGGGGGCAGAAGGAAGAAAATAAAAAACTGGAAGGGGAGGGAAACGGGCACAAGAAACAGTAGAAAGAGGACAGAAGGAGGAAGAGGAGGAGGAGGGAAGATAAGACAGAAGAGAACTGGGAGGTCAGGAAGCAAAGGATTATAATATCATTTACTGCAACATGGCAAATTTTGGTGTAGTAAATCAGGCTGGCTGCCACCCTAAGACAGCTTGCTATCATTGATGACCTCCGCTAGTGCAGCGATTTGTTGCAGCCTCGGGAACTGCTGCAAGGTGCATGGTATTGAGGCTGCTAGCAGCGATACCAGGACCTGGTGGACGGTACTGTGGGTGGTAGCAACGATACCAGGATCCGGTGGACGGTACTGAGGCTGGTAGCAACGTTACCAGGGCGTGGTGGATGGTATTGTGGCTGGTAGCAATGATACCAGGACCTGGTGGATGGTATTGTGGCTGGAAGCAATGATACCAGGACCTAGTGGACGTTACTGTGGGTGGTAGCAACGATACCAGGACTTGGTGGATGGTATTGTGGCTGGTCTCAACGATTCCAGGACCTGGTAGACGGTACTGTGGGTGGTAGCAATGATACCACGACAGCCAGCACCTCGGACCAAAAGTAACACACTAGCTTGGCTGGGTGCTTGGTTCTTGTAGGATTGTGTCGTCCAGTAGGCTAAGGCGTCATGTGATTTTCGCTCACCACAATGCAGAGCCAAAACGACATGGGTTCGAATCCTCGGCTAGTCGCAGTGTTGTTATTGATTCAATACCACTTGTTCGTGGTCATATATATATATTTATATAATGGGGTCCACCTCTGGTGTAAATTGTGGGACCCATAGCCTAGAGAAGTGGATAAAGGCTTCAAGGAAGAATATTTGGATTTTTCTGACCGTTTGAATATTCCTTCCTACCACCATCTTTTACCAATAGATACATTTTATTACATAATACGATACAAAAGATTTAAGAGTTACATTGTTGATTTGAAGATGGCATATACAGTACATGAAGTGTAAGAAATACATGTATATATATATATATATATATATATATATATATATATATATATATATATATATAAATACATGTTATATATATATATATCACAAACACTGATCTCTGGCCGACGGAGACTCGAACCTAGAACCTATGACAAGGTCGCAGTGCTTTACCGACCGTACCACACTGCCTGAAAGCTGGCTGCCTTGGAATAACGTCTAGCAAAAGCTGGATGCCAAGGTATTGGACCAGTGTGGTACGGTCGGTAAAGCACTGCGTACCTTGTCATGAGGTTCTAGTTCGAGTCTCCGTCGAAATCAGGTTTGTGAATATTTCGCCTGCTCTTGCAATTTAGCATATATATAATATATATATATATATATATATATATATATATATATATATATATATATATATATATATATATATATATATATATACATGCATACATAGTATAAATTATTTACCTGATTTTTAATTAAAAAAGAGTGCCTAATTATCTATCCAAAAATTTACCAAAATTTTTCTATCCAAAATTAGTAAAGGTAAATAAAATAAAGAAAAAAAATATAAGAAAGTTGCCAATTTAGAATTAGCCGAAACGGAAAAAAATCATCGTTATGTAGTTAACCTAATCCATCCTCCTCCCTCCTCCCCACTCCCCAACAAAAAAAAAGGACAGCTGGCACATAGTTCACGCCAAAAAAAAATCTCCAAAATAATAATAATAATAAAAAGGCGCAGGCAGTGCAGATTTTGGGTCTATGAGATAGTCGTTGTCTCGCCGACTTGCCATTTATGATTTTTCCGATAATTCATGAAGCCGTCCTCGTTACATATGCAAGCAATATTTCATCGGAAGGAAATCAACTATTTTATGATTATATACATATATATATATATATATATATATATATATATATATGGAGGTACCCCTCTAGATCTGGACTGGGAACCCTGGAATATACGATAATTTTGCTTGTAAAATAATAATAACTTTAAGCGACTACATACTTCAAATATCGGATAATGTAACAGGGATTATGTTTAGCTCATTTTACCAATAAATTACATTATCTGTTTGAATTTCAGTGCTTTTATACATGAATATTAATACAAAGATATTCTTCATGTATAATATCTATGACTGTATGTTCTCTTTAGTCGAAAAAACATTCACGTATTCGCTCTCGCACGCCCGCACGCCCACACACACACACACACAGTTTCAAAGGTACCACGCTGAGAGATAATGGTCGTTTACGGACACACCCGCTGGGAGGAACTAGAGAAACTACTTTCTTTACTCCAGCCACTCCCACGGGAAGTGTCGAGGCTTCAAGGACACTGGAAAGCATTTCCTCTTAATGTGATGGATTGCTGCTTGGAGGGGATTCCAGGGGGCCTAGCCAAGGCTACAACCACTACTGGGATAAATCCAAGAGGAAGTAGACCCGAATATAACCATAAATGATGATAGGAGACCAGGAGCGTCGCTCAGTCAAGTGTTACTAACTAGAACAACTGAGTACACACATCGACAGCTCAACGGAGGTAGGAAATACAGGTACTGACAGTCGGTATTCCCCTTGAGCGTAAGATCAGACAGGAATTAAACAAGAGAGCTAGTATGAGTACCTAGTGAATAAAAGATAGAGGGCAATGATGAGGAACAAGGCATCGCATTGGGGGTGAGTAACGAATGCGTTCTTCCAAAGATCAATATTTACGTCTTTTCGAGTTTGCGATATACATAAATAACCTGCCGGGGGAAATTGAATCCTACGTATCGCTAGCGATGATGTGAAACGAGTGAGAATGATAGCAAGCAGAGAGGAAAGGGAAAGGTTCTAGTTTGATCTGAAAAGGTCCAGACGGACTCACAGAAGTCGCTACTGGAAATCAATTCTGATGGAGACCTCTCAGCATAGCTGAATGGAAGGAAATTTGAGGTACTCAGTTCCTTAGCCCGGAGATGACGTGTTCAGCCCGTCAATCTTGATGAAAGTAGAGGGTATGCGCTGGGAAAGGGGCTTATGTACTGCAGACAGGTGAGGTAAAGCAGTGGTAGGCGGCGTCACCAGTGACACCGTCTATCACTGCTTCACACACTGATTCACACATAGTTCCAGACAGAGTCACGAGACAGGCACACAGAGGCATATGGCTTCTTCCGAAAGGAAGAGGTCACGATGTTCTAAGGACACACTGAGGACCCGGATTTGGAAATGTGGGGCGCAATTCTGGCGAAGAAGCTGCGAGACCACTCACTGGACTCTTGGGACACCGAAGCAAGCGAAACCAGCCGGGCCAGTGAGATAGGGATGGATAAAAAAAACTCTCATCCCATCCCCAGATATACTGGAGGAAGAAGATTGGCATGTAGGAGGAGCCCAGAGGTCCCAGAGAAGACACAATGTTTCCTTGCCTCAAATCCGTCAAGCCAAGCCCGGGGCAACAACACCCCGTATTCTGTTACAATTCACCTAGAGAAGAAATACGGCCTCAAGATATCAATGTTCCCAATCTGAAAAGGGAAGTTTATTCTCACTTCTCGAAACAAAGAGTCCTGTGAGGTACTGCAGAAGGTGAACGACCTGAAATCACCACTTGTCCCAACAGAACTAAAATCCATAGAGCGGGTAACAAAAGGCATACTAATGAGCTATCCACTAGACATGCATCTCGATGCAATCCATAGTAAGAAAAACATCATGAAAGCTGAGTGGCTCCGAGCCAAGAAGGACGGGAACGTACCTACGAGGCAGGTCTTGATCCACCATAGAGGACCTCTCAGCTCAACTGGATCTCGGTTGCTGGGGAAAATACCAAGTTAGGACGTACAACCCAGAACCTTTGAGGTGCTTCAGGTGCCAGAGGTATAACCACCTCAGCGCCCAATATCAATTTAAAGAAATATGCGGCATCTGTAGCGGGTATCACCCAACCAAGGACTGCTCCGCCATATCAGGGAAGCAAAAAAACCACGGTTGTCCAGCCACCAACATCAAGTGGAGCAGCAGCCTCGTCCAGAGGAGGCTACAGTAACACTGAATCCAGGACACTTCCCCGGCCACAGCGACGAAGGAAGCCGAGGAAACATCAACAAAGGGGTCGCTCCCTTTCTTCCTTTGCTCAAACTCCCACCCGACAACGGCAGCCAACGAGCCCCATGCTGCTGGAGCAAGCTACAGCACCAGCCCTAGCACCACAGCAGTTACCAGTGAGCAGCACTGTAGTCCAAGAGAGCACAGCAGAACATCCCCTATTACCCCTGAGCCATCAAATATTGTCTAAAATCACATATTTCACAGATATCGTCTGTGAACACCTTCGTTAACATATGCATGATGGACAAAACAGAGTCCATGCATTTATTTGCAAGTTTACTCGACCACCCAACACCGGCACCTGAGACAATGATGGCGGCCCTGATGGACTCCGCCACCACCCAACACCGGCCCCTGAGACAATGATGGCGGCCCTGATGGACTCCGCCACCACCCAACACCGGCCCCTGAGACAATGATGGCGGCCCTGATGGACTCCGCCAACTGTCGTACATAAAATATTTTGTCGTGCAACACAGAGGGACTATAACAAGACCCTGATCGCGGCCACAGAACACCACAATTAGATCGACATCTTCGAGATCCTCAGACGGGTCATCTTTGGATTAAGACCCGTGTCAGGACGCAGCTCCTGACGAAACAATCAATCAGACGCATATGATAACATGGGTGGCAAGATAATATAAGTGGCAAGAGAACATGGGTGGCGAGATAACATGGGTGGCAAGAGAACATGGGCGGCAAGAGAACATGGGTGGCGAGATAACATGGGCGGCAAGAGAACATGGGTGGCAGGACAAATGCAAACTGGTCGTTGAGGTGAACCAGAGGGACATAAAATATGATTTATTTACGACTGAAAGAAATGAGCCAGAGACTCACATTAGTGAGTCACCAACCCCGAGATAAATTATTATTATTATTATTATTATTATTATTATTATTATTATTATTATTATTATTATTATTATTATTATTATTATTATTATTATTATTATTATTATTATTATTATTATTATTATTATTATTATTATTATTATTATCATCATCATTAATAATAATAATATATATATTATTATTACTCTTAGTAGTAGTAGTATAATAATTGTTTTCATTATTATTATTAATAATACTGTTAATATGGGGAAAGCACTAAACCCGTATGGGGTCATGCAAATCCTCTGTGGGAAGAGACGCATAACCGCGAATGATTCAAGGAAGCAGGAAGATCTAACTCCAACTCCTTGGATCAGGAGCCCGATTCCAGCATCACTGACGTGAAAGTGTAATTCTTAGAGTTTTGGGTCTAAGAACTGGAGCTCAACCCACCATGCAGGAGCAACTAGGAGAGCACAACTGTGTGAGCAATGGCTGGGAGTAAGGAATGAATGACGCATGCGGGTTTAGCGCTTCGCTGATGATAATACAGTTTAAGTGAACAAAAATAAAATATCTGTCAACAGCTCACTGACGTCATTGTGACGTTATCATCACTGACGATTTATATATAATATATATATATATATATATATATATATATATATATATATATATATATATATATATATATATATATACGTATATATATATATATCATTTTTTAAATGTTATTTCATTCATATCTGTTTTCTACTTCCGCAGGCAGCGACTGCCGCCTGACCCTCGTCTCTACACTCTACCAAGCAAGCACAATCTACCAGCTAAAAATCTACCGGAGGCTACTGGAAATCTCGGCCAGTTTTCTCACACCTGGATCGAACAAATCAACCAAATTTAAACCAGAGAGCTTGCCGAAAGTGCCTCTTCTCAGGAGTTGACTAACCTCTTACAAAAATAATTAAAATTGACTTTTGAAAGGCACTTATAGGAAAGTGAAAAACTTGTCCCTGAGACATTAGTTCCTTTTCTGCCTGTGTGTTTCTAGTGTAATCACAACAGTGCTTTAGAGTATTCATGTTATGTATACACTGAAAACATATTTATTTTGCTTATTATAAACCAAAAATTGTTTCAGTTAACTCTATTTCTGTTTACATTTTAGTAATAATTATGACTATATTATGTATACGTATATTTATGTATATTATTTCGATGTATATTTTAGTATGCATTTAGCGTTTTTTAAGTATATTTTGGATCTTGCAGACGTTCTTTAGGTCTGGTTTTTATTCGTATGCTCTTCCTTCAAGGCTTAAAGCTATTTTCGTGTGTAAGCTTCCTGTTTGTCTGTCAGCAGTTGTGTCTGGTTAGACCTAGAAGTGTGTGAGGAAGGATCTGTTCAGATTATCAGTACTCGTGTGTTTCAGTGTATGTGTGAGAGTCTTAGTTCTGAGGACGCTGCCGGAGGCAGTTCTTGTTTGATCTGGAAGTTTAGCACTTGAAAATCCCTTCTTCAGGAGGCTTTTCAGGAGGTTTGTCCCCGCTCCAAAATGTGGTGACTCCTGCTGCGTCAGTTGCCTCACGAGTGGGGGCTCTGTCTTGTTTGGTTCCTTCGACTCATCCCACTTCGGAGTGGTGTCTGCACTCTGTTTGTATGCTGAGGTGTGCAAAACGTTGTAACAATGTCGTTCTTGCTGCACTTCAGTAACTATCTCATTGGTGGTAATGTGCCTATCGACGATGGAGTGGACAAACTCAATCGCAAGTACACAATTCTCATTCTCATCTGTCTGTCATTGCCGCTAGTCACCAAGCAGTTCGCTGGTGACCCCATAGAGTGTTTCACCCCGACGTACTTCACGGAGCCACAAGCTAGGTACGTCAACTCGTACTGCTGGACAGCCAGCACGTATTATATCATCCCGGTGGATGAGAACGCTAGGGAGCAAGTCACCAGAGTTCACTCTGTGAATTTTGATGACGAAGGTGGCTCGACTGCCATCAAGGGGGAGCGTATTAAGGTCAACTACTACCAGTGGGCCCCTATCATTTTGCTGGTTGAGGCGGGATTATTCTACGTTCCTTTTGCCATCTGGAATTCGACGGCTAAAAACTCAGGCATTAAAGTAGGTCGGCTCTTGAAGAAAGTGTCTGTGATCTCTCAGTACACACCCGGCCACCCAGACCGCGACGCTCTTATTGCCGAGTTCCTGGACCAGTTTAACACGCTGATGGGCGTCTCAAAGTGCTGTCCAGGAACCGTCTGTAAGTTCGATTGCAATCTGGCTTGCGGCGGGAATCCCTCGTCTTCGCTGTTCGTGCTCTACATGGTCGTTAAGATCATGTACGTCTTCAACATCCTGATGCAGTACTTCCTGCTGACGGTGTTTCTGGGCAAGGGCTATCTCTTCCACGGCATCGAAGTGGTGGAGAAGCTCATCAACAAAAAGGAATGGTGGACATCGCCGCGTTTTCCTCTGCAAACACTGTGCCAGGTTCTGGCTGCCCAGCAAGGGTCCCTCCGTACCTACACCTGTCAGTGTGTGCTGCCAATTAACCTTTTTAACGAGAAAATCTTCTCGTTCATCTGGTTTTTCTTCGCCATTCTATTGCCGGTAACAATCTACAGTGCACTGATTTGGGTGTGGCGGACTTTCACCTGTTCACGTATTGCCTTCGTGCACTATTATCTGTGGCGGACGAGGCGTGTGGGAAAGGAGGATTTGTATAACAATGCCCGTAAGATGGCGGTGCAGTACCTGGGTTGGGACGGGTGCCTGGTTCTACGCCTGATAGAGATGAACCATGGTGGTACCATTCTCACGGTGCTCACAGAGCGACTCTGGGAGTTCTACGAGGGTATGGAGAGGGCGCAACAGGATGGCGGAGACCCAGAGGCCTATCTGAGTCAAAGGCCTCCACTCTTCGCTTGCGGTCCTTACCCTCCGCCGGGCCCATCCACCGTCACACCTACGCCTACTGGGGCTTATGGCTTCTACGGAAAGCACTTCCTGCCGGGAACGCCATCAGCATACCCTGGTTATATGTGGAACCACCAAGACCTGGCAACGCCTGCTTACTCGGGCTACCCCAGGATACGTGGTAAGATCAGGTAACGCTCTACATCCTGTGCCTAAAGCCCCCTACTGCCCTTGTACACGACACCCAGTGTTGCTAGGATCACCATCTGCCCCTGTACACGGGGCCCAGTGGTGCTTGGATCACCACCTGCCCCTGTACACGGGGCCCAGTGGTGCTTGGATCACCACCTGCCCCTGTACACGGGGCCCAGTAGTGCTTGGATCACCACCTGCCCCTGTACATGGGGCCCAATGGTGCTTGGATCACTACCTGCCCCTCTACACGGAGTCCAGTGGTGCTTGGATCACCACCTGCCTCTGTACACGGAGCCTAATGGTGCTTGGATCACCACTCGCCCTTGCACACAGTCTTTAACAATGTGTTGATTTTTATCCGGGTTTGTCGACGGAAAAGAAAAGCAGTTTGGCATGTAACTACTTCCACTGTTCGTTTCCTCTAAAGGCATCCGCAATTGGTCGATTTAATTATTTTCACTGCCGCTGAAATGTTTAGATTGGTTGATTTTGCATAACCTCACCGCATATATCACAGTCTTACGTATTCCCACTTGACGAGATGCAACACAGTAATGTTTACTCAGTGGTCTTAGTAAGAGAGTGTATCCGGGAATGCTTCATTGTTACTTTATAAGAGGTGCTATTCTAGTAAAGAAGATCATTTATCTCATTAAATATCAATGCTTTTTTCTTCCTCCGGAATGTTAGATAACAGAAAATTTAGTTCAGTGTGAAAGCAAGACAGCTTTGGTTCGCTCCACAGTAATGGGACGCTTTGGAATTAAACAATTAATCGGATATTTTAGCGGCATATATTCATCCCTGGCTGCCAGTCTAAAGCCTGCTGGCTTTGGACTGGCAGGTGGGTTTGTAGGGGTAAAATTACAATGACGTGTATTTGCAAAAATCCCATCGATGTAATCATTCTAGTTTAGTATGGAAAAAACAAGGCTATGCTTTAGCAATTGACTTAGTTTAAAAACGACATTTTTTGTGGTATGTTGTCCTCTTAGTAATACAGTTCCGTGCCCGTATACAGCAGACCTAAAATATAAAAAAATGAATGTGTCTCTTCCCTTCACACGCTACAGCACGAAACGGACCTGTGTGTTGCCAGAGTGTTGACTGCCAGATATAAATATTAAAAAAAAAAAAACACTCGTTTGTGTATATATTTTTCCGTACGTGTAGCAGTGAGTGTGGCACACTCATACGAGAAAGCAATTAGTGATCGCCAGAGCATCAGCCACAGCATCCTGGGATCTCCCAAGTTTCTTGCCAGTGTTTCTCCGACTACACTCATCACCTCTCAGAGTCTTGTGAAACCTACCAATGGCAACCATTGTTTACCAAGTATTATGAAAGTCATTCACCAATCACGCTCCAGGTTTTCAGCCTGTCCCATGTCATCTCCACCAATCATATGCCTGCTTTCCCACTGCCTTCATGTCAAATATGAGCTCGTGCAACTCTATGACGATACATAGGCCAGTGTTCATCCTGTTTCTTCACTCATGCGGCTTTTCTAATCAACGTTTCTAATCGCTCTCAATCTGAACCCATAGTGAGTTTACCTATATTCAGTAGTGAGTTGACCTGTGTCTTGGAAAGACGTGTTTAGTGGAGTCTGAGTGCTGGTGCAATTGAAGTGTTTCGAGCAGCGGTGCCTGCAGGTGCAGGAGAACTGGAGGAAGCTGGAAGGACATGTACAGCTTCTCTGAGAGAACAAGAGAATTAATCCCGGGAACAAGGAAGAGAATACCAGCTACAGTGAATGGAATGTGCTCTGTAAGAGAGGACTGAAGTTGAAGAGGAAGAAGGTTGAATATGCTGTTTTCGAGATTACCAAATCCTTCTCTGGGTTGTCGGGCGAATGTGATTCGGTCATCGAGAATGAACAACGAAAGCCCCTAGTGAAGGTAAGAATACTGTTGCACAGGGGGATTCTCAGATTCAGTTTTTAGACAGAGTTTTTGGTAACAGGGATAAGAATAGGAGGCAAAGAGTGTGGTGATTTGGACTGGAATAGAGGATATCCTTAGCATATTAGATTGTTGGCAAATGTGGAAGAGAGGACCCGCTTACCAGGTATAAGATAGTGATAGACATAATTAGGAAGAGGAGAGGGATCCATGTTATATGTGGGGCATTTTCCCACAGGGTGACTAGGCAATCGAAGGTTACCCAAAGCCACTGGTGTTAACTGCTGGTCGGACAAACACTCTTAGAGCATTGAAAACTGGGATCAGTGATGCGGCAAGAGTGAGATGGATACCAGGAGTGAGGTGTGTTTATCTATGGCAAGGGTTGCAACATTAACTAGTTCCATAGAGAGGGATGCTGCTGCAGTATATTGAGCTTAAAAATAAAATAGAGATGAGATGAGATGAGTGTCAAAAGATAAAAGGAAATGTCAGTTAATGTGGAAAAAAACTCAATCGAAAACATTGGATAATAATTAATAATAATATAAATAATGGAGAGGCAAAAGTGAACAAGGTGAAAAGAGAAAAAAAATTCTCATAATTTTTAACACAGTGGTAGTAGTCGACACAAAATAAACGCGTTGAGACTAGTTGCTATGTGCAGGAAACGTTGATTTTATTGCAAAATCTTTGTCGGGGTTTAATGTGAAGAATCTCGAGGTACCTGCTAAGTGCCAAATTAAGGGGACTTAAGTTGTTCCACGTTGATATAAACAACGGGAAGGGGAATGTAGTGTCACTATATGTCAGGGAAAACTTGAATTGCTTCATAAATACAACTGTAAAGGCCGAGGAAATAGACACAGACTCTGGGTAGAATTTCTAGAGGGACTTGAAAAGTTGATTTTAGGTGTTATACTGACCCCTGAACTTGGAAAGCGACTGAGGGACACTTGTTTGGGAAGACATAGTTAAGAGTTCACGGTGTTATACTGACCCCTGAACTTGGGAAGCGACTGATGGACACTTGTTTGAGAAGACATAGTTAAGAGTTCACGGTGTTATACTGACCCCCTGAGCTTGGAAAGCGACTGATGGACACTTGTTTGGGAAGACATAGTTAAGAGTTCATGGTGTTATACTGACCCCTGAGCTTGGAAAGCGACTGATGGACACTTGTTTGGGAAGACATAGTTAAGAGTTCAAGGTGTTATACTGACCCCTGAGCTTGGAAAGCGACTGATGGACACTTGTTTGGGAAGACATAGTTAAGAGTTCAGGTGTTATACTGACCCTGAGCTTGGAAATCGACTGATGGACACTTGTTTGGGAAGACATAGTTAAGAGTTCAAGGTGTTATACTGACCCCTGAGCTTGGAAAGCGACTGATGGACACTTGTTTGGGAAGACATAGTTAAGAGTTCACGGTAATGCTAGTATAATAGTTCAAGAAATTTAATTTTATCCTATTAGCTGGAAATACTTTGCCTGGTAATTTAGAGTCTGATGAAATAGTATAAGTAGTCCAGGACTGCTTTCTTGAAGCAGCCTGTAAGAAAACCAACCAGAGGGAACAACCTGCTTGACCTGCTTTTGGAAAACAAGGACACCATAGCAAATAATCAAGAGTTCACATATGAGCATAGCACAAGAGCTCACAAATCTACCACCTTTAATAATAATAATAATAATAATAATAATAATAATAATAATAATAATAATAATACAGTAAGGTCCATATATATATATATATATATATATATATATATATATATATATATATATATATATATATATATATATATATATAAAATTATAATCTGTAATAGATCAATGGGAGACTAAAACATCTCCTGGGAGCCAAGAGAGGAATTTAGAGGCGCATCAAAAGAGGTCACCACCTTACGAAACAAAATGTTTATATTAAAACAGAGAATAAAAAATGTGATAAGGCAAGCTAAGCGAGACTATAAATGTCAAAGTTACAAATGAATCAAAGATAAATCCGAAAGGAATTTTTGCCATTGTTTCATGAACCCATTTACTTCCTTTCACTGGTTCACTTAATAAGTCGTCTTTCTCATGTCTGTATTAGATTAGTAAAACCGATGGTGGGCGAAACGTCTTTCTCAAATAAAGATACCCAGATGTTGCACATGTGTCTTATTCATCAAGCTTGTGATTGGTGGATACTTTCAATGTTTCGTATCCAGAAGACTTGTTATGGATCATTGACCCAATTTTTCTTCCACTCATCGGTTTGGGGATGCCAATGTTTCTCTGGTTGTTGTTGTTGTTGACACTATGGCCTCTGTTGTCTTGCAACAGAGGCAACAGTAGTCATAACGATCACTTCTGCGGACAGTGAGTGTGCCAGGGGCACACAAGAAGGGCGTATTCGGGCTGAGGCACAGGACAATCTAAACGCCAAAAATATGTAAGCCTTATGATGACAAATTATTTGTGTCTACCGGCTGTGCCACTGTGTCTACCGGCTGTGCCACTGTGTCTACCGGCTGTGCCACTGTGTCTACCGGCTGTGCCACTGTGTCTACCGGCTGTGCCACTGTGTCTACCGGCTGTGCCACTGTGTCTACCGGCTGTGCCACTGTGTCTACCGGCTGTGCCACACGGCATCTCAGCTCAGTACCCAGGGGCTTATCCTTCAAAGACACTGCCATGCTTGGTGTAAGAAATTTCGGAATCATTCATTTTTTGGGGAAAATTTATCGAGGAATACCTCCACCTTAAGGAGCAGCTGTGTAAAGGAAGAGTCTCACCCTGACCAAGAAGCTTATATAAGGGTGTCGGGCTTTCCCAGACGTCATCTTTAATATATAGAGAAGTGCTGGTTCGAAGGGAGGGCGTCGGGAGTAAGATAAGGGTGGAGGAGCGGTACCATCTCCCCCTCTCAAACACCCCCAGCAAGAGTGGGTGTTTGAGTGGGGGAGGAAGGACGGGGGTTGAGGGTGAAGATGGCATGGGAGCATGGGAGGTGCGCCTGCCATCGTAAATCCGGAAACATTTTTCACATTATTGGAAATCTTCGAACTCGCTTATTTGCATTGATTTTCAACCTTTTGTCTGTCATATGACTATAACCTTTAACTCAAATTATATTTACACAAATTACTCTGTATTATTACTTTAATGATGAATATCTTTTGCTTTATAGTCTTGGTTTATTGAACATAAATTTCATTACTCTTTTTTATACGTTAATGTCATTGTCGTGGTTGGTGAATCATTGATGTATTCAGTAATGTTAAATGTCTCAGTGTCGTTTGCTTCTCATTCACCTAAATCAAATATATGGTAAGAAAAACATCAGGAAACGTAAATTGGAAGACATTCATTGTGGTGGCTCCTTTGTAAAAGCAGTTGTATGACTGGTCATTGGTCACAGCAGCTGTATGGCCAATCACAGCAGCTGTATGGCCAGTCACAGCAGCTGTATGGCTAGATCAGCAGCAGCTGTATGATCAGTCACAACAGCTGTATGGCCAGTCACAGCAGCTGTATGGCCAGTCACAGCAGCTGTATGGCCAGTCACAGCAGCTGTATGGCGGGCTAACCTGTTGTAGATTCGCCGGTATAATCGTCCAGCCCGGACCTTTTCCAAGAGGTGGCCCGGCCTTGGCTCCCTGTCGTGGGAGTGCCTCAGACCAATGTCTGCCATGGGAGGAGGTACAAGTACCTCCTCGTCTTCTGGGACCAGCTGTCCCCACGCCTAGCCCCAGTCCCTGCCCCCACGGGAGCTTAGAGGAGAAACTAGCACCTTGGGCTGCCACAAACCCCGCCCACACTGGGCTCGAAGGGTGTTGCAGTACAGGATCCTTCTGGAGCCACTCCCCAACTTTGGGCATTAAGCCCGAGCACTGGGGAAGCTCAAGAATGACTCTTGTTGTGTGTGTTGCTGCTACTTCACTTGTCCGTTGCACTCTGAGGCTAACCTGGAGCCCTCTTACCTAAATACAATTTGTTCAACCAATAACCTCCGTTACATACCTCAGCAGCTGCTCGCTGGGAAACCTGGCTCTCCCATTGGCTGAACCAAACTTGTTCTAGGAGCCAATTGTCGTCGCCTTTCTCACTGGAATGCTCGTGGGGAAGCCCAGCTCTCCCATTGGCTGAAAAAATCTTGCCCAGGCAGACAATTGTCTTAAAATTCTATAGCTTACAGCATGAACATTTCGCCAATATAAGAAATTAATTAACAAATATTCTGTTTTAAGTTTATTTAATTTCTAGACATGTATTTCAAATCAATAAGAAATAAATGCCATCCTCTCTTAAATAATACTCTAAAAAATGCTTAAATTATAATTCAGTATATATCTCAGGCAATAACAAGATATTACGAAAGTTTGTGTTAAAAACTGGAGTTAGGAAGGTACTCGTCGTGTCAAGTCATGCAAAGTTATTCAGTATACAAGGCTATATTTTATAATATTTATCATGTAAAGTCATCCAGCTAGCAGTTTACTGGACTTTATAAAACCAACTTCACTACAAATATCATACTATTAAAAAAAAAAAATTGCATCGGCCAAAAAAATAAATCTTGCAATCTTTGCTACGGAGTTTCTTCTGGAGAAGTAGACTGTATTTGTTTATACACTGAGAGTTTACTTGATCCATCTTTTAGGAATTAAAGTATACTTGAGTGATGGATTACAGTTGATATGCAGCCTTAATGACTCTTGTGTAGCCGATAGGATTTAAACCTAAACAAACAAAAAAAAAACTCCAGAGGAGAAACTTGTAGGCGTCCTGAATTGGGGAAGGAGAAAAGACATCTTCCTGTAGGTCTTCTTAAATGAGAGAAAACCATCCTGTAAACCTCTAAAGTGAGAGACCTTCTTCTATCTTATAACGTAGGAGAGCATCTTCCAGGGGCCCCTGGACATCTTCCACCTCCCCTATTAATGTTCCGATCAATTGAAAATTATACAGTACTTCCTTTTTTATATGTGTAAACTGCCACTGTTCAACGATAATGTCTGTGAGATACAAGGAATTCTAATTCACGAAAGAAATGTTAAACTAGAGGATATTTTTGTCCTGGAAAATCAAAATATTGATAAATAACCATTCACACCAAATGAGCTCACGGATTAGTGGACACCTCTGTAAGTGGTTAATCACCTGCCCAGATCGTATCAAAACAGCTCCAGCACTGATGGATACCAATATTAGCCGATCACCACTTGAACAGTCCCATTAGAGGAGATCACGTATTGGTAGATACCCGTTAGTGGATCATCCATCAAAAGAGTTCGCAGATTGGTGGACACCTCTGCAAGGGGCGCATTATCAGACCAATCACTGTAAAGTAACTCACGGATTTCTTGTTAACGTAAACTGCGAGATACGTCAGCAGTGTAATCAGTCGCTGACAACACACCCCAGAGATTATCTGATAACTGCCCATAAGAATTTGTTCTGCAAAGGAATTCAAAACTTCTTTATGTACATAATATCAAATTTGCTTAATTTTATAACTGGAGTGTGTTGTAAAGGATTTATAATAATATATATATATATATATATATATATATATATATATATATATATATATATATATATATATATATATATATATATATAAACAATTGAAGAAAATTTTAAAGAAAATATTTCTCTTAGAAAACCTTTTTAAAAATAAATATTTATATGTATATTGTGTTAAAAACAAAGAGTTTTTTCCACTTAATTTTAGCCTTATAGAGAATGCTAAATGCTTAGGATTTTTTCATTTAAATTTAAGTTTTTTCGAAGGATGCTTTTTGGCTGTTTTGGACCTGAGATGTATTGTGAAACTTCCTTCCCACTTGAAACTAAAACAGGTTTCTTGCAGATGTACACATGTGTACATAATGAAAAATATACGGTTGTATCCTGTTTATGATAGACATATGTGGTTTTGTGTGTATGTGTGTGTGTGTGTGTGTACTCACCTAGTTGTACTCACCTAGTTGTGGTTGCAGGGGTCGAGTCAGCTCCTGGCCCCGCCTCTTCACTGCCGCTACTGGGTCACTCTCCCTGCGCCATAGCTTTATCATACCTTGCTTAAAGCTATGTATGAGCCTGCCTCCACTACATCTTCCTAAACATTCCACTTCCTGACAACTCTGTGACTGAAGAAATACTTCCTAACATCTCTGTGATTCATCTGAGTCTTCAACTTCCATCTGTGTCCCCTTGTTGTTGTGTCCCATCTCTGGAACATTCTGTCTCTGTCCACCTTGTCAATTCCTCTCAGTATCTTATATGTGTTATCATGTCTCCTCTATCTCTCCTGTCCTCCAGTGTCGTCAGGTCCATTTCCCTTAACCTCCTCGTAGGACATACCCTTAGCTGGGACTAGTCTTGTTGCAAACCTTTGCACTTTCTCGAGTTCTTCACTGCTTGGGTAGGTGTGGGTTCCAAACTGGTGCTGCATACTCCAATATGGGCCTAACGTACACAGTGTACAGGGTCCTGAACGATTCCTTGTTAAGGTAACGGAACGCTAATCTAAGGTTTGCCAGACGCCCATATGCTGCCGCAGTTATCTGGTTGATGTGCCTCCGGAGACGTGCTAGGCGTTATACTCACTCCAAGGTCTTTCTCCTTTTCCGAGGTTTGTAGCCTTTGTCCGCCTAGCTTGTACTCTGTCAGCGGTCTTCTTTGCCCTTCTCCGATCCTCATGACTTTGCATTTGGAGGATTGAATTCGAGAAGCCAACTGCTAGACCAGATGTCGAGCTTGTCCAGGTCTGTTTGCGCCCTGCCTGGTCCTCTTCTGATGTGATTCTCCTCATTATTTTCACATCATCCCGAATAGAGACACTTCTGAGTCTATCCCATCCGTCATGTCATTTACATAAACCAGGAATAACACTGGTCCTAGGACTGACCCCTGCGGTACACCACTCGTCACAGGCGCCCACTGTGATACCTCACCACGCACCATGACCCGTTGTTGCCTCCCTTTGAGGTATTCCCTGATCCATTCCAGTGCCCTTCCTGTTATACCTGCTTGTTCTTCCAACTTCTTTACTAATCTCATGTGAGGAACTGTGTCGAAGGCCTTCCTGCAGTCCAGGAAAATGCAATCAACCCACCCTTCTCTCTCCTGCCTTACCTCTGTTACTTTATCATAGAACTCTAGGAGGTTTGTTACACAGGATTTGCCTTCCCGGAATCCATGCTGTCTGGTGTTTACTATCCTGTTCCGCTCAAGGTGTTCCACCAATCTTTTCCTGATGATTTTCTCAGGACTTTGCACACTATACATGTAAGTGACACCGGTCTATAGTTTAGTGCCTCTTTTTCTGTCTCCTTTTTTAAAAATGGGGACTACATTGGCCTTCTTCCATACCTCAGGTAGCTGCCCAGTTTCAAGGGATGTGTTGAAAATTGTGGTAAGTGGCACACTCAGTACCTCAGCTCCTTCCCGAAGAACCCACGGGGAGATATTGTCGGACCCATCGCCTTTGAGGTATCGAGGTCACTGAGTAACTGCTTCACTTCCTCCTCAGTTGTGTGTAAGCCCTCTAGCACTTGGTACATCCCTTGTTGGTGACGAACCATGTCCTGTCTACCCAGCTGC
Organism: Cherax destructor; assembly: GCA_009830355.1. Lineage (NCBI taxonomy): Eukaryota > Metazoa > Arthropoda > Malacostraca > Decapoda > Parastacidae > Cherax > Cherax destructor. The sequence continues at coordinate 286,327 of WNWK01000320.1, forward strand.
CTTCCTTCCTCCATTGTGAATACTTCCTTAAACCTCAAGTTGAGCTCCTCACATACCTCTTGATCATTACTTGTGAGTTCCCCATCTTCTCTCCTCAGCCTTATCACCTGGTCCTTGACTGTGTCTTCCTTCTGATGTGACTGAACATCAGTTTCGGTCGGACTTAACTTTCGATGCTATGTCGTTTTCGTACTGTTTCTGGGCCTCCCTCCGTACTTGTGCATACTCGTTTCTAGCTCTTCTACTAATCTCTTTGTTTACTTGGGTTCTTTGCCTTCTGTACCGTTTCCATTCTCTGATACTCTGATTCTTTGCCTCCCTGCACCTTTGGGTAAACCAGGGGCTCTTTCTGGCCTTCCCATTTAAACATTTGCCTCTGGGTATAAACCGTTCCTCTGCCTCCTTGCACTTTGCCCCTACGTATTCCATCATTTCATTTATTGTCAGTCCTTCCATTTCCCTTTCCCACTGGATGTCCTGCAGGAAATTCCTCAAGCCCGTGTAGTTTCCTCTTTTAAAGTCTGGTTTGTCTCTATCGGTACTGTTTCCCCTCTCCACCTGTAGCTCTACAATGTACTCAAAGCTAAGCACCATATGTGTATGTGTGTGTGTGTGTGTGTGTGTGTGTGTCTGTGTGTGTGTGTGTGTGTGTGTGTGTGTGTGTGTGTCTGTCTGTCTGTCTGTGTGTGTGTGTGTGTGTGTGTGTGTGTGTGTGTGTGTGTCTGTGTGTGTCTGTGTGTAAGGGGTTTGGTAGACCTATGGCGGTCCAGGGCGTAAACAGTATAGGAGGGCCAACTTGTGGTCCAGCTGGTGGTCAGGGGGCCACATGCTACACGGTCAAGAGAGACCACGAAGATTACATTTTAACACGATAACCTGTAGACCTGAAACAAGATTTAAAAATTCAGTCCACCAAAAATCCGTATACTTAGTAAAGAAACGTGATAACGACGTTTCGCTCTGTCCTGCCACCTGTTGTGATGCGATAGTACTACAAGACAGACCGAAACGTCGAAATAAGGTGCCCATCTCAAGTGCGAGTTGTTTATGAATGGTTCCAGTCAGGGTACTCTGACTTTATATTCTTTAAAATGCAATTGCTGGCAATGGTATTCATATTTTCTAAGTCGCATTGAGTGAGCTATTTATATTTATATTCTTGTGTTTTTAATTTATTTCTTTTGTGTATAATATATTTTGCAATTCTCTTTAAGTGTTCCATTACAATTTATTCAATATTTTTTGTATCGAAACGACTTCTTACTGAAGCTTCATTCTTTAAAGTTTTATGGCTTAAAGCTTTATGGTTTAAAAAGAGTGTAGAGTGTGTTTTATTGAGACTGAAGAGGAGTATGTTGTTGATGGGGGATGGGGGGAAGGCTGTCGGGTAAGAACTGTGGATGGATGGGGACATCCTCGCCCAGGGCACTAAAAGTGAGAGGACCGCCACTGGGGTAGGGTTCATTTTGTGGGGAACTAGGTGGGTTCTGTAGGGTTGTTTACACGTAAGATTACTGTTGATGTGTGGTTAAGTCAGCTTTGTACGTGGGTAGGAACTGGTCTGTTGTTCCGAGCAGTGTAGAAGACTGCCATTTAGATGTCAGGTCCTGTAAGCTAGTAGTTAGCTAATCTGAATTAACATGTGTTGCTCGCTAGTGTAGTGGAATGAGTGTGTGTGTTTGTGTGTGCCTGTGTCTAGGTGCCACACCACAAGGTGACACATTAGACCTTTGCTATTAATCTAACGTATTTTAGGACAATTGTAAATGAATCTCTTGTATATAAAAGATAATGAAATCTTGTAGTCTTTGATTTATCTGACCTCGCAAAAGCTGCCGCCAGTGATGACTGCTCACTCCCTTCTCTTCCTATTCAGCTCACACTTTCCTCCTCGTTATCTTATTATTTATCCTCCTTCACCTCAATATATATATATATATATATATATATATATATATATATATATATATATATATATATATATATATATATATATATATATATATATATATATATATATATATATAAAATATATGGAGGATGGGACCTCAACGATAACGTGGACTGTATGTTAGCTAATACTTAGCTTATTGATGAATCCAAGATGTCGCAGCCGACCAACACCTTCTCAGGGGATCCATCTATGGCCTCTATCTCCACAGGGCTGTAAGGTAAACATCAAGGGATTATAATTATTGCCCCAAAGGGCGTATGTCCATATTTCAGTCTTAGATGGACTGAAAGGCGTTTTACTCACTGTTTTGGACTAAAAGTCCACGCATAACTGCCGTCCCTAGGTAAAATTTGAATGTTCTTGAATACAAGAACTGCGCAGTCCCCTGTTTTGACAAGAACATCCAATTCTTACCTTGCTCGTGTAACTTTGAGCGATGGTGTTGGCTCCACCATATACGGCGGAAATGCTGTCTTGATTGTAGAATGCCGCTGAAGAATCACCGTCTTGTTTCGATGGAGTTCACTTGCGATTGTCTCTACGTTTCTCCTTTTTGCAGTCTGAAGCTGCGCACACTTCTGAATATACTGCAATGTTGATGTTATACACTAAACGCGCTGGAACAGAGTTCTTATCTTATTTCCCGACGTTAGTGGAGATTAAATGATATAACGGATGCGAACGAGTAATGTCTATGTTGATTTACGTCGCCTCGCGCCGCATGACGACTAGAGTCGTATGACCCGTTCTTGCGGTGGCCAAATTCAATCTGACCGCTCGTGCTGTTCTTTTGCAGTCTCGTGCAGCCATGTGGTGCCACGAGGTGCCTCGTGGTGCTGTGGTCAGCACAATTCTTGACACACTGTTGACAGTACATCTGGCATGAATTAAATTGTTTATGCAGCCAGACGCGCCTCCTCTGGCCCTTTTCTAAGGGTGGAAAGGGTAAGGGCCCTTACCAAGGGTAGTAAGGGCGCATACCCCCTCCTTTGGAGAATTTTCTCCACAAATATATATATATATATATATATATATATATATATATATATATATATATATATATATATACATATAATAAACTTACTTCTGGGAAAACTCAAGGTTCTCACTGGAGTATTTGAATATTGTCTTCTCCTACCACCCCCTATATTCTATATTCTATGTAGACTTTATTTAAAGACAAAATACATTGACAAAAATACAATAGGGAGTGGAACAACATAGATAACATCTCAGAGCTACATCTCAAAAACTTTGTCCAGCTCCCCGGCGGTGGGCCGCGTGCCCAGAATGCTGCAGGTATCTTCCCTCAGGATCGCAACACTGAGTCTCTGAAAGAGGAAGTTGGCCGCCATGTGATCCTTGGTTTCTATGATGAGTTTTTCAACCAGCTCTTTGAGAAACTTTAGAGCACACTTGCCCCATGCTCCAAGGGTCTTCGAGCCTATTGGGATGAAGCTATAGCAAGGGGAAAGGCCTTCATATCTGCGGGTCTTCTGGGTCTCCCTGTAGCTGGCAACTGCACCCCCGTCAGCTTCGGAGTATGTCAAGTAGGTGTCTGCCAATGTGGCGGCACAGGTGTAGTTCTGGAGTACCTGGAGTTTACCTGGAGAGAGTTCCAGGGGTCAACGCCCCTGCGGCTCGGTCTGTGACCAGGCTTCATGTTGGCTCAGAGCCTGATCAACCAGGCTGATACTGCTGGCCGCACGCAGTCCAACGTAAGAACCACAGCCTGGCTGGTCAGGCACCGACTTTAGGTGCCTGTCCAGTGCCTGCTTGAAGACAGCCAGGGGTCTATTGGTAATCCCCCTTATGTATGCTGGGAGGCAGTTGAACAGTCTTGGGCCCCTGACACTTATTGTGTTGTCTCTCAACGTGCTAGTGGCACCCTGCTTTTCATTGGGGGGATGTTACATCGTTTGCCGAGTCTTTTGCTTTCGTAGGGAGTGCCACTCGTGTGCAAGTTTGGTACTAATCCCTCTAGGATTTTCCAAGTGTATATAATAATGTATCTCTCTCGCCTACGTTCCAGGGAGTACAGGTTTAGGAACTTCAAGCGTTCCCAGTAATTGAGGTGGTTTATTGCAGTTATGCGTGCCGTGAAGGTTCTCTGTACATTTTCTAGTTCAGCAATTTCATCTGCCTTGAAAGGTGCAGATAGTGTGCAGCAATATTCCAGCCTAGATAGAACAAGCGACCTGAAAAGTGTCAACATGGGCTTGACATCCCTGGTTTTAAAGGTCCTAGGCAATCTGCTGACCATCCTTCCAGGGTAGCATAGTGGCTCCATCTGGACGCTTTTGACTTCCGTCAGACCTCTGTACTTGGGGTTCCCGTTGAGCTGGGCAACGGGCTGTGGCGAGGCTTCTCTTTATGATGTCACTGACCTCCTCATATGAGTCTAGCATACTTCCTTTCTGATGTGTGACACACGAGACCATGAAGTTCGAATTGATCAGCCGTCGCCCTTCCGCAAATACACCTATGTTCGGTGAGGATGGGGGCGGCTAGGCGAAGAGCAACATCAATCCGAATGGCCAGTGGGTCGAGACGAGTGCCCAGAGAGGAATTGGGAACAGCTAGAAGGAAATCTCCTGAATAGGGTGCCTTCACCGTTAGGAGACGAGCTTTGTCCTTTCCTGAAGCGATTTTTTTCATGATTGGTTTGTCCCTGTGGTTACTGTTTGTGCTCTTTGTAAGGAGCTGGTCTACTGGAGGAGTCGGCAAGGGTGTTTCACCGCACGGCTGCTTCAATGAACCTGGGGGTCTTGAGCTCCTACCGCACCTCTCAAGCGTTCGGGGATAATCTCCTTGACTAGTCCACTGGAATCCAAACACGAAGACAGAAATGCAGGTAAAGCTACCTGCGTTGCTTTGCGCATCCCTATACCTCCCAGTCGCACTGAGAGGGTTGCCTGATCCCATTGCTGATCTTCCAGTGACAGATTCAGTGCCTTCTTAAAGATTGATCTCAGGAGTGAGTCATATTTGTTGAGTGTTGCTTTGTCAAAAGAGGGTGCGCACCTCAGGAAGTAAGCGAGTCTTGGCATAGCAAGACACCTTGTGAGGAAATACAGGGCATCATGGGCATCGAGATCTCTTAGTCTCTCCTCCATTATCTTCAGGTCATTCAGTTTGTCCTTGAGAGATCGTGTCGATGGCCTGATTACCCAGCGGTGCTCCGAAGAGGGTGCTCTTGGCTGGAGTGGTAGTAGAGACTTCAGGGAGGATTGTTCCCACAGCACTGATTATTTTCTGGTTCGTTGTAATGATTTCATACTTGGAGGGATTGGGGATGAGTCCCAAGGCTTCTCCCTGTGTCTTCACCAGTTGTAGGTCCTCTAGCAGGGACTCTTCAGTACCTGCCAGAGTGCCATTATCCAGGTACCAGATATTGAGCTCGCTGCGTAGGCTGGAAGTTAGTTCTCTTACTGCCAAGCAGAAGAGAAGTGGAGCGAATGGATCACCCTGCTGAACACCCTCAGATGAGGGAATTTCATGTTCGCCAAACAAAGGAATTGAGGGTTTTGCTGTAGCCAGCTGAAATGAAGGGAAAAAAACTGGGGAACCGATCCCGAACGGCTGGCAAGACCACATCTCTCTTCACCATATTAAAGGCATTTCTAAAGTCAAGTTTGACTACGGCCTTGTCTTCTGGTAGGTCCCTGATGTAGGCCCTTGCCGCATGAGCTGCGGCTTCACTGCCTTGAGAGACCCCAAAGCCCAGTTGGTGTGGCTGGAGTAAACTGGCAGCTTCTAGGAGAATGTTTTTTACTGCTGCTTTGGCAACTAGACGGCGAAGGGTGTTACCAACAACAATGGGTCTGATTCCCCCATCCTTCTTCAAAGCTCATAATGAGGCTCCCCCCAAAAAAAAAAAAATAATTTCTTCTGAAATCCGCCCTGCCAGGCAGTTGTTGACGAAGGTTGTTAACTCGGTGAGAAGAATTGATGCAGATGCGCCGAGTACTGGATTTACCATCTCTTTGAGGTGTTGTGGTCGAATTCCAGTGTAACCTCCTGCAGATCCTGCTGGAAATGACGCTATCGCCTTAAAGATTTCTGATTCTGGCAAAATTAATTGTCCAGTTATGAGGTTCTTCCTCAGGGTTGTTGTTGACGACTATGGTGTCCCTTGTTGGGCTGTGGCCTTATCTTTGGAAGCAACAGTGTCGTCACTTGTAATTATTCTGATTGTTCCCACTGTGTTACATTTTTTGCTAACCTGTGCGCAAATTTTCTGCTTTTCAGTGGAATTTTTCTTGGGTTTACCTCTGTGATTCCTGCGAGGATGGGGCAGAATATGTATCACTACCTAGAATAGGAGAGCAGGTAGCACTACCTAGGATAGGAGGATAGGTATCACTACCTAGGGTAATAGGATATGTACCACTACCTGGAATAGGAAGGTAGGAACCATCACATAGGATAGGAAGGTAGGTACCACCACCTAGGATAGGAGGATAGGTATCACTACGTTGGATAATAAGGTAGGTACCACAACCTAGGATAGGAGGGTAGGTATCACAACCTATGATAGGAGTGCAAGTATCACAACCTAGAATAAAAGTATAGGTATCACTACCTAGGATGGGACAAAAGGTGTTCTGCAGTCCTCATGTATTTCCTTACACCTGCTGCCCCTGTGGCCTGGTAGCTAAAGCTCTCGCTTCACACGGCGAGGGTCTGCGTTCGATTCCCAGCGCGGGTAGAAACACTTGGAGTGTTTCTTTACACCGGTTGTCTATGTTCACCCATCAGTAAAATGGGTACCTATAAGTTAGTCGACTGGTATGGGTCGCATCCTGGGACATGGACCTAATTTGCCCGAAATGCTCTGCATATAACAAGGGGCTTTCTATATAGTAGTATGTCATTGATGTCAGCTAGGCCTGTATACCTTGTACATGAACTTGTAGTAAATAAACAGATTATATTATAAATAGGCGCCAGGGTAACTGGTGTAGGTCGCATCTATTTAAGTTCTCGGTAGAATATTTATTACTCTCGTTTTCTATGGTATGATATTTTGACAGTTTTCTATAACTTAATGTTAGAAATTTTAGGGTGAACTATTTTATTTAGATTATTGCTTCAGTGGCTTCGTAATTCAAGGTAACCCAACAAAGCTAGTGTGGCTTATTTCCATTTGAGGATTCTTTGATCCTTTTCCCGAGGATGCCATCTTACAAGACTCCACTAACAGTCAGGTACCTACTTACTGCTGGCCTGATCGCTAAAGCTCTCGCTTCACACGGCGAGGGTCTGCGTTCGATTCCCAGCGCGGGTAGAAACATTGGGCCTGTTTCTTTACACCGATTGTCTATGTTCACCCATCAGTAAAATGGGTACCTGGGTGTCATCCATGTAGATATTTTTAGTAATTCGTTGTTAACAATGGTATTGAGCGTGGCAAGATTTGTGTGGGAGATGACATTAAGTCGTGTCGTCAGCAAAGAGTATTGGTTTCAGGTGTTGTGATACATTGGGAAGATCATTGATGTATAAGAGGAAGAGCAGGGGACCAAGGACACTTCCCTGTGGTACTCCAGTATCAAGTGGTCGTGTCGAGGAGGTTGTCTTTAATGGTTACATACTGATACCTATTAGTAAGGTAGGATTTGAAATATGCAAGTCCATGACCTCTTATACCATAGTGGTCAAGTTTGTGGAGTAGGATGCTGTGGTTTACTGTGTCGAAATCTTTCCTTAGGTCAATAACAAGTCCTAATGGATATTCCTTATTTTCCAGTGCTGTGTAAAGCAGGTCTATCATTTTTACGATTGCATCGTTAGTGCTTTATTTTTTCTGAAACCAAATTGGCAGGATGTTGAGTATGCTTTGTGTTGTTATAAACGAGTATAATCTCTTGTCCACAAGTTTCTGGAAGATTTTGGAAAGCAACGGTAAGTTTTATATTGGCCTATAGTTGTTTACCTCTTTGAGGTCACCACCTTTGTGTATTGGTGTCGGGAAAGTGCTAGTTTCTAGTGATTTGTTAAAAAGTAATGAAATAGCATGTGAAAGGACATGGGCGGCTCGCTTGTATAATAATGGTGGGACTTGTATATATTTATTGTGTGACGGGTATACAGAGGTATACCAGTCGTGTATTGAAAATGCATCAACGTAGGTGTTTGGCCAACACAGTGTTGTAATGGTGCATTTTTCTGTTTACGTTTCAGAGTACAGCTATAAAGAATGACTTTGACTCATTTGGCATAAAACCTGATTACTTTTACGTCAAACGAGTTTAACACGACTGCGGATTAGCAGTGCTCATTGTAGAGATAAGCTTTATGTTAATGTTTATATTGTGTTTTTTTGTTTGTACAAGTCAATTACATCAAGACAGTGCTTGATGCAGTTTTCTTACTTTTTTGAGAATTTTGTTTTCCCAGACTAGGCTTTTTGTTTTCCCTTTCCTTAACTAGCTGCACCCAAGTGGGTTCAAGCTAGCTGCACCCAAGTGGGTTCAAGCTAGCTGCACCAAGTGGGTTCAAGCTAGCTGCACCCAATTGCTGGGTTCAAGCTAGCTGCACCCAAGTGGGTTCAAGCTAGCTGCACCCAAGTGGGTTCAAGCTAGCTGCACCCAAGTGGGTTCAAGCTAGCTGCACCCAAGTGGGTTCAAGCTAGCTGCACCCAAGTGGGTTCAAGCTAGCTGCACCCAAGTGGGTTCAAGCTAGCTGCACCCAAGTGGGTTCAAGCTAGCTGCACCCAAGTGGGTTCAAGCTAGCTGCACCCAAGTGGGTTCAAGCTAGCTGCACCCAAGTGGGTTCAAGCTAGCTGCACCCAAGTGGGTTCAAGCTAGCTGCACCCAAGTGGGTTCAAGCTAGCTGCACCCAAGTGGGTTCAAGCTAGCTGCACCTAAGTGGGTTCAAGCTAGCTGCACCCAAGTGGGTTCAAGCTAGCTGCACCCAAGTGGGTTCAAGCTAGCTGCACCCAAGTGGGCTCAAGCTAGCTGCACCCAAGTGGGTTCTAGCTCAGTGAGACCTTTGGTCTGGGGGAGGGGATGTTACGCAGTGTGCTGCGTAAAATATTTTATAAAAAAAAAACCGTTCCATACAATGTCATGGTTCTGAGTTTTTACTGAAACGAGACGCGTATCAACCCTGTCGTGGCAGAGTGGCCAGCACAGGAGAGATGAGGAGTTTAATTCAGTACTAGACGGGAAACGGCCGATGTGTTAATAATATATATATATATATATATATATATATATATATATATATATATATATATATATATATATATATATATATATATATATATATATATATATTTTTTTTTTTTTTTTTTATTAACACATCGGCCGATTCCCACCAAGGCAGGGTGGGAATATATATATATATATATATATATATATATATATATATATATATATATATATATAAGAAACACTATGAAAAATGAATTCAAGTGTGATACTCACATTATCCTTGATAATGTGAGTAGTCACAAAGCTGAATTCCTCTATTTTTCATAGTGGTTGTCTTGCATATTTTGATATCACCTGTTTACTGTGATTTTTGCATATATATATATATATATATATATATACTATATGACTGTTGTGGGTGGCATCTTGGGGGAGAGGTGGCAAGGTCCCCAGTGGAAATAAGCCAGATTGTACTCGATGATATCCTGGCTTTACTGGGTTATTCTGGGGTTAGTAACTTTCCTGGTTAATAATTCGAATAAAATCTTCTTCATATTATTATTATTATTATTATTATAAATGGAGAAGCGCTAAAGCTCTCGATTCACACGGCGAAATCTGGGTTCGATTCCCTACAAGGGTAGAAACATTGGGCGTGTTTCCTTACACCTGTTGCCCATGTTCTCCCATCAGTAAAATGGGTACCTGGGAGTTAGTGGACTGGTGTGGGTCGCATCCTGGGACAAAAGTGACCTAATTTTCGGGAAATGTTCAGCATAACAAGGGACTTTCTATATAGTAGTATGTCATTGATGTCAGCTAGAACTGTATACCTTGTACATGTACTTGTAGAAATAAAGATATTATTATTATTTAATAAATGAAATACTAACACTATTATTTCCATATGAAGCGCCAAACCCATGTGTAAATGGTGAAGGCTGGATTCTCCATCTGATCAGGTTTTCTAGTCAAGTTTTCGTGAAGTTTGGGCACAAGACGACGCATCACGGTGACGGGGAAACAGAAATCTGCTGAAGAGGACCTCGGCGGGAGGCCCGAAATATACTGTGATAATGTCATCTGCTTTATTGTCTAAACTGTCTCATCTCCTTTATTTTATACATTGTGTGTTCGTTTGTTCCAATTTTATTACATTTAATAATAATAATAATAATAATAATAATAATAATAATAATAATAATAATAATAATAATAATAATAATAATAATTGTAAGTGGAGGTAAAACAATAATAATTCGTCCAATTACAGAATAGTAATTGTTGGTCTTAATCTCAGAGTATGAACACAAGATAATGTTTTAATCTCAGTGTATATGCGCTGAAAGCTTACTTTAATCTCTATTTTAGGGATTAAAGTAAGCTTGACAGGTGATTTAACAGGTGACATGCAGCTTGAAGTGACTGACATGTAGTGACCTTCAGTGTTGATGTGTAGTGACCTTCAGTTTTGACGTGTAGTGACCTTCAGTGTTGACGTGTAGTGACCTTCAGTGTTGACGTGTAGTGACCTTCAGTGTTGACGTGTAGTGACCTTCAGTGTTGACGTGTACTGACCTTCAGTGTTGACGTGTAGTGACCAGTGTTGACGTGTAGTGACCTTCAGTGTTTACGTGTAGTGACCTTCAGTGTTGACGTATAGTGACCTACAGTGTTGACGTGTAGTGACCTTCAGTGTTTACGTGTAGTGACCTTCAGTGTTGACGTATAGTGACCTTCAGTGTTGACGTGTAGTGACCTTCAGTGTTGACGTGTAGTGACCTTCAGTGTTGACGTGTAGTGACCTTCAGTGTTGACGTGTAGTGACCTTCAGTGTTGACGTGTAGTGACCTTCAGTGTTGACGTGTAGTGACCTTCAGTGTTGACGTGTAGTGACCTTCAGTGTTGACGTGTAGTGACCTTCAGTGTTGACGTGTAGTGACCTTCAGTGTTGACGTGTAGTGACCTTCAGTGTTGACGTGTAGTGACCTTCAGTGTTGACGTGTAGTGACCTTCAGTGTTGACGTATAGTGACCTTCAGTGTTGACGTGTAGTGACCTTCAGTGTTGACGTGTAGTGACCTTCAGTGTTGACTTGAGTAGCTGAGTAACTGTAAATGCCCTCTCTCTCTATTCACTCTAGCAAAGTACAATATATGTATCGGTCGAGCTGTATTTGTTCGGATTCGAGGCACAGCTCCTGACCACGCCTTTTGAGTTAGCTTGGCTGACATTTCCCATAGCTAGCTTACAGACGATATGTCATAGCTACTCCTGAAGCTGCTGCAGTAATTTGCCTCCACTAGTGATATTGAAGGAATGCTCTGTGTGTGTGTGTGTGTGTGTGTGTGTGTGTACTCACCTAGTTGTGGTTGTAGGGGTCGATTCATAGCTCCTGGTCCCGCCTCTTCACTGGCCGCTACTGGGTCACTCTCCCTGCGCCATGAGCCTTATCATACCTCTTCTTGAAGCTATGAATGGATCCTGCCTCCACTACATCACTTCCCAAGCTATTCCACTTCCTGACCACTCTGTGACTGAAGAAATAATTCCTAACATCCCTGTGATTCATCTGAGTCTTCAACTTCCAACTGTGTTCCCTTGTTGCTGTGTCCCATCTCTGGAACATTCTGTCTGTCCACCATGTCAATTCCTCTCAGTATTTTATTGTCGTTATCATGTCTCCCCTATCTCTTCGGGACTAGTCTTGTTGCAAACCTTTGCACTTTCTCTAGTTTCTTTACGTGCTTGGCTAGGTGTGGGATCCAAACTGGTGCTGCGTACTCCAGTATGGGCGTAACGTACACAGTGTACAGGGTTCTGAACGATTCCTTATTAAGATGTCGAAATGCTGTTCTTAGGTTTGCTAGGCGTCCGTATGCTGCAGAAGTTATTTGGTTGATGTGCGCCTCAGGAGATGTTCCTGGTGTTATACTCACCCCAAGATCTTTTTCCTTGAGTGAGGTTTATAGTCTCTGGCCCCCTAGACTGTACTCCGTCTGCGGTTTTCTTTGCCCTTCCCCAATCTTCATGACTTTGCACTTGGTGGGGTTGAACTCCAGAAGCCAATTTCTGGACCAGTCCTGCAGCCTGTCCAGGTCCCTTTTTAGTTCTGCTTGGTCCTCGTCCGATTGAATTCTTCTCATCAACTTCACATCATCTGCAAACAGGGACACTTCGGAGGCTATTCCTTCCGTCATGTCGTTCACAAATACCAGAAACAGCACCGGTCCTAAGACTGACCCCTGTGGAACCCCACTCGTCACAGGCGCCCACTCTGACACCTCGCCACGAACCATGACTCTCTGCTGTCTTCCTGACAGGTATTCCCTGATCCATTGTAGTGCCTTCCCTGTTAGCCCTGCCTGGTCCTCCAGCTTTTGCATTAATCTCTTGTGTGGAACTGTGTCAAGCGCCTTCTTACAGTTCAAGAAAATGCAATCTACAACCCTTCTCTCTCTTGTCTTACTGCTGTCACCCTGTCATAGAACTCCAGTAGATTTGTGACACAGGATTTTCCGTCCCTGAAACCGTGTTAGCTGTCGTTGATAAGCTCATTCCTTTCTAGGTGCTCAACCACTCTTCTCCTGATAATCTTCTTCATGACTTTGCATACTATACATGTCAGTGACACTGGTCTGTAGTTTAGTGCTTCTTGTCTGTCTCCTTTTTTTAAAAATTGGGACTACATTTGCTGTCTTCCATACCTCAGGTAGTCTCCTTGTTTCCATAGATGTGTTGAATATTGTTGTTAGTGGTACACATAGCGCCTCAGCTCCCTCTCTCTCAGGACCCATGGGAGATGTGATCCGGCCCCGTCGCCTTTGAGGTATCTACCTCACTCAGCAGCCTCTTCACTTCTTCCTCGGTTGCATGTATTGTGTCCAACACTTGGTGGTGTACCCCACCTCTCCGTCTTTCTGGAGTTCCTTCTGTTTCCTCGGTAAACACTTCTTTGAATCTCATGTTGAGCTCCTCACATACTTCGCGGTCATTTCTTGTGATCTCTCCTCCTTCCTTCCTTACCCTGATCACCTGGTGTGTGTGTGTGCGTGTGTGTGTGTGTGTGTGTGTGTGTGTGTGTGTGTGTGTGTGTGTGTGTGTGTGTGTGTGTGTGTGTGTGTGTGTGTGTGTGTGTATGTGTGTGTGTGTGTGTTTGTGTGTGTGTGTTTGTGTGTATGTGTGTGTGTGTACTCACCTATTTGTACTCACCTATTTGTGGTTGCAGAAGTCGAGACTTAGCTTCTGGCCCCACCTCTTCACTAACCGCTGCTAGGTCCTCTCTCTCCCTGCTACATGAACTTTATTATACCTCATCTTAAAACTATGTATGGTTCCTGCCTCCACTGGGCCGCGGGGGAGTTGGCCCCCGAAACCCTCTCCAGGTATACTCCAGGTATACTACATCACTTGCCAGACTATTCCACTTCCTGATAACTCTGTGACTGAAGAAATACTTCCTAACATCCCTTTGACTCATCTGAGTCTTCAACTTCCAATTGTGACCCCTTGTTTCTATGTCCCATCTCTGGAACATCCTGTCTCTGTCCACCTTATATATTCCGCGCAGTATTTTGTATGTCGGTATCATGTCTTCCCTAACCCTCCTATTCTCCAGTGCCGTCAGGCTGCTTTCCCTTAACCTTTCTGCGTAGGACATTTCCATTAGCTCTGGAACTAGCCTTGTTGCAAACCTTTGCACTTTCTCTAATTTCTTGACATCAAGTGTGGATTTCAAATTGGTTCTGCATACTCCAGTATGGGCCTGACGTACATGGTGTAGTGTCTTGAACGATTCCTTACTGAGGTATTGGAATGCTATTCTCAGGTTTGCCAGGCGCCCATATGCTGCAGCAGTTATCTGGTTGATGTGTGCTTCCAGAGATGTGCTTGGTATTATACTCACCCCAAGATCTCTCTTCTTGAGTGAGGTTTGCAGTCTTTGGCCACCTAACCTATATTCTGTCGGCGGTCTTTTTTGCCCTTCCCTGATCTTCATGACTTTGCGTTTGGTGGGGTTAAATTCAAGGAGCCAGTTGGTGAACCACTCGTCCAGCCTGTTCAGGTCTCTTTGTAGTCCTGCCTGATCCTCATCTGATTTAATTCTCCTCATTAACTTCACATCGTCTGCGAACAGAGACACGTCTGAGTCTATCCCTTCCATCATGTCATTCACATATACCAAAAATAGCACTGGTCCTAGAACTGACCCCTGTGGGACCCCGCTCGTCACAGGCGCCCACTGTGATACCTCATCCCGTATCATGACTCGTTGTTGCCTCCATGTCAGTTATTCTCTGATCCACTGCAGTACCCTTCCTGTTGTACGTGCCTGATCCTCTAGCTTCAACTCTAACCTCTTGTGAGGAACTGTGTCGAATGCCTTCTTGCAGTCCAAGAAAATTAAATCAACCCACTCCTCTCTCTCGTGTCTTACTTCTGTTACCTTGTCATAAAACTCCAGTAGGTTTGTGACACAGGATTTGCCTTCCATAAATCCGTGCTGGTTGTCGTTTATAATCTTGTTCCGTTCCATGTGCTCCACCACTCTCCTCCTGATAATCTTCTCCAAAACTTTGCATACTATACACGTCAATGACACTGGTCTATAGTTTAGTGCCTCGTTTCCGTCTCTTTTCTTAAAAATGGGGACTACATTTGGCGTCTTCCATACCTCAGGTAGTTGCCCAGTTTTAAGGGATGTGTTGAAAATTGTGGTTAGTGGCACACACACTGTCTCTGCTTCCTCTCTAAGGACCCACGCCTTTGAGGTATCAAGGTGACTTCGCAGTTTCATCCAACACTTGTTAGTATATCCCTTGTTGGTGTACCCCTCTGTTCTGTCTTCCCAGAGTCCTTTCTGTCTCCACTGTAAATACTTCCTGAAATATCGTGTTTCTTGTGAGCTTCCCACCTTCTTTTCTCAGCCTGATTACCTGGTCCTTGACTGTTGTCTTCCTCCTGATATGGCTATACAACAGCTTCGGGTCAGACTTGACTTTCGATGCTATGTTGTTTTGGTACTGTTGCTGGGCCTCCCTTCTTATCTGTGCATACTCGTTTCTGGCTCTTCGACTAATCTCTTTATTTTCCTTGGTCCTTTGCCTTCTGTACTTTTTCCATTCTCTAGTGCATTTAGTCTTTGCCTCCCTACACCTTCGGGTAAACCAAGGGCTCGTTCTGGTCTTCCCATTATTTCTGTTGCCCTTGGGAACAAACCTTTCCTCTGCCTCCTTGCATTTTATTGTTACGTATTCCATCATTTCGTTTACTGACTTTCCTACCAATTCTCTTTCCCACTGAACCTCCTGCAGGAAGTTCCTCATACCTGTGTAGTTTCCCCTTTTATAGTTTGGCTTTTCCCATTCTACTCCTGTTACCATCTTCTTGTAACTCAACTATGTATTCAAAGCTCAGAACCACGTGATCACTAGCTCCAAGGGGCCTTTCATATGTGATGTCCTCAATGTTCGAGCTACTCAGGGTGAACACGAGGTCCAGTTTTGCTGGTTCATCCTCCCCGCTCTCTCTCTCTGGTAGTGTCCCTCACATGTTGATGCATGAGGTTTTCCAGTATCACATCCATCATCTTGTCTCTCCATGTTTCGGGACCCCCGTACGGCTGCAGGTTTTCCCAATCAATCTCCCTGTGGTTGAAATCGCCCATAATCAGTAGCTTTGCTCTACTCGAGTGAGCTCTTCTGGCCACTTCAGCTAGTGTGTCCACCATTGCTTGTTGCCCTCTTCATATTCCTCTCTTGGTCTCCTGCAGTTCTTTGGCGGGTTATACATCACTGCAATAACTACCTTATGCCCCCCCAGACTGAACTGTATCTATGTAATCCCTTTCGGCTATCTCGTCCATTCCTTCTATTTCCTCAAATCCCCATCGGTTTTTAATGAGCAGCGCAACCCCTCCTTTCCCTCTGCTCCTTCTAACTTTCCTCAGGATCTGATATCCGGGTAGGAATATTGCGTCTGTTATCGTCCCAGTGAGTTTTGTTTCTGTGACTGCTATGATTATTTCGTGCCACTCCTCACATTTGTTCGTTATTCCATCCGCGTTCGTATACCAAACCAATTTTTTTTCTAAAACTGTGGTCTGGGGAGAATGGTGGGTTTCAGGAAGCGGGAGCCTTGGCGGGGGGCTATGGGGGTTGCTGAGGGGTGGGGTTTGTGATGAGGGGGTGGGGGCAGAGGGTACAGAGTGTGGGTTCTGGTTTAGATTGTACGGTTGCGTTGGGGTTGCCGTGGTTGGATTCCTTCTGTGGGTGTTTCTGGAGGAGGTTGTGTTTGCCCCTCCACCTGGGTCTGGGTGTGTATGTACTCACCTATTTGTGGTTGCAGGGGTCGAGTCATAGCTCCTGGCGCGTGTGTGTGTGTGTGTGTGTGTGTGCGCGTGCGTGCAGTAGAATTACCAATGGGATTATTATTATTATTATTATTATTATTATTATTATTATTATTATTATTATTATTATTATTATTATTATTATTATTATTATTATTATTATTATTATTATTATTATTCGTAAGGCAGCCTTGTCCGAAACTGCATACATAGCACAGACGATATAAGGAGATAAACGTATAAGGAATGCGAAGCAGATTTAAATATTTGCACATTTGTTACAAGGACCGGGAGAATGCCATCAACATGAGGGAAGAATGTTCAGAGAAAGTAATTGCACTTTGAAAAGTATATTTTTAATAATTAAACTCAAAATATTAAATTAACATGAATTATTTTTTTATTTTATTTTAGAATTTGAATCTAAAGTAATATATATATATATATATATATATATATATATATATATATATAACTGCTGGTTCCTTCCATAGAATGTACACACACGTCTTGAAAGATAATGCTACGAGTAACAGATCTAGTCCTGAATACATTTACATGCTAGACCAGTTATACAAGAGGGTGTTCAAGGGTGCTAAAGTAAACACAAACACTGCGCACTTCACAGATGAACTTCTCAGTCCAGCCAACTCATTTTATTAGTATATTAAATTAGAACAGTGCCAGCCAAACGGATACTTTAGTAAAATTGATACTCCTTCTTTGTTCTTGCCAAAAAAAAAGTATTTGTTTTCACCGGAGAGTGTTTTAGTTGTTTTAGTTCATCCTGTGGGACAAGTTTGTGCGGAGAGGGAGAGGGAGAGGGAGAGGGAGAGACAACTCCCTCAGTTGGTCAACGTGGTTGCAGGCAGATTGCAGGCAGCCACAACTCACTCGGTAACTGCAACATGACCGCCTCAGATCTCCTCAAAATAAGTTTCAAAATATCGTATTTACCTCTGATCTCCACCTTAATAATTGTCTCGGATATACAAGAAGGTACCGTGGAAGAGCTTTCACACTGTTTCAGTGTTGATATTTCTTTGGGACAAGGGTTTCCGATGTAAGAGGGGGGGGGGGTATATCCAGAACTAGCTGATCCGCCTAAAGGCATATATGACCTACGCTTGTTCATTGCACTCATACGCGCCTAGCATGTAAATATTTTCAAGTTTTTTGTTTTGATCCCAGGAGCGAGTGTACTTCTCATTGTCACTGCCATAATTTATAAATAGGCAAAAATGCTATAAAACGTTATTTTATTGCATTTTTTGACGATTCAAGGCATTTTCAAGGATTTTCTGAAAAACTATTTTTTTTAACAATGACTTCTTCATTGTCACTACTGAGAGCATATTCCTCATTGTCACTACTGAGAGTATATTCCTCATTGTCACTACTGAGAGTATATTCCTCATTGTCACTACTGAGAGTATATTCTTCACTGTCACTACTAAGAGTATATTCTTCACTGTCACTACTGAGAGTATATTCTTCACTGTCACTAGTGAGAGTATATTCTTCATTGTCACTACTGAGAGTATATCCAGACATACGGTGACGAATCATAAACAAACAGATGCCCGAAAAAAAAGAGGAGTGGGTGGACTTCATATTCCAAGACTAGAAGAGTGCAATTAATACTGTACCACATACGACTACTTAGCAAGAAGGAAAAGCAAGACAGGGTGACGAAAAGAAAATAAACACTGGCAGGGAATATATGTGAGCAGAGATATGTGATGGGATAACGTTTAGGTCTGGGGAAAGCTTAGTTATGTCGTGACTGAATTAAGCTCTTTGTAGAGCCAAACGTGACTTGATAAACTCTAGACAGAGTGAAACTTTGTCCTCTAGTTTGTTATTTTTGTCTTTTTCTTCACATTTACGACAATCTACTACTTTTTCACACCCATAAAAGAAAGTTACTGAACTACACGAAAGAGTGCGCCTCTGAGGGTCCCCCAAATATTGAATTTCTTCGCCTGTATTATAGTTACATGGCCACAAGAACAAACTCTGAATTTATTTTGCTTATGATATGAAAAATAAGAAGAATACAACTTGAATTAGATGGAAGAAGATCGACTGAAGACCTGGATATATCTCCAGAATAAACTACCGGTAAAGCCAGCGGAAGGCCTCGTCAGATGACCAAAAGCTCCAATGGCGGGTCATCCACTGACTGATATGCAGAAAAATCTGTCTCCCCAACCTATGAATTGTTTATAACAGCAATGACAAGTAGAAAGACTGAAACAAAAGAGACAAAAATATGGTATAATGCAATTCTTTATTTTCCCTCCTACACAGTGACGACTTTATTAAGTCGCAGATCTCTTTGTGAGTTGATAAAGCCCACTGCATGAGCCAGATGTTGCAAATAAAGGATGATAGTGTACTGCATTTCTCTCTCTCTCTCTCTCTCTCTCTCTCTCTCTCTCTCTCTCTCTCTCTCTCTCTCTCTCTCTCTCTCTCTCTCTCTCTCTCTCTCTCTCTCTCTCTCTCTCTCTCTCTCTCTCTCCAGCGTATACCTGGAGAGGGCATCGGGGGTCAACGCCCCCGCGGCCCAATCTGAGACCAGGCAAATAATATAAACTGCTCTACAGTGCACAGCGGTGAGATTGAGCTTATTTGCTGTTTTGTTGATTGGCAGAGGCGGAGAACACTGCCCCAATACAATTCCATTTTAACCCGGAATTTCACACACGATTCTTCTGAAGCTCGGGTGACCACAGCACTGCGGTGGAAACAGAGTCATTAGCAGGAATTCTACTCACAGAGCGGCACAGTGCAACACAGAACGACACAGAGCAACACGGAGCGACGGTCGAAGTGAGGTGAATCCAGGCAGACAGAGCGTCCTTCACAACATGGCGTCCATGAGGGGAAAATGGGGGAACACATTCTGTCTATTTCCCCAGAGGAAACACCGTGGGCATTACACGGGGTGCCCACAGCGCTGCACTTGACTGCTGAAGCCTGCGGCGCAGGCGACGTTTCGTCAATAAAAAGTAGTTAGTGCTGCACTGTGTCTTGCTCATCAAACGTTGACAAGCGTCAAGTTCTAATCCTTGAACATAACAGAACTTTTTCTACTGAGCCATGAGCTCCCTAGCGTTCAAGATATCTTGGGAAATTAATAATAAGCACTCGTAGTCACCCTTATATTTATTACGATAACTGGTGAGCCAACACAATAGGATTGTCTAATTGCAACTGGTGACAAATTAAGCGACAATCGACATGTCATGAAAAAGACAATTGCGTCCTTTTCACCACTGATTTTGGACTGTCTACAGTGCCTAGGAACCATGCAGTTCCTGGTTATCATACAGTCTCTCATCAGTCAAGTTGTTGATGCTGGCAGTCCGCCTATCAGATCTACTGAAGCCGTTCATGGACTCATGTCTACTTACTCTGAATTACTGAAAGATGTTTTCGTAAAACTAGATTGGGATTTTTTTTTCATTCATTTTCGACTTTCCCTTAATGCTTCCAGTGTCAGTCAATCTGTCAATCCAGTGTCAGTCAATCTGTCAATCCAGTGTCAGTCAATCTGTCAATCCAGTGTCAGTCAATCTGTCAAGCTTGACAGTTCCAGAGTATCTCGTATCCGCTTGTCATGTCTTCTCAGGATTTTCACCTTTCCTGCAATATGAAATTCAGCTTATTTCTTCTTACATTGTAATTTAAAGAGTTTCATCTTGTGGGTTCACTATGAGAGCGAATTTTTGAACACTGTGAGGCTTCTTTATATACCCACTGTCTATCTGTGTTTTGTACATTTGTACACACCAGCAACAACAGCCTGGTTGACCAGGCAAGCACCAGACGAATCTGGCCCAAGGCCGGGCTCTGGGAGTAGAAATACTCTCGGAACTCATCAAAGGTACATGTCGTGTACACTATATTACCTCAAATTCCTCCTCCTCTTTTTCTACCATTCTTCTCCATATTGCACAATAATAACAAATAATGCACAAGTGTTTCATTCTTCAACACGTCTTGTACACGTGTCTTGTGAACTTCATTGTGCTACATGTCCTTATGTTATATAAACACACGTCTTGAGCCTTTTCTTATCTGCTTCTTATCCTTGTTCTTTCATAAGAGCTTACTAAATCTGGTTTAGTTATAGTTTCAAAGTTTTAGTTTTGTCTAAAGTTCTGAATAGTCCTGGAATCCTGTTTATCTGGGAGAACCTTATGCAAGTCTGGAGACTGTTTTTGTCCAGTGGTGTTGAAGATCTTAACAGTGTTGATTCTACAGTCATTAACGAAATGTTTATCTACCTGGAATCTAAATGGAGTCTACCTGGAGGGGGCTCCGAGGCTCAATGCCCCCCGCGGCCTGATCCAGCTGAATGAGGACCTGATCAGGGGGTCTTTGTCACGTGAAGACTCACCCATAGAAGGTTTTAGTCACTTGATGGAGGTCTTCTGCTAAGCTTGCGATCCACCCTTAAAAAAAAAATCAAATTATTAGATGCGTCTGTGGTTCTTTGTGCGTCAAGACTGTCGTAAACATTCGTACAATTTGAGGTCTTTCCTGACTCCAGGAATCTTAATCTTCATTATGTAACACTGCTAGTAGTTCAGGGTGGAATTTATCCGCCTCTGTGATATCAAAATATTTTTAAAAGTCTAATACAAGATCTAACAACTTTCAACTGATAGCTGGATGGTAATATGAAGCAAAATATTGAATTTTAATATTTTGGAAAAAAGTCTATTGAGCATTTTTGCTTCTTTTATTTCAGACATACTAATCCGAAATTAGATTTTTTTTTTTTTACGTTGGAAGTGATCACAGTGTCAAGACGCACGTAAGGAAGGTGTTCAGTAACACATTTCTATTGTAGTCTATGCTTCTAAACTCCTTCAGTGCCTCGGAGACGATTTTACAAACATCTTTCGAACCTCTCAAGAAGAAGAGTGAAGAAAACATGACGGCTGAAGAGGATGATCAGGTGATGTTGTATTCGGATGAGCAGTGAGGACACGACTGCAACTCACTCATTTCTGAGCTGTGAGGATAACTCCTTACGTACTCAAATTATCAAGGTACGAAATTATTTTTTTATGTGTTAGCAATAAAGCAAAATACTAAAACGATGGTAAATATCTTCGTTTATTTCCAGACGTTTCGGTTTATAAACCAGCTATTATGCTTATTAAACTGGTTTCTTTTTTTATATTTCAGCACTGATGATGGGGGTTTGAGACCCCGAAATTTTTGGAAATAAATGGAGACGTTTACTATAGTCTCTTTCAGTGACTATATTATGCATCTAGACTAGATTGTAATGAAAGTTATCCTCAGAATTCACGTTATCTTTCAAACTGAGCTTCGTTTATTCATAATAGTGAGCCTCAGTATAGAAAATGAGACAGAATCCCGTATCCTAGTATTCAGCAATCCCGGTAATCCCGGTAACCGGCAACAGGCAAGTGCTGTTGATTACGGAGAAGAATCTAAACTCATCAAATACAAGAACTCGGGCCATGTGTACCAGTGTTCCAGTAGGCTCAGAGAACACACCATGGGGAAAACAGGCTACAAGCTTCCTCAAAGAACCGGGTACCAGGTTTATCGCCACCACTTTGGACCCATGTGCTGCCACCTTCCTGTTCCAGCGTCTCAGTGTGGCTATCCAGAAGGGTAATGCCTACTGCTTCCTCGGCTCCTGTCTACCTTCTGGGAAAATAATAAAGATTCATAAACTCAATTGAAATGTTGCTCTATTGTATACACGATTGTGTTCTTTAAATAAATAAATCTTAACACACACACACACACACACAGTACCTCACAAGAGATTAGTTCAGAAGTTAGAGGATCAGGCGTGTATAACAGGAAGGGCACTGCAATGGATCAGAGAATACCTAACAGGGAGGAAACAGCGGGTCATGGTACGTGATGAGGTATCACAGTGGGCGCCTGTGACGAGCGGGGTCCCACAGGGGTCAGTACTAGGACCAGTGCTATTCTTGGTATATGTGAATGACATGACGGACGGGATAGACTCAGAAGTGTCCCTGTTCGCAGATGATGTGAAGTTAATGAGAAGAATTAAATCAGATGAGGATCAGGCAGGACTTCAAAGAGACCTGGACATGCTGGACACCTGGTCCAGCAACTGGCTTCTCGAATTTAACCCTGCCAAATGTAAAGTCATGAAGATCGGGGAAGGGCAAAGAAGACCGCAGACAAACTATAGGCTAGGTGGCCAAAGACTGCAAAAATCGCTCAAGGAGAAAGATCTTGGGGTGAGTATAACACCAAGCACGTCTCCGGAAGCACACATTAACCAGATTACTGCTGCAGCATATGGGCGACTGGCAAACCTGAGAATAGCGTTCCGATACCTTAGTAAGGTATCGTTCAAGACACTGTACACCGTGTACGTCAGGCCCATACTAGAGTATGCAGCATCAGTTTGGAACCTATACCTGGTCAAGCAAGTCAAGAAGTTAGAGAAAGTGCAACGGTTTGCAACAAGGTTAGTTCCAGAGCTAAGGGGAATGTCCTACGAAGAAAGGTTAAGGAAAATCGGCCTGACAACACTGGAGGACAGGAGGGTTAGGGGAGACATGATTACGACATACAAAATACTGCGTGGAATAGACAAGGTAGATAGAGACAGGATGTTCCAGAGAGGGGACACAGAAACAAGGGGTCACAATTGGAAGTTGAAGACTCAGATGAGTCAAAGGGATGTTAGGAAGTATTTCTTCAGCCATAGAGTAGTCAGGAAGTGGAATAGTCTAGCAAGTGATGTAGTGGAGGCAGGAACCATACATAGCTTTAAGACGAGGTATGATAAAGCTTATGGAGCAGGGAGAGAGGGGACCCAGTAGCGATCAGTGAAGAGGCGGGGCCAGGAGCTGAGTCTCGACCCCTGCAGCCACATTAGGTGAGTGTACACACACACACACACACACATATATATATATATATATATATATATATATATATATATATATATATATATATATATATATATATATATATATATATATATAGTAATAGAGTTGGTCCTAGGTAGTAGGTTGGTAGACAGCAACCGCCCAGGGAGGTACTACCGTCCTGCCAAGTGAGTGTAAAACGAAAGCCTGTATTTGTTTACATGATGGTAGGATTGCTGGTGTCTTTTTCTGTCTCATAAACATGCATGATTTCAGGTACATCTTGTTACTTCTACTTACACTTAGGTCACACTACACATTCATGTACAGGCATATATATATTACACACCCCTCTGGGTTTTCTTCTATTTTCTTACTAGTTCTTGTTCTTATTTCCTCTTATCTCCATGGGGAAGTGGAACAGAATTCTTCCTCCTAAGCCATGCGTGTCGTAAGAGGCGATTAAAATGCCGGGAGCAAGGGGCTAGTAACCCCTTCTTCTGTGTATATTACTAATTGTAAAAGGAGAAACTTTCGTTTTTTCTTTTGGGCCACCCTGCCTCAGTGGGAAACGGCCGACTTGTTGAAAGAAAGAAATATATATATATATATATTCTAGGATATATACGCATTAAAATGTATTATCTCTGCTATCTCTTTCTCAAGCACTGTCTCTCTTCATCTTTATCTCAACGTTCACCACAATCTTCATCTCTTACACCTCCTTTTCCTCCTCCACCACTCTCTTCACAATCCTTTCCGCCTCCACTGCCTCCTCTTTCCACCTCCACTCTTTGCAATCTCCACTATCACTCTCTCCACCTCTTCCACCACTATCTTCACCACTCCCCTCCAACTTCTCCATCATTTTCTTTATCTCCATCACTATCTTCTCCACTTCCACCATCACTTGCTCCAACTTCTCCACCTCTACCATTCTCTCTTTAAGAAGCAAAAAGTCCCGGGCCGGACCTCTGCCTGGGCAAAACGTATGGACATACGTATATGTCCTTGCACAGCTATAGTTCCCTCCACACCAAATCTCAACACCACCTCTATCTTCTCTTCCATCATTTCCGACACCATCTCATTCTCTACGTCTCTCTAATCAAAAACCCTCGTAAAAAAAAGAACGATTCCTTGTATAAAAAAAATCTTGAAGATTTTACCGAGGATTCAAATTCTCCCTGCGACATCAGGCAGCATTATAAATACCAGCAGCGTTGGTGACTGGCCAGAGAGTCGAGCACTGCTGGTGTAGTAAGGTGCCAGCACTCGCTGAGTCGACCTGTCACTAGCAACACTTGCAAGCAACTAGTCAAGACACAACTCTTATTGACTTACTGTTGTGAGCGATTAGTGTTAATTTCCCCGTCATCTTTCAATAGTTTTTTTTATATAGGGGAAGGAATTTTTTTTTTTTTCTTGTTACCGTAGTGGTGAGGTGTTACCATAGTGGTGAGGTGTTACCATAGTGGTGAGGTGTTACCATAGTGGTGAGGTGTTACCATAGTGGTGAGGTGTTACCATAGTGGTGAGGTGTTACCATAGTGGTGAGGTGTTACCATAGTGGTGAGGTGTTACCATAGTGGTGAGGTGTTACCATAGTGGTGAGGTGTTACCATAGTGGTGAGGTGTTACCATAGTGGTGAGGTGTTACCATAGTGGTGAGGTGTTACCATAGTGGTGAGGTGTTACCACAGTGGTGAGGTGTTACCATAGTGGTGAGGTGTTACCACAGTGGTGAGGTGTTACCATAGTGGTGAGGTGTTACCGTAGTGGTGAGGTGTTACCATAGTGGTGAGGTGTTACCATAGTGGTGAGGTGTTACCATAGTGGTGAGGTGTTACCATAGTGGTGAGGTGTTAGGGTCACTAGGAGGGAAGAAGCTGCACTCAGACAGTCATGGACACCAAGCAACAGGTTAGTAGTAATGGTAGTTTTTTGTTTCTAGTTATTTATTATTATCTCAGCGTCCTTCATCATCCCCCACTCCCTCCCTGACTCCCTCCCTGACTCCCTCCCTGACTCCCTCCCTGACTCCCTTCCTGACTCCCTCCATGTCTCCCTCTCTGACTCCCTCCTTGACTTCCTCTCTGACTCCCTCCCTGACTCCCTCTCTGACTCCCTCCCTGACTCCCACTTAGACTCTCTCCTGACTCCCTCCCTGACTCCCATTCAGACTCCCTCCCTGACTCCCACTCAGACTCCCTCCCTGACTCCCACTCAGACTCCCTCCCTGACTCCCACTCAGACTCCCTCCCTGACTCCCACTCAGACTCCCTCCCTGACTCCCATTCAGACTCCCTCCCTGACTCCCACTCAGACTCCCTCCCTGACTCCCACTCAGACTCCCTCCCTGATTCCCACTCAGACTCCCTCCCTGACTCCCATTCAGACTCCCTCCCTGACTCCCTCCACTTGACACTTCACTCCCTCTACTCCTCTCTCTCTCTCTCTCTCTCTCTCTCTCTCTCTCTCTCTCTCTCTCTCTATCTATCTATCTATCTATCTATCTATCTATATATCTATTTCTCTCGCTCGCTATTCTTTCCTTCCTTACATCTTCCTCTCCCTCTGTCTCATTTCCAATATTTTCCTCCATCTCCCTCCTTCTCTCTCCCTTTCCCTCATTCCTCCACCATCATCTCCCTTTCTCCGCCACAACGCCAGTAAACAACCACAGAAGAAAGAAATTAAATACAGGTATATTTAACTCTGTCTTCCCTCATAATAAAGGAAGAACAACAGACATAAAAGCGTCTTATATAGCCTCCTCTTGAGAAAATATGGAGTTATTTCCAGAATCTCTGCAGCCCGTAAACCGTGGGTACCTCCAGGGAAAGTCCCTCTCATGACAAGCCACGTTCTTATTCCCGGTAAAGCTATTGCTCATCCCCGAGGTCGGGGGATAAAAAAAAAATTCCCAGTTTTTGAATACCCGGAAAATCCAGCAGCGCATCTGTCTCGTGCTTCAAGAAGTAGCAGGGCATTGTGATTATTATTTTTTTTTACCAAGGAAGGCGGGGATTCCAGCAGCGGTGTTCCAGCGTCTGCTGAGACACTAAGCGAGTCATCTGGAGACTGACATCCGCGTCAGAAGGTACTTTGTCTGACGGGCAAACACACCTCCATCATGTGGAGAACTCACCGCGTATTCTTGGAAAATAGAAGCGTATCCCTTCAATGCGCGTAGCGTATTCTTTTAAAATTCTTTGTGTATCCCTTTAAAATTCGTGGCATATCCCTTTAGTTCTCATAGCGTATTCCTTTAAAACTCGTTGCGTATCCTTTTAAAACTCGTTGCGTATCCCTTTAAAATTTGTAGCTTACCCCTTTACTTCTCATAGAGTATTCCTCTAAAACTAGTAGCGTATCCCTTTACTTCTCATAGAGTATTCCTCTAAAACTAGTAGCGTATCCCTTCAAAACCCGTAGCGTATCCCTTTACAACTCGTAGCTTATTCCTTTAAAACTTGTAGCGTGATAAAGGAATAACAGGAAAAGTTGGTAGATGGATCTATAATTTCCTAACACGTAGAACACAAAGAGTAGTAGTCAACAGAGTAAAGTCTGAGGCAGCTACTGTGAAAAGCTCTGTTCCACAAGGCACAGTACTCGCTCCCATCCTATTCCTCATCCTCATATCAGACATTGACAGGGATATAAGCCACAGTGCTGTGTCTTCCTTTGCAGATGACACCCGAATCTGCATGACAGTGTCCACCGTTGAAGACACTGCAAGACTCCAAGCAGACATCAACCAAATCTTTAAATGGGCTGCAGAAAACAATATGAAGTTCAATGATGAGAAATTTCAATTACTCAGATATGGAAAACGTGAGGAAATTAAAATATCATCGGAGTACAAAACAAATTCCAACCACACAATAGAGCGAAAAACTAATGTCAAAGACCTGGGAGTGATCATGTCAAAGGATCTCACCTTCAAGGACCATAACACCGTAGCAATCGCATCTGCTAGAAAAATGACAGGATGGATAATGAGAACCTTCAAAACCAGCGATACCAAGCCCATGTTTACACTTTTCAGGTCGCTTGTTCTATCTAGGCTGGAATATTGCTGCACACTAACTGCACCTTTCAAGGCAGGTGAAACTGCTGACCTAGAAAATGTGCAGAGAACCTTCACAGCACACATAACTGCAATAAACCACCTCAGTTACTGGGAACGCTTGAAGTTCCTAAACTTGTACTCCCTAGAACGCAGGCGGGAGAGATACATTATTATATACACGTGGAAAATTCTCGAGGGATTAGTACCAAACTTGCACACGAGAGTCACTCCCTACGAAAGCAAAAGACTCGGCAGGCGATGTAACATCCCCCAATGAAAAGCAGGGGTGCCACTAGCACGTTGAGAGACAACACAATAAGTGTCAGGGGCCCAAGACTGTTCAACTGCCTCCCAGCATACATCAGGGGATTACCAACAAACCCCTGGCTGTCTTCAAGCAGGCACTGGACAGGCACCTAAAGTCGGTACCTAACCAGCCAGTCTGTGGCTCGTACGTTGGACTGCGTGCGGTCAGTAGTAACAGCCTGGTTGATCAGGCTCTGATCTAACATGAGGCCTGGTCACAGACCGGGCCGCAGGGGCGTTGACCCCTGGAACTCTCTCCAGGTAAACTCCAGGTATCCCGTTACATCTTATAGCATATCCCTTTAAAACTCGTAGCGTATCCCTTTAAAACTCGTAGCGTATCCCTTTAAAACTCGTAGCGTATCCCTTTAAAACTCGTAGCGTATCCCTTTAAAACTCGTAGCGTATCCCTTTAAAACTCGTAGCGTATCCCTTTAAAACTCGTAGCGTATCCCTTTAAAACTCGTAGCGTATCCCTCTACAACTTGTAGTGTATCCCTTCTAAACTTAGGGCTTGTGCATGGGAATACACAAACACTGAGTGTTATATTGAGAACAGACTGGAGACTTATGAATGAGCTCTGGCTTACTGTCGTTCACAAGCTAAGTTGAAGGACCGGTGACCACAAACCAGCGGTGTAACTGGAACAATGGTAAACATAATAGCAAGTGAGAGTTACATGTGTCTCAGTGTATGATCACCGAGTGTTTATCTTAATCCCTGTTATACGTATTAAAGTATTCTAGACTGGTGGTGAACAGATGACATACGACTATTCTCGCTCTATTTTCTCTCTCCTTTCTGTTATTTTCAAATTCTCTTTACATATAGTCCTCCTTTCCCAGTATGTATACTCTAGATAATATATATATACATATTTATATGCATGTATATGTTAGGTATTACTACCGTGT
>WNWK01000320.1:322500-357500 GCA_009830355.1 Cherax destructor
GATCTTCCTCCTCCTGATGATCTTACTTCCTCTGATGATCTTACTCTCCTCTGATGACTTCCTCTCCCCTGATGATCTTCTCTCCTTCCTGATGATCTTACTCTCCCTCCTGATGATCTTACTCTCCCTCCTGATGATCTTCCTTCCTTCCTGATGATCTTACTCTCCCTCCTGATGATCTTACTCTCCCTCCTGATGATCTTACTCTCCCTCCTGATGATCTTACTCTCTCCTGATGATCTTACTCTCCTTCCTGATGATCTTCCTCCCTCCTGATGATCTTACTCTCCTCCGATGATCTTACTTCCTTCCTGATGATCTTCTTCTGATATCTTCTTCCTGATGATCTTACTTCTCCTGATGATCTTCCTCCTGATGCTTCTCCTTCTGATGATTTATTCCTTCCTGATATCTTACTTCCTCTGATGATCTTCATTCTCCTGATGATCTTACTTCTCTGATGATCTTCCTCTCCTTCCTGATGATCTTTACTTCCTTCCTGATGATCTTTTCTTCCTGATGATCTTCTCTTCCTGATGATCTTACTTCTCCTATGATGATCTTCTTCTCCTGATGATCTTCCTCTCCTTCCTGATGATCTTACTCTCTATGAGTTCTTACTTCCTTCCTGATGATCTTCCTCCTTCCTGATGATCTTCCTCTCCCTCCTGATGATCTTACTCTCCCTCCTGATGATCTTACTCTCCTTCCTGATGATCTTACTCTCCCTCCTGATGATCTTAGTCTCCCACCGCTGCCACCACTACACACAAACATTGGTTTTTATTTCGTTCTGTTATTTCTTATATTTGGCTTTATTACCTGATTATTATATTCATTTAACTTTGTGTTTCACTTTCGCCTGTTGTATCAACCATGTATCTTTGATTTTGTAACTAAAGATTCTGTATCTTTGATTTTGTAACTAAAGATTCTGTATCTTTGATTTTGTAACTAAAGATTCTTAATTGACAAAATATAAATAGGACTTTCATAACATTTACAGACATTTAACTTCAAAAATCTTCAGAGGAAGTTCATTTTTATTTAAAATTATAGAAAATAAATGATATTGTGGATTTTTTTCTATTTTAATGTAGTTACATTGATCAGTTGACAAGGCGACTGAAATTACAGCAAATTTCATGAATGAGTGAAGAGTTGCATTCCGGTTTAGAGTTCTTTGGTTTATTTGTTGCACGTCTCCCCTTCCTCAGTATGCAATGGTGTCCCAGGTGGAGCTACGAGGGTTCAACCCCAGGGATGCTGTGCTGGAGATCAAACCCAGACCTGGTGAGCACACACTGAGGACTGCAGACATTCTTCAGGTAAGTTCTCTTTCTCCCTTTCTCTGTTATTGCTCTCTCTTTCTCTGTTCTCTTTCTCCCTTTCTCTGTTATTGCTCTCCCTTTCTCTGTTATTGCTCTCCTTCTCTGTTTCTTTCTTCCTTTCTCTGTTATTGCTCTCTCTTTCTCTGTTCTCTTTCTCCCTTTCTCTGTTATTGCTCTCCCTTTCTCTGTTCTCTTTCTCCCTTTCTCTGTTATTGCTCTCTCTTTCTCTGTTATTGCTCCTTTCTCTGTCTCTTTCCCTTTTCTGTTATTGCTCTCTGTTTCTCTGTTCTCTTTCTTCCTTTCTCTGTTATTTCATATAGCCTTTCTGTTATAGTTTTTTTCTGATATATGCTCTTTATTTGTCTCTCTTTCTCCCTTTCTCTGTTATTGCTCTCCCTTTCTCTGTTATCTTTCTCCCTTTCTCTGTTATTGCTCTCCCTTTCTCTGTTCTCTTTCTCCATTTCTCTGTTATTGCTCTCCCTTTCTCTGTTCTCTTTCTCCCTTTCTCTGTTATTGCTCTCCCTTTCTCTGTTATTGCTCTCCCTTTCTCTGTTCTCTTTCTCCATTTCTCTGTTATTGCTCTCTCTTTCTCTGTTCTCTTTCTCCATTTCTCTATTATTGCTCTCCCTTTCTCTGTTCTCTTTCTCTATTTTTCTGTTATTGTTCGGACGCCCACCAGTTTAAGATACTCATGGAAATATCTCAAGAGTTGAGAGGTTTTCATATGAGATCCTTGAGTTAGATTCTAGTAATTTTTTTATAAAGAAATATATGCTCAGATTTATTTGTACTAGTAAACCTGAAGGGTTAACATCCTCGGATAACTCAAGCATTGTGGTTTAACTTCACTTGGTTCTTTTGTTTTAGGTTCTCCCTCATAATGCGACCTACAACAGTCGACTAACTTCTAGGTATAGTATCTAGGAGTGCTAGGAGACTCGTCCATACATGAAACTTTGCTCAGGGCTCGACCCGGGTATTTTCGGTTTTGAGCCGAGCTCTCTACCACTGCGCTGCGAGGTAGCGAGTCCTTGTAGCATGGGACATATTTCTCCTCAAATACACACCATTACTGGAGGAATTTTGGATCGTACCGACCACTTAAGACGCACTTCAAGATGAATACGAGAAACTTGTCCACGAATGATGTTGTCTGGATGATGAGAGGATGAGGAGAGCTGTGACCTCAAGGATGTAATCATAACTGGCGTAATTGGACATACAACAAAGTGCTCCACTGGTCATCATGACACACAACAAAGACTCAAACCTCGCTCAAGGAGAAAGATCTTGGGGTGAGTATAACACCGAGCACGTCTCCGGAAGCACACATCAACCAGATAACTGGTGCAGCATATGGGGGCCTGGCAATCCTGAGAATAGCGTTCCGATACCTTAGTAAGGAATCGTTCAATACACTGTACACTGTATACGTCAGGCCCATACTGGAGTATGCAGCACCAGTTTAGAACCCACACCTGGTCAAGCACGTCAAGAAATTAGAGAAAGTGCAAAGGTTTGCAACAAGGTTAGTTCCGGAGCTAAGGGGAATGTCCTATGAAGAAAGGTTAAGGGAAATCGGCCTAACGACACTGGAGGACAGGAGGGTTAGGGGAGACATGATAACAACATACAAAATACTGCGCGGAATAGATAAGGTGGACAGAGACAGAATGTTCCAGAGAGGGGACACAGAAACAAGGGGTCACAGTTGGAAGTTGAAGACTCAGACGAGTCAAAGGGATGTTAGGTAGTATTTCTTCAGTCATAGAATTGTCAAGAAGTGGAATAGTCCAGCAAGTGATGTAGTGGAGGCAGGAACCATACATAGCTTTAAGACGAGGTATGATAAAGCTCATGGAGCAGGGAGAGAGAGGACGTAGTAGCGGTCAGTGAAGAGGCCTGCAACCACAATTAGGTGAGTACACGTTCAACTCTGACGATTTACTGTATAATTCAAGAAAACTTATTATTCAGATTATCAGACTCTTAAGTTACCAAGGTCTTGAGACATTCAGCCAATGTAACGAATAATTAAGCTCAAGTGATCAACACAGGACAATATCAGTGTCCCTCCTTCAGGTGATGAAGAATCAGAATAACATAGGTCTTCCTCTAACAGGTGCTGAAGGAGGAGGGCAGAAGCATCGCTGTGGTGTGCCTGGGGGGAGTACAGTACTACACTGGGCAGAAGTTCGACATGGAGCGCATAACGAAGGCGGCGCAGGAGCAGGGCTGTCTGGTGGGGTGGGACCTGGCTCACGCCGTAGGCAATGTTTCCCTTCACCTAGACCAGTGGGGAGTTGACTTCGCCTGCTGGTGCACCTACAAGGTACAGGAGTATACATACAGCCACTTGCTCTAAATATTTACTTGCACGTATATGAATATTCGTGTTCCTGGTTAATATTTTTCGTGTGCGTGTATATTTGTGTGTATTAAGTGACCCAGAGGCCGCCTGCTGACCACTTCAGTTATAGTTATAACTATAAATTAATGCTTTCAGGTTCCAAATTTTTCAGACAAGACACTGAAACTAAATATAATTGTTCTTGTTATTATTATGAAGGAAGGGTGTCAATGTTGCAGTTTTATAACTGTAGTGTAAACGAGACTCTGGCAAGACAGTGATGGAGTGAATGATGGTGAAAGCTTTTCTTTTTCGGGCCACCCTGCCTTGGTGGGTAGCGGCCGATGTGTTAATAAATAAAACAATAATAATAATAATAATAATAATAATAATAATAATAATAATTATTATTATTATTATTATTATTATTATTATTATTATTATTAGTATTATTATTATTATTATTATTATTATTATTATGCTTGTAAAGGCCATACGAGCCTGGGAGAAGGGTAGGGAGTAACTAAGCTTGATTCGAGGTGGAGGAGAGTAGCTCCAATTCCTTGGAACAAGAGGCCTTCACTGGAATCGCCACACCTACCCTTGAGGGTTAACTAACATCAATGCTACAAAAAGAGTTTAACAGAAGTATTTAAATATTTAACAAAATTAACAAGGATGGAGGGGAGGGGAGTTGCCTTGATGTTGGCGAAGGGTCAGAAAAATTAAACTATTTTTTCATTAGATTCACACCGTTCGTCACTTCCTCTTTCACTTGTTTATCTGTTCACTTGTTATTCACGTGTGCTTTATTGTCATTTGTTATTCAGCCGTTGGCTTATCTGATTCACATTGTTATTCACGTTTGCTTTACTTACACTTGTTAATTCACCAATATTTTAAATTGTTCACTTGTTATTCACGTGCTTTATCTGTTCACTTGTTATTCAGCGTGCTTTATCTGTTCACTTGTTATTCACGCGTGCTTTATCTGTTCACTTGTTATTCACGCGTGCTTTATCTGTTCACTTGTTATTCACGCGTGCTTTATCTGTTCACTTGTTATTCACACGTGCTTTATCTGTTCACATGTTATTCACGCGTGCTTTATCTCCGATACTATCAACACAAGGCACAAGGGACCCTACCTCTCAGGCACCAGTGCAGTAGTGCCGGCAGTATGAACCACACGACAATAATATTCCGTCAACTTGGCGCGTTTACAACTGGTAGACGCTGTAATTTTCGTCACTAGAACGACGAGACACAGTATCAGACGCTTAGGGCATGAGTTGAGGTCAAAGTTGAACCCTACTTTCTTGGGAGTTATTATAGTGTTCTCTCATAGCATCACTGCCCTCTGTTGTTTACATAGAGTTCCTCCCACAGCCTTACCACCTCTCTTGTTTACATATTCTCCCACAGCCTTACTACTCTCTCCTGTTTACCCCACAGCACGACCTGGTGTTCTGGTGGAGCAACAAGGAGACTACCAGTCTCTGTTGTTGTAATGTGACCTCGCCCTGGCCGACTCCTTGGATTAGAATCCGTCCCGCAGTAGCCTGCAACAGCAGGGTAAGAGATTTGAACAATCGAAAAGGAAGGACTATCCTGTGTTGTGGTGGGAACAGGGCTCCGGTTTCATGTGCAGGGTGACTCCCCCTGGTCAGACTCCTTCAGGATGAGTAATCCGTCCCCGCTGATGGTAGCTTTGTCAGCCACTAGATAAGGGATTTAAACATGGAAATATGTTATAACTTGTTATTGTAGGCGGCGTTGACGAAACCAAGAACATGTAATTTATTTGCAGTATGTAACTGTATATATATGTATATGTTGTGCCGAATAAGCTAAACCTCAGAGTTAGGCCTAAAAAGCAAAAATGAAAATTTGTTTTATGTCATAAATCTGCGAAAGTCAAACTAATATGCTTAACAATTTGCAAAACGAGCGAGATTATTTACAGATATTATCTCTCAGTTAACAGCAGGATTCGAACCTGCACACATTAGTGTACTCAGTACTTTATCCATATGGAGTCTGGCTATGTGGATAAAATGCTGCATACACTGAGTAGGCAGTGTTCACCGAGGCAGGGTGGCCACCAAGGCGGGGTGGCCACCGAGGCAGGGTGGCCACCGAGGCAGGGTGGCCACCGAGGCAGGGTGGCCACCGAGGCAGGGTGGCACGAACCGAGGCAGGGGTGGCCACCGGTGGCCCGAGGGGGTGGCCACCGAGGCAGGGTGACACCGAGGCAGGGTGGCCACCGAGGCAGGGTGGCCACCGAGGCAGGGTGGCCACCGAGGCAGGGTGCCACCGAGGGGGGTGACCACCGAGGCAGGGTGGCCACCGAGGCGGGTGACACCGAGGCGGGTGGCCACCGAGGCGAGTATACAGGGAAGGTGGCACTGAGGCGCCATTGCTCCTGACATTTTAGTCGCCTCTTACGACACGCATGGCTTACGGAGGAAGAATTCTGTTCATATGAATAAAAGAAGAGAGAACTACTACATTAGATCTGGTCCATGCTAGGTAGGTTTTACTCATAAATGAAAGACAGGAATAAAGGGGCAAATAAATAAAGTGCTAAAAGTATCAAACCAAGACAGGACTCGCAGCGATGGGTTTGATGGGTTTGTGTAGCTTCGAAAATAGGTTAAACAAGTACGTTAGTAGGTGTGGGTGGGTGTGAGACTGAACCTGCCTAGCATGGGCCAGCAGGCCTGCGGCAGTGAACCTTCTTTCTTATGTTCTTAGGTTCTCATGTCCATTTAAGTGAGTACAAATAGAAAGCGCATCTGTTTCACACTCAGCAGAGCATCGAACGACCCACACGGGTTTAGCGTTTAACCTGAATTATTTGTTTATTGTTAGGTATAAAGACACATGTGCAACCAATGGCGACGGTAATTCTACCAACATTATAACCATTTCTTTATTTCCCACTTTAAGTGGTCGCTTCAGTGACGCTACTAGCCGTCTGTTCCACTTATTACACTTCTATTAAAATTCCTACTTATTCCCTCCCTCAGATCTTCGAAGAAGCGAGGATGGAGCGACTCTTGCAGAAGCAGTTCCTCCTGACGGGGTACCTGGAGCTGCTGCTTAAAACCCACTTCAGCAGCAGACAGACGCAGCTTCCCGAGGTTAACATCATCACCCCAGAAGACGTGAGACAACGAGGCTGTCAGCTCTCTCTCTCCTTCGCCATAAATCTTGAAGAAGTTCACCAGCAACTCCAAAAACGGGGTGTAATGGTGAGTCGACTACAGCCGCCATGTTATGTAAAGTGTCTCTCTCGAGGTGCCAGTAACAGGTGTTAATAATATCTTTTTCTTAATTTCTCCAACAAACGTAGAATTAATTCGGTTTAATAAGCGACCATTAAGCGAACTGTTACTGACAAAGATTATCAAGTAGAAATTTGAACAACTTTATTTCGGACAACGTTTCGCCTGTGCGGCAGGCTTTTTTTTTATTATGATTAATTCTAATGTTCAGACTTCAAAAAATTAGCTGCAAAGGCAAAGTGTCTTAAAGTTTGCAGTTGCTGCTTGTGTACCTTCATCAGCTCTGACTTTGTGGTATTCCCATACTCTCTGTTATTACAAGTTGACAGATTTATGGTTTGTCAGATATTACTTCTCTTAGATACTGACTTTAGAATACCTTTTTTTTGTCAGATCTTATTCCTGAAGGAAGTGTTTACTCTCTGCAAGACTACTACTTCTTCTTCTTCTTCTTCTATTTCTTCTTCTTCTTCTAGTTTTATGCCTCTTCTATAGTCCTGGTGAGTATAACACTTTCCATTTTTCATTGAAATTGTTAGCTACAATATAGGACTCGCTACTTTGTGTAGCGAGTCCTATATTGTCCACTGACTTCGCTAGTTCGGCAGGCCATAACCGAATCCCACACAGTTCGGTTATGACGACTGGAAGGCTTTCATTGGTCTTCCATCCCATTTTGAGATGGACTAGAGAAATCCACAATGCTGAGGTCACAGAGGATGTATTATTGTTAAAGGGACAGATTTAGGCGGTTGTAGGCATCATATTTTAAAAGTCTATAGAAACCTTACTCTTGTTTCTGCAGTGTGACGTTCGGAAACCCAGTGTGATGCGCATCGCTCCGACGCCTCTCTACAACTCCTTCTACGACGTCCATCGCTTCATAGACATCCTGAAGGACGTATTTGCTATCTGCAAGACGGTTGGAGCTTAAGACTCTTGCTGTATGATGCACCAGTGTTTAGTGTTTGTGTTTATGGGGAGATAAGTCAAGTGAACCTTATACATAGTCAGAAAATATTTCTTGTATAGTCAACAGATACTTGACCTAAATCGTAATTACTGAAATAAATTGTAGGGATCTAAATATATAATTCTGTACTTTTCACTAAATGAACAGACTAGTCAGTAGGTGGGAAGATCCATACAAAAGAAAATCCACTGAAGGATACAATTACAAAACATACACTAAACAGTACCTCCCTGAGTTGAGGCATTCAGACCACAACAATCCATACATCCTACAGCCACACGTCCTAGGACGCCATCAGAGCCACCTTGAACTCCACCCTGTGATCTTCCACACATGTTTTGCAATGCCCACTCAGGATTTTCCTGGTTCCTCATACTCTGGGTATATATACCCAGGCAAGTGAGTTCTAAAACTC
This sequence comes from Cherax destructor, assembly GCA_009830355.1. Taxonomy (NCBI): domain Eukaryota; kingdom Metazoa; phylum Arthropoda; class Malacostraca; order Decapoda; family Parastacidae; genus Cherax; species Cherax destructor. The sequence goes on from WNWK01000320.1 coordinate 330,860, forward strand.
ACTTGTCTCAATGAGGTTTTTCTCTACCAGGGATTAGTGTTAATTATACTTTGAAGCAACAACATATATAAGAACATAAGAAAGATATATATTTTTCATTTATGTTAATGCAAAAATTAATAATTTTGTATCAAAAGGCTTCTTAGAAAACTTACCTAACCTTATTATAACAAGCACAATTTAATTTCGCCTAATCCAACTAAACATATTTTAGATAAGTTTACAATAATTTAATAATAACCAAACACAACGAAATATTTTTTTCGTTAGGTTCAGAAAAATCTTTGCGAAATTATTCGGCAAGAAGAGGGTTGTTATTTAAGCCAAAATAGCAAGTTTTGCCTATATGGTACGATATATATATATATATATATATATATATATATATATATATATATATATATATATATATATATATATATATATATATAGGATGGTGTCTACCTCTGGTACAAATTGTGGGACCCATAGCCTCGGAGAAGTGGATAAAAAGGCTTCAAGGAAGAATATTTTGATTTCTTCCTGAAACCATGAATATTCCACTTCCTACCACCCATTTTTATATATATTTTTTTACCAATAGGTATATTTTATTACATATATATGGTACAAAAGATTTAAGAGATACATTGTTGATATAAAGATGGCATATACAGTACACGAGGTGTGAGAGATACATGTCTAGTACATATTGTTACATGTTTGTCACTGATTATAATGCGAAAATCTCATCCAGCTCCTCCGAGCTGGGCGCGTGCCCAGAATACAGCATGCATTACCCCTCTGAACAGCAGCGCTGAGTCGCTGGAACAGAAAACTAGCTGCCCTGGGATAACTAGTTATATACTATATATATATATATATATATATATATATATATATATATATATATATATATATATATATATATATATATATATATATATATATATGACCTGAAGAAAATGGAGGAGAGAATAAGCGATCTTGATGCCCTGTATCTCCTCACAAGGTGTCTTACTATGCCAAGACTCACTTACTTCCTGAGGTGCGCACCCTCTTTTGACAACCCAGTGCGACTGGGAGGTATAGGGGTGCGCAAGGCAACGCAGGTAGCTTTACCTGCATTTCTGTCGTCGTGTTTGGCTTCCAGTGGACTAGTCAGGAAGATTGTCCCCGAACGCTTGAGAGGTGTGGTAGGAGCCCAAGACCCCAGGTTCATTGAAGCAGCTGTGTGGTGGGACACCCTTGCCGACTCCTTCAGTAGACCAGCTTCTCCCACAGAGCATAAACAGTCCCACTGGGACAAACCGATCATTAAAAAAAATCGCCATCACAATGCTCACCAACGCTTCAGGAAAGGACAAAGCTCGTTCAGGAGATTTCCTTCTAGTTGTTCCCAATTCCTCCCTGGGCACTCGACTCGACCCACAGGCCATTCGGATTGGTGTTGCTCTTCGCCAATTTCCCCCCCCCTCCCCCCATCCTCACCGAACATAGGTGTATTTGCAGCAGGGCGATAGCTGATCAATTCGGACTTCATGGTCTCGTGTGTCACACATCAGAAGGGAAGTATGCTAGACATGAGGAGGTCAACGACATCATAAAGAGAAGCCTCGCCACAGCCCGTTGCCCAGCCCAACGGGAACCCCAAGTGCAGAGGTCTAATGGAAGTCAAAAACGTCCTGATGGAGCCACTATGCTACCCTGGAAGGATGGAAAGCAGATTGCCTGGGACTACACCTGTGGCGCCACATTGTCAGACACCTACTTGCCATACTCCGTAGCTGAAAGGGGTGGAGCTGCCAGCCCCAGGGAGACCAAGAAAACCCGAAAATATGAAGGCCTTTCCCCTTGCTATAACTTCATCCCAATAGGGTCGGAGACCTTTGAAGCATGGGGCAAGTGTGCTCTAAAGTTCCTCAAAGAGTTGGGTGAAAAACTCATCATAGAAACCAAGGACCACAGGGCAGCCAGCTTCCTCTTTCAGAGACTCAGTGTTGGGATCCAGAGGGGAAATGCCTGCAGCATTCTGGGCACGCGGCCCACTGCCAGGGAGCTGGACGAAGTATTCGAGATGTAGCTCTGAGTTGTTATCTATTTTGTTTTACTCCCTATTGTATTTTTCTCAATGTATTTTGTCTTTAAATAAAGCATATGTAAAATATAGGGGGTGGTAGGAGAAAAGTTTCAAACAGTTTATATATATATATATATATATATATATATATATATATATATATATAGGGAGGTACCACCTCTGGAGCTCCCCTGGAGACCCTCATCCTCAGCCCCTATATTTTATATATGCTTTATATATATATATATATATATATATATATATATATATATATATATATATATCCCAATGAATCAGGTACACAGTAGGTGTTCAACTGTCATCTTGTGTTGCAGGACAGTACCAGATTCCACACCTGTCACCTAGTGGTGTATAGTAGTACCAGATCCCACACCTGTCGTCAATCTTCGACAATTCACATTCATTCTTCTGCTTTGTGTTGAATAAAGTTTCTGAATTTAGTGTTTGCTTTATTTCACTGTGTTACGTGAGTGCAACTTTAAAAGAGGAAAGACTTTGTAAAGTGTGTGGAGAGGAAGGTAAACACACTCTGGAGCGGTATTATCTTTCAATGAACTGCAAACCCGTGAGCAAAGGTAAACACAACCTCTCACCGGGACTGCATCTTATAATGTACCATTAATCCATTAGTGCAAAATATAGCTACAGTTTAAAAGTAAAACTTGGTATGCATAACCAAAGTACAATAAAAACCTGTCAGTGCTCAGTAACCAACACGGAGACAGAAAGTCAAAAGAGGATCCCAGAAGGGGATCGAAATATGGTATTACTGGGCATAACTTAGTATGTCTATAAGTAAGGTTCTTAACATTTTGCCCATCCTCGAGTACGCAGCGCTAGCACGGAACCCACACCTTACGAAGCATGTCAAGATAATGGGGAAAAGTGTAGTGGTTTGCAACGAGAATTGGCCTGAAACTAAAATAAACTTATAAGGAGAAAGTGAAAAAAAACTAATCTGATGTCAATGGAGGATAGAAGGACAAGGGAAGACGTGCCAGTGACGCAGAAAATTCTCATGTGAATTAATATACTGGAGAGGGGAAGACTTCTCGAGACGAGAAGGCGCACACGGGGCTCAGTTGGACGTTAAGATACATGGATGTCAGGATATATTTCTTCGGTATTAGGGATGTCAGGATATATTTCTTCGGTGTCAGGGATGTCAGGATACATTTCTTCGGTGTCAGGGATGTCAGGATACATTTCTTCGGTATCAGGGATGTCAGGAACGTAAATATCGATGACTAACACTTGTGATACAGGTCAACTGCGAGGTGTACTGATTATGCTGCCTTGTGGTAGTTGAGAAGGCTGACGAAATTTTATGTAGTTAAATAATTTTGTATTATGTTATGTGTAATTTAGTCTTTGTATTGTAATAGAATTAAGGGGTTAGGATTAAAACAGTCTAAAAACTTAGGACAATTTATCCTAGTTCTCAGATATTTTAAACTGGGGGAGAAAGGGAGATGTGATGTAGGTCAACTGTGCTTGTGAGGTCAAAAGGTTGATCTAACCAACCAGTGTATATTGTCTCACCTTGCCTTGGCAGGGAAGTGTGATACTGTTGAAGACTCCTGGCGCCATCTTGACGGCGACAGTAAGGAGTGGTTAGAGACTCTGGGGAAATCTACCTTTGGTGTGAAAACACTTGGTGTGACCCATGGATGGTGAACCCCAAAACTTAGGGTTAAGGGAGGGATGCAGGCAGGACGATATAAGCTCTAGGAAACAGCTAGAGAGAAGATTCTGGCGGAGCTCTGGCCTGTGTGCAAAGCTCTGGGAGAGGGCTTCTGGAGAGTCTCTGGAGGAGAATCTATTGGAGACACTGGACAGAGTACTGGCTTGGAGCAGTGCTCGTGCTGTGGAGGTCTTGGGATCTGTGGCTAGAGTCTGAGTTCCTGAAGTGAACTGTCCCTCTGAACTTATTGTAAGTAAATATTCTGTTTCGTTAGTTAAATTGTAATCCTTGTCTCACTGCTTATGTATGCAATCCCCATTTATCTAAATCCAATAGCGTTCTCCTGTTCCCAATTATATTACTGTACAAGGATTTAATAATAAACTGTGAGTGGAATAGTAATATTTACTGTCTCCGTTATTTCTTATTCCTATTTTATTATTTTTATTTCAAGTACTGAAGGGTAAGTAGTGTAGAGTTAATGAGAGGTGATGCAGTAGTCACCACTGATCTGTCACATTACCTACCTACCTACCTCCTTCCCTCTCTCTAATTCCTTATCCTCTTATCCTCATTATTATTATCTGGACTCCCTTATACCCCTATATGACACAGTATGAAGAAGAAGAAGAAATAGATGAAATCTTTGCTGGGATTATTAACCTGAAGGGAAGTAACGCAGAGGTTAGGTTAGGTAAGGTTTGTCGGAAAATAGGACAAGTGTCTTATCGAGGACATTCTCTAGTAGCCTTCTGCCTCATAGTGATCTCTCGGGCCAAATTCATTATTGTTTTGTCTATATAGTGGCGATGGTAGGGCCTACAGACTAGCAGCAGGCTGTGCAAAGGCTCGTTTTGCGAACAACTACCTGGGTACTATGTAAACACCAGCAGAGGCAAGAGGAACACTGACGCAGGTTCTGACGAGCAAGTGACGTGACGACAATCACTGAATCAACACAACTGGAGTCATCGGGAGGGGATGAAACCTTTTAGAAAACTGAAAGCATCTTGAAGAAGAAGAAGAAAGGAAAGAAGGGGAGGAGGAGGAAGAAGAAGTTCGATAGGACCTTCTTCTCCTCACAAGACAGTTCTCAGAAGTTTAAGAACAGGAAAAATGCGCCTCACCCATAACCAGCTGCTCATATATGATCCTGCACCTTTCTGCGCTGCTTGTGGCGCCTTTGGCAGCTGGATGCAACCAGATTCCAGCAGCTGTTACGAAAAGAGTCTTACTGCAGTTGTAACTCAGCCTTCCGTCACGGCAGAGTACAGATCGTCAGAGCACCTTCAGGGGCGGCACGAAGAGTGCGGCGCACGAACGAAAAAAAAAATCGAAAAATTATGGAAATTGAGTTAATGGTATAGAAAAAATAGCTTATCTCTCTGGCAACACAATGGTGCAAGAATCAATGTCCTACGACGTTCTTACAAGGAATTACAGTCATTTATATCATGTATGGTGACATCGGCGCTAACAACATGACTGCTCATATCCCGTAATAATTTTAGGATTTTTTTTCCGTGTTTTTTTTATTTCTGTTCAAAGGACCCCAATAGAAATAAGTCACTATGGTGGTTGATTCACCGGGAATTCTCCCGGCAAAGGTCTTTACCAGATGGCGACCCGGCTCCGGCTCCCTGGCGTGGGAGTGTCAGAGACCTATGTCTCCCATGGGAGGGGATACCCCTCATCGGCGGGACCAACTGGCCCCAGGCCTAGCCACATTCCCCACCAGCACGAGGCATGGAGGTAGATAGATGCTAGGCCTCTCTGGTCTGCCACCTTCCCTAACGGGAAGGGCAGGCTTACGAGCTGCAGATGGTAGCAAGCTCTAGCCTTGGCACCTACCCTGCCCTAGAAGGGCTGGGCATGGTGATCGACCCAGTCACTATGTCTGACTTTTTTGGGTTATCCAAGGTTCTCTACACATATGCTGCTATGTATGATAATCTATGTAACTGTATTTGTGTATACCTGAATAATCTTACTTACTTACTTACTTACTTATTCTTTCAAATACAATAATTGACGATTTGGTATATAAGAGAGTGGGCGGAGTTTATATGTAGACATGCAGCCAATCAGGAACCGCTGGGAACATTCCCGCTCCTGGGAGTCAGGAGAATTTTTTCATTATTACGCTAATTTCATCTCTACGGCTTATTTATCTATCAGAATTCATCTAATATGACATAATAAGCATTATAAATGACATATGAACATGGTATATACTCTAGAATTAATAAAATAGGCCATAATATGGCGCGTATGTAGTGCTATGCATCATGAATATTGGATATAAAAATATTTCCCTTCCATCCCATATCGTCTTCTATGATTTATAGTAAGAGAAAACGGAGTTTTGGAGAGGCTAACTGCACTAGATAGCCACTTTCAAAAGGAAACCACCGAAAGAAACACGATTTTCGCGAAAAAAAAAAAAAAATTTTGAGACGGCGGGCCGGCCAGCGTTCCAGGCCTGTAACTCGGAAGTAAGTTATTGACTTATTTCATAATCCTCTTCCTTTATTATTGAATTAAATGAAATAATTCATTAACACAACTCATAAATCAATGATTGTTCTTCATCGTGGCAAATCAAACATAATTTTTTTCCCGATATTTTTGGATTTATGCGGGAGTAAAGGGAAAGGTATTATGCAAAATTGAAAAACAAACTAACCAACTTTATTTTTTTTTTATTTTTTTTTTTTTTGGTAGAATAAAGATAAGATATTTACATTAACGATTGTTTTGTGAGTACCAAGTCCCAAAACCACCTTACCTAGTGCCACTAATTTATTTGTTCGTGCCAAATGTAATTTTCAGTAAATATTTTTTTAATTTTTTATTTATTCAGTTGTTATTTGGGTTATCTTATTGAAACTTACAGAAAACAAGAAGAGTGAACACTTCTTCTCGTCCAACACAAAGTGGAAGAAATTGGACGAGAGGAAAAAAAAAAAAGGTCTTCTTCTTCTTGTAGGTTCGCCGGTATGTCCGGCCCGGGTCTTCTCCAAATGGTGACCCGGCCCCTAAAAAAAAAAAAGGTCGAAATTGCTAATGTTACCCCTTCATGCAGCACAGCCTGACATAGGTGATTACAGTTCTTGTGAAGCAAGTATCGTGCTGGCTTTCAAATAGTTTGGCAATTTCTGTTTATGTTTCATGGCTTCGCCAGTACCTGTAGGGATCGCGGAATTAATTTATGCAAGATTTATGTTCATTCATTTTAAATCCTAGAATGAGTGTATTTATTGTTTTATTGTGAGTTTGATTGCGAGCGTTGTTTATATTTTGGCGGATTACTTTCCCTTTTGAGTGTTTGGCATGGTTGTTTGCCTGTGTGAGGCATGGTTGTTTGACTGTGTGAGGCATGGTTGTTTGCCTGTGTGGGGTATGGTTGTTTGCCTGTGTGAGGTATGGTTGTTTGCCTATGTGAACGTGTTGTTGAGAAAGAGTCGGGAATAATCTGTCTTCTAGCACTTTATGAATTTTATCCCATATTCTCTTCCTTTACCCCCTGCCCAAACATTCTCTGCCACTCTTCCCCACCATTCTCCTGCCGCTCACCTACGTGATACACACACACATAGTGTGTGTGTGTATCACACACATGGTGTGTGATACAATTTTAGAAATTTAAAAGAAATATGAATTAACGGTTAAGGAAGACAGGACAACGAGCACCATACACACACACATACACACCCTTCACACCCTTCCTCTCAACAGTTTACAATATAATGATGACTAATCATTTTGTTTGTACCATGGTGCAATGTTCAGTCCATTGTATTCCACCCCAGGCAGTTGCTAGCTGCGCGTCATTCAAGGTGAATTATTCTACCCCCTACACTCTTTGAAGACAATCCACGGGTGAAGGTTCTTCAAGGTGAGTGATTGAGACCTCTCATTTTTTGAAGCCATCAACAGGTTAAGAGCCCTCAAAGTAGGTGGTTCCTTTTGTTCACTTCTCTTTAAAGACCTTTCAGACCTTGACGGCCCTCAAAGTGGGCTCTTGTTTTTGTTTTAACTCTTATTTGATGACAGTCACAGATTTAAGGGTCTATAAAGGCAGGTTTTTATTGGTAACTCTTTTCAAAGGTTTAAATCACTTGTGATCTGTGATCACTTGTGATCTGGGATCACTTGTAACCTGTGATCACTTGTGATCTGGGATCACTTGTGATCTGCGATCACTTGTGATCTGGGATCACTTGTGATCTGCGATCACTTGTGACCTGTGATCACTTGTGATCTGGGATCACTTGTGACCTGTGATCACTTGTGATCTGGGATCACTTGTGACCTGTGATCACTTGTGATCTGCGATCACTTGTGACCTGTGATCACTTGTGATCTGGGATCACTTGTGACCTGTGATCACTTGTGATCTGCGATCACTTGTGACCTGTGATCACTTGTGATCTGCGATCACTTGTGACCTGTGATCACTTGTGATCTGGGATCACTTGTGATCTGCGATCACTTGTGATCTGGGATCACTTGTAACCTGTGATCACTTGTGATCTGGGATCACTTGTGACCTGTGATCACTTGTGATCTGGGATCACTTGTGATCTGCGATCACTTGTGACCTGTGATCACTTGTGACCTGTGATCACTTGTGATCTGGGATCACTTGTGACCTGTGATCACTTGTGATCTGGGATCACTTGTGATCTGCGATCACTTGTGACCTGTGATCACTTGTGACCTGTGATCACTTGTGATCTGGGATCACTTGTGACCTGTGATCACTTGTGACCTGTGATCACTTGTGATCTGCGATCACTTGTGATCTGGGATCACTTGTGACCTGTGATCACTTGTGATCTGGGATCACTTGTGATCTGCGATCACTTGTGACCTGTGATCACTTGTGACCTGTGATCACTTGTGATCTGCGATCACTTGTGACCTGTGATCACTTGTGATCTGGGATCACTTGTGATCTGGGATCACTTGTGACCTGTGATCACTTGTGACCTTCATCAAAAAACATCAGACTCCCACAACCCGGCCTGCAGCCAGGCATTTATGTTGCTTGCTTAGTTAACCAGACTGTTGCTGTTGGCTTTCCGTTGGCCCACACATCCCTCACAGCCTCTCTTGGAGAGGTAGTAACCGACTTTCCTTTTGAAAACTTCTATACTTGTTCCGACAATATTTCTTATATATGCTGGTAGTAGGCTGAAAAGTCTAGGTTCACGGATGTTGACAAAGTGCTCTCTTATTGGGCACAAGGCCCCCTGCTTTTCATTGGATTTATTTAACACTTCCACCCACACCTTTCTCATCCACTCCAGAGTGAACATGTTTGGTACGTTGAAACATCCTCGGGAATTTAAATAATTTTTGGCTCTACGTAAGCAGTAAACAATCTCTGTATATGTTTCGGCTCTATTATCTCGCCTGCCTTTAATGGAGTCATCAACATCGAGCAGTACTACAAGCGAGAGGGCACAAGAAATTTAACTAGAGTCACCATTGGCATAATTTATCTTACTTTGAAAGTTTTCATTATACTCTTCATCATTTCCCTGGATTTCGCGACATTTGCTATACTGAGTTTTTAAAAGATGTATCAGCTGACATCATTACACCCAGGTCTTTCACATGCTTTGTTCTGTGTATTAAACGGTCCTCTTTAACTTTGTGTACAGGGCCTCGTTTGAGTTCTTCATTCTTTCCATATGTGAGCAGTTTCAACGTGTCTCCATTGACAATCATGTTATTTTCTGCAACCTATTGGAAGGCATCTTGTTATCAATGGACTACAGCACCAACAAGCTGACAGTTGAGATTTTTCAATATATAAACCCCTGGCCAGATTCTTCCGTCTTAGTCTGAGAGACTGATTATCTTGCAGCAGGGCTGAGAGACTGATTATCTTGCAGCAAGGCTGAGAGACTGATTATCTTGCAGCAGGGCTGAGAGACTGATTATCTTGCAGCAGGGCTGAGAGACTGATTTTCTTGCAGCAGGGCTGAGAGACTGATTATCTTGGAGAAGGGCTGAGAGACTGATCATCTTGGAGCAGGGCTGAGAGACTGATTATCTTGCAGCAGGGCTGAGAGACTGATTATCTTGCAGCAGGGCTGAGAGACTGATCATCTTTCAGCAGGTCTGAGAGACTGATTTTCTTGCAGCAGGGCTGAGAGACTGATCATCTTGTAGCAGGACTGAGAGACTGATTATCTTGCAGCAGGGCTGAGAGACTGATTATCTTGCAGCAGGGCTGAGAGATTGATTATCTTGCAGCAGGGCTGAGAGACTGATTATCTTGCAGCAGGGCTGAGAGACTGATCATCTTTCAGCAGGTCTGAGAGACTGATTTTCTTGCAGCAGGACTGAGAGACTGATCATCTTGTAGCAGGACTGAGAGACTGATTATCTTGCAGCAGGGCTGAGAGACTGATTATCTTGCAGCAGGGCTGAGAGACTGATTATCTTGCAGCAGGGCTGAGAGACTGATTATCTTGCAGCAGGGCTGAGAGACTGATTATCTTGCAGCAGGGCTGAGAGACTGATTATCTTGCAGCAGGGCTGAGAGACTGATTATCTTGCAGCAGGGCTGAGAGACTGATCATCTTTCAGCAGGTCTGAGAGACTGATTTTCTTGCAGCAGGACTGAGAGACTGATCATCTTGTAGCAGGACTGAGAGACTGATTATCTTACAGCAGGGCTGAGAGACTGATTAACTTGCAGCAGGACTGAGAGACTGATTATCTTGCAGCAGGACTGAAAGACTGATTATCTTGCAGCAGGACTGAAAGACTGATTATCTTGCAGCAGGACTGAGAGACTGATTATCTTGCAGCAGGACTGAAAGACTGATTATCTTGCAGCTGGACTGAGAGACTGACTATCTTACAGCAGGTTCCAGGACCCTACCTTGGGGAACTGAGCTATTTTCTTTGCTAATCTACAGTATATTTCGCTTTGTTTTGTTTTTGTTTGAAAATCTATTTTTTTATTGTTTGTGATATCTTGATATTGTCTCTCCAATGTCTTGTTGGTGGGATATGGTAGAGCAGGTGTGGAAGCTTGAGACTGAGGCTCCCTGTTACTATCTGTTCACGAAGATAGGAGTCTTGGCTGCTGATGTTCACATCTTAGTTCTGCCTTGACACTCTAGCCTATATGGAGACCTAGTGGGTTTTTTTCCCATGGGAGCTGACCTCTAGCCAGAAGTTATGGGATGTGTGGAGGTCTTTGTAGCCTCAGGTAAAGGAAGACTTAGTGAGGAGCCATGGTTGGGAGGAGAGCTGGAGCTCTGTGTGAGGATTCGGCGGCCAGACTTTGTCGGGGAGAGCTGAGGCTCTCAGTAAAGCCCTGGGACCTGAGGTTAGTCTTCTAGAAGTGTTCAACTATGGACTATTTTATACGGTAAGTGAATATACATTTTCCTCAACTAATTATATTCCCTGTCTCAATTATGTTGCATCTTTCCCCAAGGTATCATAGTAATGCAATAAATAATTGTTTTAATAAATCATAATAGCGTTAACTGTTAAATAAAAATATTCACTTTCCCCATCTTCAGTTTGTTAGTCTGTATAAGACTGATTTTGTGTGTATCTAATTAAGTGGCACTGAGTCGAGCCTCCAGTAGTGCGTAGTGAAGTTAGACTCACTGGCCTAAATACTGAGAATAAGATTATTCCCGTCTTTCCTATCCTTGATATGGCATATACTTTGTGTTTTATGCGTCAGAAAATTTAATGTTTTTGTCTAATATTCCCTTCATACCTATTAACCCTGTTTCATGTGATACCACGCCATAATCACTTTTGTTTATTTATTTATTTGCAAAATACGTGTAGACTTTGTGTGGGTGAGAGTTTTCTTGCAAATGCCTCCGTCGCGTTGTTGCAACGGTTTAGAAGTTGTGACAAGCTTGATCTTCCAGCTCTGCATCCATGCTTGTACGGTCATCGAACTTCTTCAGAAAGTTTTGGAACTTGGCGTCTCAGTCTTTGAAAGACTTTTATGATGTGTAAAATTAGGGCTGCAGGTCTGCATTTTTTTTGGGTCAGTGTGCAGAGGAACTGCTTTAAGTCTGTTTTTCTTTTTTCAAGGCTTCTGGGATTTCACCTAGATCTAAGATCTTTCTGTAAATGATAGCGAGTGCTCGTGATAGTCGCATTCTATTCTTCATTATGAATAAGGAATTATATAAGTCTGGCCCAGGTGCTGTGTGTGAAGACGTAAATGATTCTGCATGGAGGCACAGGTAATGAATTTCCATGTGTATTCTTCACTCTGAGGGTTCATATGGTTCACTCTCTTTATGACAAACACAGGTTCATGGCCACCGAACGTAGGTTCTTTGTATATTTAGTCCGTTCTCTTTCAAGACCTCAAGGTGGGTTCCTCTTGCCCACGATCTTTAATGAGGAATTCAGGTTTAGGGTAAATCAAGGTAAATTTTTTTGGTGACTTAATCTGAAGACAGTCAAGACCGAGGGAAATTCTAAAGAAGGTTTCTGAAGTCTTTCAATATAAACATCCCGAATTCCTTTTAGAAATGCAGTTGCTTTTCAATTGTCTGGTGAGAAGCATTATAAATTAACGTGAGTACGGGGGCGGTAAGGGATCCATCACATCATTCATGGACGGGTATGAAACTGTTCAGATTGATCACGAAGCTGCGATCCTACAGCCTGAACAACGTTATATTATGAGGGGAAAAAGTGAAGGTGATTGTACATCTACAAAAATTGAATAATAATGATTAACAATGTTTAGATACGTTCTGGACAGACCGTGTCCTCTCTCTCTCTCTCTCTCTCTCTCTCTCTCTCTCTCTCTCTCTCTCTCTCTCTCTCTCTCTCTCTCTCTCGATGTTTCGGTCTAGGTAGGACCGAAACATCGTCTAAAGTTCCCTCTCCCAATTCTTCATTAGTTGCGCATGACTTGACTTTCGTAAACACGATTTACCGAATAGTTTTTGTTCTTAATGTCAACTAGTCATTCCATCCCACACAGCATGACGTGTTGGTCGTGCTCAGTGTGGGCTGTGATGGTCGTGTGCTGGGTGGGCGTGGGCGTGTGGGCGGCCATCTTAGAACCCCCGCCGGCCCTGGATCTTGAGCACAGGGCAGTTCTTGATCAAGATGGCGACTACGTAATGCTCTGGACTCCCAGAGAGAAAGACATTATCATCGAAGTCCAGGTGTGTCTAATGAGTCTATTATTATTATTATTATTATTATTAGTAGTAGTAGTAGTAGTAGTAGTATATGTAGTATATATTATTAGTAGTATTATATTATATATATTATTATTATTATTAGTATTAGTATGTAGTATTATTAGTAGTATTAGTATTATTGCTTTTATTATTATTATTATTATTATTATTATTATTATTATTATTATTATTATTATTATTATTATTATTATTATTATTATTATTATTATTGTCATTAGTATTATTGTGGAGTAAAGATAATACCAGTAATTGTAGTGAAGATAATACCATTTACTGTAGCGAGGATAATACCAGTAACTGTAGTGAGGATAATACCAGTAACTGTAGCGAGGATAATACCAGTAACTGTAGTGAGGATAATACCAGTAACTGTAGCGAGGATAATACCAGTAACTGTAGTGAGGATAATACCAGTAACTGTAGTGAGGATAATACCAGTAACTGTAGTGAGGATAATACCAGTAACTGTAGTGAGGATAATACCAGTAACTGTAGTGAGGATAATATCAGTAACTGTAGTGAGGATAATACCAGTAACTGTAGTGAGGATAATACCAGTAACTGTAGTGAGGATAATATCAGTAACTGTAGTGAGGATAATACCATTGTAAATATCAGAAAATATAGCATTTACGTTATCTTTTCCAATTATCTTGTATAATACGCTAGTACAGTCATGTAGTCAAGACTGTCTTGACATTGGCGGACGGAGACTCGAGCACACACACACCGGGACACATAAAAAGTGACATTCTCTACAGGTGGTGACGACGGGGTATGTAGGCCTAGGGTTCTCCCCCAACGGCGGAATGAAAGGTGCTGACATCGTCTTAGGCTGGGTCACAGACGATGGCCGAGTCTTCTTATATGTGAGTTATTATTATTATTATTATTTTATTATTATTATTATTATTATTATTATTATTATTATTATTATTATTATTATTATTATTATTATTATTATTATTATTATTTTATATTATTTGTAAGTAGTAGGTATAGTGACGTTTATTTCTGAGCAAAATAGGTGGTATGTCTTATAATTTCTTTTAGAGTGCAAGATCCGCCAGCTTACAAGAGCCTTACTCGCAATGATGACCTTTGATGAAGTGGATGTCTTCATAAAGCTCTATTTAGTGTGCAATGATGCCGCAATGAAAGCTTCTTCTGTAGACTTTATTCAGTGGACAGCCTGTTGCAGTGTTGAAATGAGAGCAGTGATGTTTGTCCGTGTCAAGGTGTCAAGTAATGTTGACTAGTCCTTGTCAAGCTGTCAAGTAACGCTGACTAGTCCTTGTCAAGCTGTCAAGTAACGCTGACTAGTCCTTGTCAAGTTGTCAAGTAACGCTGACTAGTCCTTGTAAGCTGTCAAGTAACGCTGACTAGTCCTTGTAAGCTGTCAAGTAACGCTGACTAGTCCTTTTCAAGCTGTCAAGTAACGCTGACTAGTCATTGTCAAGCTGTCAAGTAACGCTGACTAGTCCTTGTCAAGCTGTCAAGTAACGCTGACTAGTCCTTGTCAAGCTGTCAAGTAACGCTGACTAGTCATTGTCAAGCTGTCAAGTAACGCTGACTAGTCCTTGTCAAGCTGTCAAGTAACGCTGACTAGTCCTTGTCAAGCTGTCAAGTAACGCCGACTAGTCCTTGCTGTTAACCAGTCCTTGTGAAGCTCTCATCTAATATTAACTAGCGCAGGTGAAGGTGTCAACTGATGTTGACTAAACCAAGTGGCGGTGTCAACTGACTGTAACTGCTGGTCCATGTGAGGGGTGTCATGGTGACAGCACAGGGTGTCATGGTGACAGCACAGGGTGTCATGGTGACAGCACAGGGTGTCATGGTGACAGCACAGGGTGTCATGGTGACTTATTCAGCGGGGCATTAATGCCCCGACACGAGACCCACCTGTGAATTTAATACCACTGTAATCATGTCTCTCTTCACTCCATGTTGACTTATGAAACCTCCATGTCCTTTCCCAAAGATAGGGCACCGGTTAATCCATAAACAGGGCACTGGTTAATCCTAAACAGGGCACTGGTTAATCCATTGACAGGTTATCGGTTTACTTGCATAAAGAAATTAAGAATTTTATGAAATCTAAAAAAATCATGTTTTTCTTGCATTCTGGGCACATTGTACAAGCGGTTTTTGGCCCTAGTTTTATTTTCTTGTGTTTATCATGTGGATATTCTGCACAATACCTTGAAAATCTATCTTCATGTTTCTTTAAAATATATATATATATATATATATATATATATATATATATATATATATATATATATATATATATATATATATATATATATATATATATATATATATATATATATATATGTCGTGCCGATTAGGTAAAACTGGTCAATTAGCAAGAACTCATCTAAAATTAAGGCCTTTCTAAAATTTTCTTTATACGTTTAAAGATATATTTTTTTCATTTATGTTAATGTAAAATTTATAATTTTGTACCAAGAGAAACTTAAAAACCTACCTAACCTTATTACAACAAGCGCAATTTAATTTAGCCTAACCCAATAAATATATTGTAGATACGTTAACTTTAATTTAATAATAAAAAAACATATATATATATATAATATATATATATATATATATATATATATATATATATATATATATATATATATATATATATATATATATATATATATATATATATCTTTATTGACGACTTATCTTGAGTGAATACATTCACTCAAGACACTTATATTGACGACGCGTCCAGAGTGAATACATTCTTCTTCATTTTGTTCATGGTCTCTATTGAAATTAATGATCTGAGACATTGTTTACCGGCAAACACACTTAAAGATTAAGCTTTTGTTCTCTATATGGCGGAAATTATAGTATATAGATAACCCATCTTCCGATACGACGCTGTTTCTCTCCACTCCTACAGTCTGTAATTTAATATTCCCTTGTATTCGACTGAAGAAGCCTGTTGTATAGGGAAAAAATAAGCAATGAAGATACCTAATTAAACCACGTTACAGCTGGGGATTGAATCGTTACGCTTTCTTGAGTCAAGATACCTAACTGTTGCACATGCGTCGTATCCTTCAACTGTCGGTATTACATATCGTTAATATGACACTCTACAAGCACACTGACCCCGGGGATCCTTCAGGATTGTCACGGAGAGGGCAACTGGCTTCCCGCAGTTGATGACAGCCATGACGTGAAGATTCTCTCAGGCTACCAGAATGACACTCACACCGTCCTCACGTTCACCAGGTCTTGGAATACTGTGACCAACACGACTTTCAACTCAATGTAAGTTTAATCACCACCGGATTTCCGGTTTAAGGTCTGTACTTTCTTGACTTTGTTCGTGTCTTGATGAAGTTTGTAAAGGGATTGATGGTTATGGGTTTGCTGGGCAGACTGAAAATACAATGTTTTTCTTTCTGAGTCTGTATGAGCCATACAGGTTTCGAGGTGAATATAGATTAGGAAAACCTTTTTAATTTTGTTTTGCAATACTCTTCAATGGGTTTGAAATTTTAAACATTGTAATGTTAAATATTTAATAAATCTGTTGTAATTTCTGTTCAATATTTTTTTCTTTGTATACCCTTATCTTCTTTCACTTCTCCTCTTTTGTATACCCTCATCTCATTTCTTGAATGAACTTTCCCTCCTTCTCCTACCATTTATTCCTTCCCCGCCTCCACACCCTCTGTCCCCGCCTATCTTCCTGCTTTCACTCCTGCCTCCACGTCTCCCTGCTTTCTTCCCTACTTCTCTGTCATCTTCCCCGCCTCCCTGTCTTACTCCCTGCCTCCCTGCTGCTGACAGGGCGACACCACAAGGGTGATCTGGGCCTACGGGAGCCACGACCCAGACAACATCAACAGTGTGAGAATACATCATCACCAACACCGAGGAACCAAGAGTATCTACCTGAGGGAACCCAGATACTTTCACTCTGAGCTCAGCCCAGACGTCTCAACTTGGAATATACACGCACCCAATGTAAGTGTGTGAGAGTAAACAACTAATTAATTAGCGTTAATAAATATTAGTGTTGTGATACATTAATCTGGACAGTAATAGTAATACCATAGATTTACTTATTGCAACATATATAATAACAACTAACTCATATTAAATAATAATAATTATAATAATAATAATAATAATAATAATAATAATAAAATAATAATAATATATAATAATAATAATAATAATAATAATAATAATAATAATAAATATAGTGAAGCCTAATTTTTGTCTCTCGCAAGAATGTCAAAACAGGAAAATACAACTCTATTGCCTGACTTCAATTTGATTATATATATATATATATATATATATATATATATATATATATATATATATATATATATATATATATATATATTTTTTAAAATCAAATGAGTTTATTTGCAGTTTATTAACTTTATTTAGAGGCTTCTGTGTTTTATGTGGCCTTATTATTCTCTTTTTATCCAATTTCCTTTATTCTGCTGTTGAATTTAAATGACGTCTCATATATATCTGTGATGCGTCGCTCGTGTTAAATTGAACTCATGTTAATATTCATTTGCAGTAACCTCCTCATGCTAAATTTCATGTCAAACCTACAGACTCTTGTAAAAATAAATTCCCCTAAAAACCGAAAAATGCCTGCCATCTTAGCACTAAATTCTTCCCTCTTCCCCTGCCTCACTCACCCTCATAAATCCTTCATATAAAGTTTTAAATAAACCTGCAACCTTCAGGCTGAGGATTTTTTTTTCAGTCTAAACCTTTTACAACGTAAACTTTTCCCCAAAACACCTAAACCCACACGTGTAATTTCCCATAAATAAAATCATATAGATATTTACCCAATTTATATGACAGAAAGCCTACTCTGTCCTATAAGAAAATCATAAAAAATGGGTGTCACAAAAAAAAAAAAAAACGTATATACTTGTGAAAAATTGTTCTCATTTCTTAAACGTCCCTCGAGGTTTCCTTAGAACCCTCAACCCTCAACCCTCAACCCTCAACCCTCAACCCTTAACCCTCAACCCACAACGTGAGCGCTGCTTACGCGTCGCGAAGTGCGTCAAGTCAATTCTTAAAGAGCTCCATGCAGTGAATATATGTTGCGCTGGGAGCTTCTCCATTCATTACTAACCAGGTCTCGTTCCCACCCAGGTGACCTTACCGGATGACACTACCACCCTGTACTGGTGCAAGCTCTTCAAGGTGCCTCCCCTACGCCGCAAGACTCACCTTATTGGCGTAAGTGGTTTGTGGCACAAGTGTACAGACAGCCAAGAACATAAATCGGAGCGCAGTGCCAGGGGCCATGCTAGGCAGGTCCTTCTCGCTCGTTATTACAGTAATGATATACAATACCGACAATTTGATGAATTAGACACCTGTGCCACACCTATGCCGCACCTGGGGATCTTTAATTTTAAAGACCTTTCAACAACTAGTTTATTATAGAGTTAGCAAGACTAAGGTTCTGAGCACCTTCTTCAAGACTGAGGGACTGATTACCTCATCTTCCAATGTCTTCAAGGCTGAGGGACTGATTATCTCATCTTCCACTGTTTTCAAGACTGAGGGACTAATTACCTCATCTTCCAATGTCTTCAAGGCTGAGGGACTAATTACCTCATCTTACACTGTATTCAAGACTGAGGGACTGATTACCTCATCTTACACTGTATTCAAGACTGAGGGACTGATTACCTCATCTTACACTGTATTCAAGGCTGAGGGACTGATTACCTCATATTACACTGTATTCAAGACTGAGGGACTGATTACCTCATCTTACACTGTCTTCAAGACTGAGGGACTGATTACCTCATCTTACACTGTCTTCAAGACTGAGGGACTGATTACCTCATCTTACACTGTCTTCAAAGCTGAGGGACTGATTAACTCATCTTACACTGTATTCAAGACTGAGGGACTGATTAACTCATCTTACACTGTATTCAAGACTGAGGGACTGATTAACTCATCTTACACTGTATTCAAGACTGAGGGACTGATTAACTCATCTTACACTGTATTCAAGGCTGAGGGACTGATTAACTCATCTTACACTGTATTCAATGCTGAGGACTGATTAACTCATTTACAGTGTTCAAGACTGAGGACTGATTACCTCATCTTACACTGTATTCAAGGCTGAGGGACTGATTAACTCATCTTACACTGTATTCAATGCTGAGGGACTGATTAACTCATCTTACACGTATTCAAGACTGAGGGACTGATTACCTCATCTTACACTGTATTCAAGACTGAGGGACTGATTAACTCATCTTACACTGTATTCAAGACTGAGGGACTGATTAACTCATCTTACACGTATTCAAGACTGAGGGACTGATTACCTCATCTTACACTGTCTTCAAGACTGAGGGACTGATTACCTTATCTTACACTGTATTCAAGGCTGAGGGACTGATTAACTCATCTTACACTGTCTTCAAGACTGAGGGACTGATTACCTCATCTTACACTGTATTCAAGACTGAGGGACTGATTACCTCATCTTACACTGTCTTCAAGACTGAGGGACTGATTACCTCATCTTACACTGTCTTCAAGACTGAGGGACTGATTACCTCATCTTCCACTGTCTTCAAGACTGAGGGACTGATTACCTCATCTTCACTGCCTTTTAAACTTGCACTGAGACTGATAACGAAATCTTCACAATAAAGACTGCGGGATGTTTCTCATGTTCCTAATTCCATCTTCCCTTCAGAAAAACAACTTATGTCAGCGTCAGTGATGACTTACAGTTTGTTGTCCACTCATGCTGAAGACTGAAGTTTGTTCCACTTAGTGATGAAGACTTGACAGTTTGTTCCACTCAGTGATTAAACTGACGTTGTTCCACTTAGCGATGAAGACTTGACAGTTTGTTCCACTAGTGATGAAACTTGACAGTTTGTTCCACTCAGGACTGAAACTTGACAGTTTGTTCCCTCAGTGATGAAACTTGACAGTTTGTTCCACTCAGTTTATAACTGACAGTTTGTTCCCTAGCTATGAAACTTGACAGTTTGTTCCACTAGTGATGAAACTTGACAGTTGTTCCACTCATGATGAAGCTTGACAGTTTGTTCCACTCAGTGATGAACTTGACAGTTTGTTCACTCAGTGATGAAACTTGACGTTTGTTCCACTCGTGATGAAACTTGACAGTTTGTTCACTCAGTATAAACTTGAGAGTTTGTTCCACTCATGATGAAACTTGACAGTTTGTCCACTAGTGATGAAGCTTGACAGTTTGTTCCACTCAGTATGAAACTTGACAGTTTGTTCCCTCATAGAAACTTGACAGTTTGTTCCACTCAGTGATGAAACTTGACAGTTTGTTCCACTCAGTGATGAAACTTGACAGTTTGTCCCACTCAGTGATGAAACTTGACAGTTTGTTCCACTCAGTGATGAAATTGACAGTTTGTTCCCTCAATGATGAAACTTGACAGTTTGTTCCACTCATGATGAAACTTGACAGTTTGTTCCACTCAGGTGATGAAACTTGACATTTGTTCCACTCAGTGATGAAACTCGACAGTTTGTTCCACTCAGTGATGAAACTTGACAGTTTGTTCCACTCAGGATGATTACTTCACTTTGTTCACTCAGGATGAAACGGCTTTTTCCACTTCATGTCGATAAACTTGAACTTTGTACTAACTCAGATGAAACTGACGAGTTTGTTCCACTCATGACAGAAACACGCAGTTCGTCTCTCGTTGAAACTTGACAGTTTGTTCCACTCAGTGATGAAACTTGACAGTTTGTTCCACTCAGTGATGAAACTCGACAGTTTGTTCCACTCAGTGATGAAACTTGACAGTTTGTCCTACTCAGTGATGAAACTTGACAGTTTGTTCCACTCAGTGATGAAACTTGACAGTTTGTTCCACTCAGTGATGAAACTTGACAGTTTGTTCCACTCAGTGATGAAACTTGACAGTTTGTTCCACTCAGTGATGAAACTTGACAGTTTGTTCCCCTCAGCTATGAAACTTGACAGTTTGTTCCACTTAGTGATGAAACTTGACAGTTTGTTCCACTCATTGATGAAGCTTGACAGTTTGTTCCACTCAGTGATGAAACTTGACAGTTTGTTCCACTCAGTGATGAAACTTGACCGTTTGTTCCACTCAGTGATGAAACTTGACAGTTTGTTCCACTCAGTGATGAAACTTGAGTTTGTTCCACTCGGTGATGAAACTTGAGTTTGTTCCACTCAATGATGAAACTTGACAGTTTGTTCCACTCAGTGATGAAACTTGACAGTTTGTTCCACTCAATAATGAAACTTGACAGTTTGTTCCACTCAGTAATGAAACTTGACAGTTTGTTCCACTCAGTGATGAAACTTGACAGTTTGTTCCACTCAGTGATGAAACTTGACAGTTTGTTCCACTCAGTGATGAAACTTGACAGTTTGTTCCACTCAGTGATGAAACTTGACAGTTTGTTCCACTCAATGATGAAACTTGACAGTTTGTTCCACTCGGTGATGAAACTTGACAGTTTGTTCCACTCAGTAATGAAATTTGACAGTTTGTTCCACTCAGTGATGAAACTTGACAGTTTGTTCCACTCATGTATTATTCTTGTATCAGAACAAGGCTTTCCTCCCCTTTCCATGTCCGAATTTAATGGAACTTTTAATAAGCAAAAGGATGAACGGGATGTGAACGGAGGTCCTGGCATACAGCAACACCGCGGTTCAAATCTCCTTTCGTTCTTCTCTTTAATCGTTAGCACTCGTTCGTGACGACTCATTTCCGGTTGATCAGACTTCGTGCAGAGGGTAATAAGGTTTGATCGAGGCGGAGGGCAGCTCCGTTTTCTTGGATCAAGAGCCCTTCAGCAGGACCAAGGAGCTTCCTTGACTGGCATATCTTCCTTGCATGTTCTTCTTCTTGTCAGGGTTACACATGGTGTGCCAGACCAGGTGCGCACGAGGTAGCAGGTGTGACACAGGTGTTCTAACAAGATATAACAGGTTTGATCAACGTTTTGGGGAAGTTAAAACAGATGTACAGAGAACAGACAGGTGTTGTGTGGAGAGTGTGTACTCACCTAGTTGTGGTTGCACGGGTCGATTCACAGCTCCTGGCCCCTAGCACGTGTGTGTGTGTGTGTGTGTGTGTGTGTGTGTATGTGTGTGTGTACTCACCTAGTTATGGTTGCAGGGGTCGATTCACAGCTCCTGGCCCCGCCTCTTCACTGGCTGCTACTGGGTCACTCTCCCTGCGCCATGAGCTTTATCATACCTCTTCTTTAAGCTATGTATGGAACCTGCCTCCACTACATCGCTTCCCAAACTATTCCACTTCCCTACCACTCTGTGACTGAAGAAATACTTCCTAACATCCCTGTGATTCATCTGAGTCTTCAACTTCCAACTGTGTCCCCTTGTTGTTGTGTCCCATCTCTGGAACATTTTGTCTCTGTCCAACTTGTCAATTCCTCTCAGTATCTTATATGTCGTTATCATGTCTCCCTATCTCTCCTGTCCTCCAGTGTCGTCAGCTCGATTTCTCTTAACCTCTCCTCGTAGGACATACCCCTTAGCTCCGGGACTAGTCTTGTTGCAAACCTTTGCACTTTCTCTAGCTTCTTTACGTGCTTGGCTAGATGTGGGTTCCAAACTGGTGCTACATACTCCAGTATGGATGCCTAACGTACACAGTGTACAGGGTCCTGAACGATTCTTTATTAAATGTCGGAATGCTGTTCTTAGGTTTGCTAGGCGCCCATATGCTGCAGCAGTTATTTGGTTGATGTGCGCCTCAGGAGATGTGCCTGGTGTTATACTCAGCCAAAGATCTTTTTCCTTCATTGAGGTTTGTAGTCTCTGGCCCCTAGACTGTACTCCGTTGCGGTCTTTTTGCCCTTCACCAATCTTCATGGCTTTGCACTTGGTGGGGTTGAACTCCAGGAGAGAATTGCTGGACCAGGCTTGCAGCCTGACTCAGATCCCTTTGTAGTTCTGCCTGGTCCTCGTCCGACTGAATTCTTCTCATCAACTTCACATCATCTGCAAACAGGGACACTTCGAGGTCTATTCCTTCCGTCATGTCGTTCACAAATACCAGAAACAGCACTGGTCCTAGGACTGACCCTGTGGAACCCCACTCGTCACCGGCACCCACTCTGACACCTCGCCACGTACCATGACTCGCTGCTGTCTTCCTGACAGGTATTCCCTGATCCATTGTAGTGCCTTCCTGTTATCCCTGCCTGGTCCTCCAGCTTCTGCACTAATCTCTTGTGTGGAACTGTGTCAAACACCTTCTTACAGTCCAAGAATATGCAATCTACCCACCCCTCTCTCTCTTGTCTTACTGCTGTCACCCTGTCATAGAACTCCAATAGGTTTGTGACACAGGATTTCCCGTCCCTGAAACCGTGTTGGCCGTCGTTGATAAGCTCATTCCTTTCTAGGTGCTCACCACTCTTCGTTTGTGTGCTGTGTGTGTGTTGTGTGTCGTGTGTGTGTGACTCACTATGTACTCACCTAATTGTGGTTGAAGGGTGAGACTCAGTCCTCCCGCACATCACTCTCCTGCTCCATGACCTTTATCATACCTCGTCTTAAAGCTATGTTGGTCTCCACTGGCACAGGATTGACCCCAAAATCCTCCATAACTACGTCACTTGAAGACAATTCACTTCCTAACTCTGTGACTGAAGAATACTCTACATCCCTGTGATTCATCTGAGTCTTCAACTTCCAACTGTGACCCCTTGTTTCTATGTCCCCTCTCTGGAACATCCTGTCTCTATCCACCTTGTCTATTCCCCGCAAAATTTTGTATGTCGTTATCATGTCTCCCCTAACCCTCCTGTCCTCCAGTGTTGTCAGACTGATTTCCCTTAACCTTTCTTCGTAGGACATTCCCCTTAGCTCTGGAACTAACCTTGTCGCAAACCTTTGCACTTTCTTTAATTTCTTAACGTGCTTGACCGGGTGTGGGTTCCAAACTGGTGCTGCATACTCTAGTATTGGCCTGACGTACACGGTGTACAGTGTCTTGAACGATTCCTTACTAAGGTATCGGAACGCTGTTCTCAGGTTTGCCAGGCGCCCATATGCTGCAGCAGTTATCTGGTTGATGTGTGTTTCCGGAGACGTGTTCGGTGTTATACTCACCCCAAGATCTTTCTCATTGAGCGAGGTTTACAGTCTTTGGCCACCTAGCCTATACTCTATCTGCGGTCTTCTTTGCCCTTCCCCGATCTTCATGACTTTGCATTTAGCGGTGTTAAATTCGAGAAGCCAGTTGCTGGACCAGGTGTGTGTGTGTGTGTGTGTGTGTGTGTGTACTCACCTAATTGTGGTTGTAGGGGTTGATACTCAGCTCCTGGCCCCGCCTCTTCGCTGTCCGCTACTGTATCTCTGCTCTCCCTGCTCCATGAGCTTTATCATACCTTGTCTTAAAACTATGTATGGTTCCCGCCTCCACTCTATCGTTCGCTAGACTATTCCACTTCCTAACTACTCTATGGCTGAAGAAGTGCTTCCTAACATCCCTTTGACTCATCTGAGTCTGGTGTGTGTGTGTGTGTGTGTCTTTTTAAGAGACGTTTCGCCTAGCACTGATAGCTTCATGTCGCACACGTATTTTATTCACCAACAAATCCGTAAAATATACCTATAATCTAGTTATACCTCCCCTCTCTCTGTCTCTCTGTCTCTCTGTCTGTCTCTCTGTCTGTCTCTCTCTCTCTCTCTCTTTCTCTCTCTCTCTCTCTGTCTATCTCTCTCTTCCTTGCCCGTCTAATTGCCTTCTCCTTTTCGTACAACCTGCAGTACGAACCTGTAATAGAGCCCAGGAACCTGCCTCACGTGCATCACATGTTGGTGTACGAGTGTCGCCTACCGGAGGGAGACAGAGTCTTCGATAAGTGGCTAGGAGTGAAGGGCGTCCAGTGTTACACTTCCAACATGCCCGTCTCCTGGAGATATTGTGCCAGTCCCATCGTCACCTGGGCTATTGGATCTGAGGGTAGGTGACTGGCCCTTCTCTCTGGCAAACCTGGTTCACTGGCAAACAGTTGCAATTATCCCACCAATCATCCGAACTGCGTGGTGTGGTGGCGAATGACTTTGTGTATGGAGAATAGTGTTCACTGGGAGATGAATGTTCAACTGTCATCTAGACTGCTTCATTTAGAGGCAGGTTTAGCGCTTCTTTTGATTATAATAATAATGTAACTAATATGCATATAAATAGTGGGTTGTAGTTTAGATGATTTGGTTAAGTTGATTAATGGAGCTTAAAACCTATCGACTGTGCTAGGGTCATTAAGTCTGCACGTGACCTTTTTCACCAGACAAGAATACTTTGACCTCTATGATTAAAGTAAACCTCAGCATGTATACGCTGAGAGACATCCACCTCTCAGTGCATATATAGGTGACTTACATGTTTAGGTGACGCGATATATTCTTTTAGGTTTCTCTCAGTTTTCTACTACTTTTCTGGGAACCGAATTTAGGTCTTAAGTGATAGTGAACTCAGGTGAACAAACCTGCTGTTAACCCACAACATAGGTGCTTCTCCGAGGACATGATAATTGCAGCGGGTTCTCTCATCCCTGACAGGAGAGATGTGGCCAGAGCACGTAGGCTTTCCCTTAGGCCATGGCCACGGAGGCGCTGACTACTTCCTCTTAGAGATACACTACGATAATCCTACCTTAAAGAAAGGTGCATTGACCTCTTCGGGTTTAGTGCATGCTCATGATTATAATAATAATAATAATAATAATAATAATAATAATAATAATATAAATTGATTAATAATAAAAAGAATAATAATATTGTACATAACTTCTCAGGTATTGTCGACGGGTCTGGACTACGACTCTTCCACACGGAGAAGTTGAGGAAGTACGATGCTGGAGTGTTGCTAGTTGGTCACAAGGTCACGCCCAATCACATCATTCCACCAGGTCGTAGGTGGAAATCTATTGGACACTGCTCCAGCCAATGTACTCAACAGGTGACTGATCGGGGTGTTGTTGTCACTGGCAATGAATCAGTTTTCCTCTGACTCGCCTATTGACAATAACACGAGTGTAAGCAGCTAGTTTTAAGACTTACCTGATTTCTGTGTGATGGTTTTATTCGTGGCAATCAGAGGAGATTATGATCAGAGTCGGTTCACCCTGTCTGCTTCTGCAGACAGGGTGAAAGTCTCAGCGGGTGAAAGTCTCAGCGCCAAAGTAACTATCAATGAAGCTGACAGAATCAATATTTAATACGATCTAACCTTTATATCTATTCCTCCCTTCCACTACATCCAATCAACTAACCAACTCTACGACGGCAACAAATCCTCCCGTACCTGCCACACTGATCTGACGGTGATGATGATGCTGGTGGGGGTTCTACTGGCGGTGATGGTGCAGGGTCTTCCTGAAGGAGGGGTGAAGGTGTTCCAAGCACTCCTGCATGAGCATCTGTTGGGCAGAGACATCCTTCTCAGACACATCCGGAACGGACGAGAACTTCCAGTCCCGTTTAAGGGTAGGGTTGTTGTTGTTGTTGCTGATTTCCCCCCCCCCCCTTGCTTTCAGCTCTGAACTGAGATAATTTTTGCGTTTGTTCAGGTTTCTCTCGTT